>CM038143.1:13609461-14190151 GCA_021437245.1 Aegilops speltoides
TTGATAATTCAGGCCGAGTGAGTTTAGTAAGACGCCAATACAACATGGAACATAGGCTTGAGAGGTATCAGGACAAATGTTGCTTTATTGTAATGGCATAGAGGAGCACTACACGTCAAATGATGAATGCTGCAAGTTTGTAAGCCCACAGCTGCCCTATTACCTGCTTTTGCACGGTCTTGAAGATGTGACTAGAGGGAATAGGGCTTCTGCCGCACCTGTGATAGATGCATCTTTTTTCTGCAGCAACAGCCTCTTTTTCCACTTCATAGGTCGTTGGGCTTTACCAAATGAACTGGTTTGTAGTGACATGGCACGAGAATGTGCTCTCCGTCCGAATCATGAAACACACGTTTTTACCCCCAACTCACGACTAGACAATGGGGTATTAAATATTTTAAATATTTCCCCCTTCTTTTCATCAGTTTAAGTGGAAAATTGTTTTTTGTTTGTGTTTATTTTTTGTCTTGAGTACAACAACTGGGGCGTTGCTGGTGGCCTCACCAAAATTGTGAAACAGGCCAGAGTAGAAAATTCTAATGGAGGCGCAATCAGCTGTACGCATGCCGGTCTTCTCAGGCTCTCGATGACACCTTCCCTCCTTGCTTTTAACAACACATCAGAGCATGTTAAGTAAACCACAACGCAGAAACGTGAGGAGTCATAGCCGACATTTTTGCCAGACCAGTAACATCTACTCCCTCCGTCCGGAAATACTTGTCACTGAAATGGATGTATCTAGATGTATTTTAGTTGTAGATACATCCATTTTCATCCATTTTGATGACAAGTATTTCCGGACGGAGGGAGTACTACCTTAATTGCTGATCAGCTCACTAGGATACAGATCACCATGAAGCCTGCACCGTGTTAGTATGAAAGCTCCCAGAATTTGGGGAGAAACTGGCATCGCTGTCATCACTTCATCATGATTGTTTCAGAAATGTAAATTTGTTGTGCAGTGTGAAATGCACTAGAAATCACTCATCACATCCTTGAGTTGTATGAAATGAAATTATTAACTGTATCGACATTTCCGACATGCTTGAGAGCTCCCACAGGACTGAAATGAAGCATGTAATATTTTTCTACTTTATTCCTTGGTCCAAAGAACGTACTCCCTCCGTCCCAAAATGTAAGATCATATTTTACACTATGGTATTGCATTTTGGGGCGGAGGGAGTAATTAATAATAATTCAATGTCTTAGTCTGAAGCATACATATTAAACATGATCCAATACCGATACTTGGTCTATCAAAATCACTATGTGGGCACTTGGGTGTGCAAAAGAAAAGAAATCGCTGGTTGATAGCGACAGGGGCGACAGGGGCGACGCGAGTGCCCGTCTGGCGAACGCCGGGACTATGCACTCGGGGGCGGTGGCTCGGGTTGGCGGCCGTTTTTGGGCGCTGGCCGGAGCCGAGGAGGATGATGCGGACGGAGATGGCGACGATCCGGACGCTTCTCCACCAACGCCGACTCCCTCTGATCTCTTCTGCGAATTCTTCCATGCGGGATATGATGAGGACGAGGTGGCCTCGACGGTGGATAGAGTGTTGCCAGTGGAAGATCCGGCAAGGGTTGGGCTTCATGCGGGAGAGAGGAAGGAGATGGTCCGGCGAGTGGTACACCGTCGAACGGCGGCGATGGCAGTCAGGCCATGGAAGGGTCCCCTTCCAAAGGTTAGTTTACCGAACCTTACTCTTTTCGATCTGATTCATCCGGACTCGTGGATTCAAGTAAAGAGGAAGAAGAGGCCAGTCCGTTCTGGAGGTGTGCCGGCGGCGGCCATGGTGAGATCGCCGGCGAGACGGCCGATCGGGATCTCGCAGCTGCGGGCGACGCGTTTGCACGCTCTCCTGGGCTGTGCGCACGAGGGGCTTGCTAACGGGCCGGCTCTGAGTGAGCCGGGCCTTGTCTTGGGTGGGCCTGAGTTAACTGGGTATGAGGCCCAGGTTAACCAGGTTCGTTTACAGGGGCTGTTCGCTACATCCCCATGCACGATCGACGGGACGGCTGAGGTTTTTCGATCGAGGCGTTCTAGGGTTCTTCAACCTTCGCTGCGTTCCTGCTTCTCTGAACGTGGTGCGGGGCGCGCCCGCCGGATACCTTCCCTTCGCGGCATGGCGGGCGAAGGCCCACCACCGGCCAAGGCCGGCGTTCAGATCGGCGTCCCGGGCGGCGTGGGGCGCGGAGGCCTGCCACTGCCTACGGGAGGCGGCCGGGGCGGAGATGTGGCCACGCAGGCCGCGGGTCGGGGTCGCACTGGGCTGCCGCTAGGGGCTGGGCGCGCGGCCGCTCCTCTGGCATCAAACCAGGTGGCTCAGGGGGCGAACGGCGCCCGACCAACGCAGCATGGCGGCCTGCCCAGGCCCGGCGTGGTGGGCCGCGGGACTCTGCCAGCGGGTAGACCCCCGCCCCCTGCCGGCGGTCGGGGCAGCCCTAGGCCACCGACGCCTCTCCCCACGGCAGCCGCGGGTCGTGGCACCCTGACTCCTCGGCCGCCTGCTCCGGCCTTGGGTGGACAGCTGCGTCCCACGGCGATGCAGACCGGGGCCCGACCGCCGCATTTTGTGGTTCGGCAGTCGCAGAATCCGTCGGCACCGGTGTTGGAGCAGGCGCAGTTACAGATGGCTCCGGTGAGGGGGGGTGACTGTCGGTGCCTCGTGGTCAATGGGGTGACGATGGACTTAACGTGTATGGTGACGGACAGCACCGGGGATCCTCGTCCACAGGTGGTGGGCGGGGGTATGCTTGGCAGAGTGATGGCTCGACCGAGAGACCTTTCCTGGGGCCTATGGGAGGTTTCGTCGAAGGGGCGTCAGGACCAGCTAATAGGAACCGTGATGGTTTTCGTGGTAACCGTGGTGGATGGGGTGTCCGCGGTGGTCGCTACCGCCCAAAGCAGCATCCTGTTGTCGTTGATCAGACGCCGGTTGGTGTGGATACTGACGAGACTGCGTTGTCTTGTCAGGCTATGGAGGTGGTTACGGCTCTAGCAGAGGTGGTTCCTACGAATAATGGTGAGGTTGAGGTGATGTCCGTGGAGGGCTCTGACAAGGCTGAGCTGGACAGGGCGGCTAAGTATGCGCGCAAGAAAGAAAGAATGTTATGCTATCGCTGTGGCAATAAAGGCCACTTCATTGCTGAGTGTGTGGCAGTCTTATGCGATACGTGTGGTAAGCTGGATCATGAGTCAGGGGCTTGTCCGCTAATGAGAGAGAAGTTACCCAATCTTATGATGTATGGTGTGTTCTGTTCTGAGCTCACGTTTTTCGAGTCTCCGATTGAGAGGGAAGTCTCTGACGAGGTGCGCAGTATGACGTCTGGGATTGTTAAAGTGACTAAAGTTGAAGTCTCTGAGATCCAGATTGTGCAGCGGCTCCGGGAGCTGGCACCGGGTGACTTCCTATGGGAGTTAGTCAGTCTTGAGCCAAACTCGTTCAGGGTGGAGTTTCCAACGGTGGAGGATCTACAGAGGTTATTGAGTTTCGGGATGTGTAAGGTGCTAGGTACTGAAGGCATTCTTGAGTTCCACGAGTGGAAATTGAGTGAGCCTCAGGGTAAGCCACTTACCCAGGCCTGGTTGCGTTTTTCGGGGGCTCCGCACATGCCCATGCAGGATGCCAGGGTTGTTGCTAGTATGGCTGTTTTGGTGGGAAAGCCCGAACGAGTGGACATGGCTTTCACCAGAGCTCAGGGTGGCTCGCATCCTCGTTAGTATTTTGGACATTTAGTTTGTTCCGGACGTGGTGAAGTGGGCTTATCGCGGCCAGGTGTATAACCTTCAGATTGAGTTTGAGGATGACAGCCTATTTGCTGAGGCACCTACTACCGTGGATGTTGATATGCACGAGGGTGATGATGACATGGGGTGCAAGGAGCCTCCGGTAGCTGATCCTGGTCGAGAGGCCGAGAGACCGGGGTCTGTGGTCAAGACCACCGGAGGGGAAACGGCGCCTCCATCTTCGGTGCCGTCGACCACTCTGAGGTTTGGAACCTTTGAGCCTACTTCTGCACCTCCGAGATTATGGAGTGAGCGGGTGGAGTCTTCTGAGGTGTTCGAGCACTCCTTACCTGCGTTGGACTTTGAGGGCCCGAGCGTGGAGGTTCGTGGAGTGGAGGAAGGTTCGGAGATAGCGTTCTCGCCTCCCTCGGATATTCTTGTCACATCTGAGTTGCAGGTGGTGACTATGAGCTTGGCGGGGGGTCTCAGGCAGGAGGCCTCGACCCCACACTCTTCGCTGGCTATGATCAGGGCTCCTGAGAGGGAGGAGTCCTCTTCGGGAGGGCGGCCAGCTGCGGCTTCTTCTGCTGGGTGGGTGGGTGTTTGTCTGGGGTAGGTGGCCCCGGCGACGCCTGCTGCGCCGGCGCTAGCCGGCTTTGAGGGAGGCCGTATGGGGCAGGAGGCCCCACACCCTTCCCTTTCAGCTCCGACGGATGCGGCTTCTACTGTCGTGATTGGAGGGTGTCCGGGGAAGGTGACCCCGGTCCATCCCTCATCCTCGGCTGTCGGGATGATGACACCCTCAGCCTTGAGGGTCGGGGCGGAGGGGGTGTTCGGACAGGCGGTACCGGCACCTACTGCCCCCGGCCCCCTGACCGCCGGATGTGGGAGCCGTCCGTCACTTCCTCCTGCGACTGGTGCTTCTAGGGAGGAGGTTATTGCTTTCGGCGGAATCCCTGACCCGGTCTCTGAGGGGCGACGGATGAGTTCCCGTCTCCAGGACCATCCGGAGGTTGCTGACATGCAGCAGAGGTGCACTACGAGGGCGGCCAAGCTTCGTGACATCGAGGTCACTACCGGTATGTCAGTCAACTTATCCAATTCCATTATGCATTTTTCTACGGATGAGATTATTCATAATGCAAATCAAGTAGGGGTTTCGCTAGGGAATAATAATTCTGAAATATCCAACTCGGTTAATGATCTTTTGGATCTGGAAGCGGAACGCGCTTTAGAAACCATTCGCAACCTAGCGGCAGTGAGACCTATGAATGACGCTGAGATTGATGCGTTGGGGGTGAGAGTACTAGACACTTTGTGTGCGGACCTTGCACCATCCTGTAATGAGTCAGACGAGGAGGAGACCAACGTAGAGGTTGAGGTCCTTCAACCACCACTGCCCGGTTATGAGGACCGGATGGTGGACAATGACAAACCTAAACGTAAGTGGAAGCGGAAGGTGTATCCAGCATCCGCGGTACGTAGAAGTGCTAGGATTTGTACGGCAAAAAAATTTCATGATGAATATGAAAGGAATCTTTTGGAATAGCAGAGGTGTCAAGGACTTGGCTAAAAGAAGGTTTCTTGCTGAGGCGTCTCTGGAGCACCGATTAGATTTCATTGCTCTCTCCGAAACTGGAAGAGATAATTTTGCTCCTCAGTTTCTTTCCTATCTTGCGGGTGGTGTTGATTTCGATTTGCATTGCCTACCTCCACGTGGACGATCGGGAGGTATCTTGTTGGGAGTGATATGCGATTCCCTTGAGGTCCGGAGTGTTGTGATGGGAGACTTTGCGGTTAAGTTTCGGGTTAGGTCAAAAGTTGATGGGTTCGACTGGGCTTTGGTGGCGGTGTATGGAGCCGCACAGCCTGAACTTAAACCGGAGTTTCTAGCGGATCTTGTTCGAATTTGTGGGTCCGAACAGCTTCCAATGTTGGTCGGGGGTGATTTCAATATCATTCGGAGGAGAGAGGAGAAGAATAATGATAACTTTGACAAGAGTTGGTCATTTATGTTCAATACCATTATTGAGAGCTTGGACCTGAGGGAGATAGAGCTTTCTGGTAGAAAGTTTACTTGGGCTAATGCGTTGCCAAACCCGACATATGAAAATCTTGATCGAGTTCTCGCCAGCGTGGAGTGGGAACAGAAGTTCCCTCTTGTGACGGTACAAGCTTTAACGCGGGGAATATCCGATCACACACCACTATTTGTGGACTCCGGGGAGTCCAACTATGTGGGAAACAAGAACACCTTCTCATTCGAGATGGCCTGGTTCGAACGTGAAGGGTTCTTAGACCTCGTTGCCAGGGAATGGGCTAAGGGTGTCGGAGGTACGACGGCGGTCGAGCGTTGGCAGAATAAAATAAGGCATTTAAGAAGTTTCTTACGGGGGTGGGCTAAGCACCTAAGTGGGGTTTATAAGATTGAAAAGGATAGACTCCTTTCTCTTATACAGGCCCTAGATACTAAAGCCGAATCTATGATTTTGCTGCCTGCCGAGCTCCAGGTTAAACATGAGGCTGAGAAGAGGTTGAAAGAACTTCTCTGTTAGGAAGAGTTGAAGTGGGCGTTGCGCGCTAAGGTCCGCAAAGTGGTTCAAGGGGATGCTAATACTCAATTCTTTAACCTCATTGCTAATGGCAAGCACCGTAAGAAACGAATCTTCCAACTTGAGCAAGATGAGGGTACTATTGTTGGGCAGGATAATCTAAAAACTTACATTACCGAGTATTATAGGCAGTTATTTGGACCACCAGAGGTTAATTGTGTAACCTTGGATGAGTCTCGGACTGAGGATGTTCCTCAACTATCGGCTGCCGAAAATGATATCTTGCTAGCCCCATTTACGGAGAAGGAAGTGTTTGATGCTATTGCACAAATGGAAAACAATAAGGCTCCCGGTCCAGACGGGTTTCCGGCGGAGTTTTATAAAAAGTGCTGGCACATTATTAAGGGGGATCTGTTACCTATGTTTCACGATCTTTTCTCTGGACAGCTTCAATTATTTCACTTGAATTTTGGAACTATCACATTGATCCCTAAGAAAACGGAGGCTGTGCGAATTGAGCAGTTCAGGCCAATTTGCCTACTCAATGTTAGTTTCAAAATCTTTACCAAGGTCGGGACTAACAGGCTCTCACAGATTGCGCTTTCTGTGGTGCAACAATCCCAAACTGCTTTCATGCCGGACAGAAACATCCTCGAAGGGGTGGTTGTCCTTCATGAAACGCTCCATGAAATTCACTCTAAAAAATTAGATGGAGTAATTTTTAAGGTGGATTTCGAGAAGGCGTATGATAAGGTCAAGTGGCCATTCCTTCAACAGGCATTGCGTATGAAAGGTTTTGATGATGCTTGGCGCCATCAGGTCGAATCTTTTACGCAAAAATGGAGTGTGGGTATTAAAGTTAATGACGATATAGGTCATTATTTCCAGACTCATAAGGGCCTCAGGCAAGGAGATCCAATGTCCCCCATCTTGTTTAACATCGTGGTGGATATGTTAGCAATTTTGATCGGAAGGGCTAAGGACAATGGTCAAGTGGGTGGCTTAGTACCTCATCTGGTTGATGGAGGTGTATCCATCCTTCAATACACTGATGATACAATCATCTTCATGGAGCATGATTTGGCCAAGGCGAGAAATATGAAGTTGTTGTTATGCCTCTTTGAACAATTATCTGGTTTAAAGATTAACTTTCATAAGAGTGAGTTGCTCTGCTTTGGTAGAGCCAAAGACGAATAGGAGTCCTATAGGCAATTGTTTGGGTGCGAGTTGGGAAGTTTGCCCTTCTCCTACCTTGGCATTCCGATACATCATCGTAGGCTAACAAACAGAGAGTGGAAGTGTATCGAGGATCGATTTGAGAAGAAACTGAGCTGCTGGAAGGGTAAGCTCATGTCATATGGAGGCCGGTTAATCTTGATAAACTCGGTGCTCACGAGTATGCCTATGTTCCTCTTATCGTTCTTTGAGGTTCCAGTGGGAGTGAGGAAAAGACTGGACTTCTATCGATCACGTTTCTTCTGGCAGGGTGATGATCTTAAAAGAAAATACCGGCTTGCTAAGTGGGATATTATCTGTCGACCCAAAGACCAAGGCGGGCTTGGCATTGAGAATCTTGAAGTCAAGAACATATGCCTTCTTAGTAAGTGGTTGTGGAAGCTCGCTTGCGGTTCTGAAGCTATGTGGGCGCAAATGATTCGCAGCAAGTACCTCCAGACTAGGACGTTGTCCCAGGTAACAGTTAGGCCGGCTGACTCGCCTTTCTGGAAAGGGCTCATGAAAGTCAAACAATTAATGTTCAATAGGACAAAAGTTGTCATTGGCAATGGTGCCACTACACGTTTCTGGGAGGACTCTTGGCTGGGCGACTCACCCTTGGCCATTGAATATCCGTCTTTATATCGTATTGCTCAACGACGTGAGGTGTTCGTGGCAACGGTATTTCAATCTATCCCCCTTAATATTCAGTTTAGACGGTCGTTAGCGGGCAATCGTTGGGAGGTTTGGCTCCAGTTAGTTAGGAGACTAATGGAGGTTCAACTTTCTGACCAACCTGATAAATTACGCTGGAAGTTGACTACGTCTGGAGTATTTACAGTGAGGTCAATGTACATTGATGTTATTAATTCAAGCTCCATTCCAACTTCCAAGAATGTCTGGGATGTCAAAGTTCCTTTGAAAATAAAAGTGTTTATGTGGTTTGTTCATAAACAAGTTATTCTAACAAAGGACAACTTAATAAAGCGTAATTGGACAGGACCTACTAGGTGTAGTTTCTGTGATCGAGATGAGACAATTAAACATCTCTTTTTTGATTGCCCGCTGGCCAAGGTTCTTTGGCAGACGGTCCACATTGCTTTTAATATTACTCCACCGAATACTGTTAATGCTTTATTTGGGAATTGGCTAAATGGGATTGACTCTACATTAGCAAGACATATTCGGGTTGGAGTCTGTGCTTTGATGTGGACCATATGGCTTTGCAGAAATGATTTGGTTTTTAACAGAACATCACGAATTCATTTTTTGCAGGTTATCTTCCTAGCTACGGCGTTGATCCGTTCATGGTCATTACTCACTCCGATGGAGGCCAGGGAGCATTTGGTTACTGGGTCTATCCGGCGGGAGATGGTTGCTCGGGATATCTTCAACCAGTTTGGATGGCGGTCATGTAATAGGATAGGCAATTAGTTTTCCTATCTCTTTAGCCAGCCGGTTGTGGCTTTTTTAATGGCTAGTTCGTGTTTCTAGCCTTCTGCGCTCTGTGTGGGCTGCTTTTTGTTGTTTTCAGTTTGAGACTATGGAACTTTGTAGGCACATTTTGTTGCTTCGTTAATAAGATGGTTGTATGCATCACTCTTGATGCAGAGGCCGGGGAGTCCCCCCTTTTCGGAAAAAAAAATCAAAATCACTATGCATCTCCTTTCCTTGCTCTCCTAGAAGAATAGCAAACTTCTTGCGTGTTATCCTAAGCATCATGTTAAGGTAAGAAGTTGCTTCCTGGCATGCATGATTAAATAAATCCTTGTCTGATCCATTTGATTTGTATAATTTTAACCAAATTGGAGAGGTAATACCGGCTGTTCATGATTTCAGTATGAATACCAGATAACTAGGTTAGATCGATGTGTAATTAAGTCCTACATATATGTGTGTTGCGATCGACTGTAAATATGTCCTGGATATATCATGTGTGCTCCTTACAATTTTTTTCTCATTTTTTCAAGTCAAATAGACACACTAGTATATTACTTCAAAGAAAAGATCGACCAAAAACTGAAAACCCCAATCATTGAAATGCATGCATCTACACAGATGTTCATAAATAATCATGTGCATATGAACAATGAATATATGTGCGATCTGGTCCATTCACTCACTTGTAAAAAATATATAGACCAAGAAATGTTACACACTTTGAGATTACTGTTGTACGTATGATCCCTCGTGGTATGATTGTTGTATGATGCAAGATCTAATTGTGTGCTGAACTTTGGTTACACGTGGAAGATTTGATTTAATGTGTTAGCGAAGGATCGGATGGAAGGTCATATGTATAGGAGCACCACTATAGTATAGAGCCTCGGGGGTGGGGGTGGGGGTGGGGGGGTGCGGGGTAGACTTTGACGGTTTAGTCGAATAGAGGGTGTACCAAAATCGAGCGAACTTGCTCTCTTCGGGATGTCATATCTCTAGCTTTATCTGTGATTACTTCAAGGGTAGTGCCCGGCCCGCCGTTGCACCCTCTATGATTACTTACTTTCGTGTTTAATTGCTTCTAATATGTATATTATCTTCTAAAATAAGCGCATACTACTACTACCCTTAACTATAGTGTGAGTTTGTCACTAAAGAAATATTGCCGGAGTTTATTTTCCAACCATGACCTAAATACCTAATAATGTAGAGGGCATGCCTGAATTCTAAAAACCATTCACTTTATGTCTTTGCATCTGTCTACTCACACTGAGGTGATTTTGGCTGAGCGTGATGCTTAGATGTCAGTTATTTCTTATCGACATTTTGTAGAAAAACTTAAGCACGCATTTGTGAGGCTCCACTTGATAAATTAACGTAATTTATTTCTTACAAAAAATAATTCATCCAAGGTGCTCTTTTCTTTTAGAGTAAACGAGTTTTCAGGTAACCAAAAAAATAACAAGACCATAATGGACCATAATGGACATATATCTTCCCTATTACACATGTATTAGAACATCTCTATGAAGTACAAAAAATATGTCACTCTTTTGATGTTTTTTGAACCACTTTGTTTAGGTTGTAAGACTAATATAGCCAATATTATAATAGAGACATGGTTTTCAGCACCCGGGTGCCCCTACACCCTCTATGAACAGTAAACTAAACAAATCAAAAAAAATCTGAAACTTTGGGACATCAAACATGATGAAACTTTTGATAATCTTGCAAAGTTTTAGCAAAAAATAACATTCACAGAGCCCTCAAATAAAATACAAAATCATCGTTCAAAGTTTAGTACATTTTTTAGCAGTGGTTTTTTTTTTGGTGAGGGCTCCATGAAGCTTATTTGTTGCTGAAACTTTGCAAGAACATCAAATGTTTGATCCCTGAATTTTTCAGAATTAATATTTTATCTTTTTATGAATTTACTGTTCATGAGGGTGTAGGGGCACCCGGGAGTTGTTACACATTTCTCTAGTGCAATATTATCTGAAAACAAATTTAAGTTAACAAATTGACATGCATCCTGGATGAACTTCGCTACTAAATAATAAATAGTACAATTTAGTAAATAAAAGACACAAATTAAGTAATGTGAGCCATCAATGGGACTCTTATTTTCAAGTAACCACATAAAAATTTTAAACAGTTCATGGTATTTTCCCTGTAGTCTTCTCTTGCCATACCGTAAAGTTTGAGGTGCCCAAAGATGGTACTATGAATATAGGCATCAGTCATGCAGCAATTTCTTGTTGTGTCTCCGAAGTTGGGAGACCCATCGCCACATCTTGTTCATCATGTCAACAACAATAACCCATGACTCCAATCCAGGGAGCAATTCCCGACGCATGTGAACGACTTGTGGTTAAGAAGGCAGACACATGAATTGGTGAAGAAGTTGTTTCGGTTAAAACAGCTTTGTTTATTGGGACTTGGTATGAAATCAATACTAGTTTGAAGACCCGCTTGGATAGAAGATTGGCTGCAGCAAAGGTTGTCGCCTACTTTGGCATTAGTTTAACTACATATTTCTCTTGGGTGATTGAATTGCCCCTTGATTGGAATTAATTACAGGTTAGTAGCTGATGGGTTAACTGATTTTGCTCGCTGCCTGCTTTCATGTGGTGAGTTACTAGAGCTGCTTCGGGTGATCTGATCCTGAGCTTAAGTTGTAAAAAAGCTCAACTCCTTTGGATCTTGATTTCCGATCCTGGTTATATGTACCCAAGATATATCACAATCCATAACCATGTATGCTCGCTGATCCTTGTGTGTCCTGAATATATGAGTTAGCATGAATGTTTGATATGCATGGGAAATTAGGTAATCGGATCTGATTATCTATTTGTGAGTGACCATTGATTATATTACCAAGAGTTGTTAATGGCAAATGCATATGGGATTGACACAAACTATTGGTAAGCAGTTGGCCCAGCGTGATGTATCGTCATGCTTCATTAACTACATATCTTATTTCATCCATGTCATATATAGTCTTATTCAGTACATAGAGATAAGGATAACTGTTCATGATTTGAATATGAAAATGTTATAACAATGTTACATCTAGTTATTTTGAAAAAAAAAAGATCTAGGTATTTTGAAGTCCCATAAATATGCATGTGTTGTGATCTGCCAACCATGTTAGATCGATGTGTAAATAAGTTTTGGATTGACTGCATGCATCTATGGCCGGAGTCTGAAACTCATCCCATTTTTCTGTTACCTGATACTAAATATGGAGTAGAATACAGTGCGAACCAAGCATTGAAATGCATGCGTGTAGAATAGAGTGATTTTCTCCGGTCATTGACATGGACTATAAATATACAAGCCAACAAATGTGTACACATTTTTGACAACTCAGGCCAGCTGAGTTTAGTAAGACACACCACTGATGCGTGGGCAGGGGAAGAAGCAAGAACCTTAGGCTTGAGAGGTAACAGGACAAGGCAGTGTATCAACAAACTGAGCAAACTTTAGCAGTCCTATTTGACTGGTACAAATTAGTTGCTGAATTCTAGATGTCTGTAGACCTCCAGCCGTGCAATGGATTGCACCCTGTGTACTGTGTTCGGGTGTGGCCGGAATAGCAGACGTCTTTGCAGTACCGTTAATTGGTCGATTTTAATTTCTGATGGCATGGCACGGTCTCTGACCAAATCATAACAATGAAATTTTTACCCAATTGTTGACGGGGTAAATTGTCTTGTGGGGTACTAATTTGTTTTTTCCCTCTCGTCCATCAGTTTGAGCTGAAACTTGTTGCCGCGGCCTTCTCCTTCGCTCTCTGCAGCTCTACCTCTCTCTCTCTGCGCTCGAGCAAGAAGAGGATACAAGGAAGAAGGACACAAAGACACTTTTTGCCCGGCACACGTACGCCGCCGGCCGCACGAACGGCCCCTTGTTTCTTTTCCTGAGCACGAACTCAGCTGCTCGACACATACCGCAGCGCTTCCATCAGTACATGGGAGGGGTATTTATATCCAGGCTAGCACACACACCACCTCACGCACGCACTAACTACCACAACGCTAACCAACTAACCCGGCCGCACTACCAGCACGACTCACACGGCGAGGACTCAGCTGCTCCACTCGCCACGGCCGCATGCACGCCATGCACTAACAGCCCACAAGCACCGGATCAGCTTAGCCACGTCCTGCAAGTCAAGATTAAGGCTAACAGTTTTGTCATAGCAGTAGTCTGTGCTGCGCTAGATTCTAATCGCCGACCTTTCCTGCTGATCAGCTGAGTAGGATACAGGGCACGACGAAGCCTGAAATGCACCGCCGGTTCGAGTGATGAGTCTCTAAGCTGGGTGATAACTCAGGGCCTGTTTGGAACACAAGATAGGACAAAGACATGAACATGAAAAATAGGGAAGAGGATAGGAATGTAGATGGAAAACTAAGGATTGAAAACACAGGGGAGAATGTTTTGGATAATTGGATATAGAAACAATGTTAGATCAATGCATAAATAAGTTTAAGATAATTGGATATATGCATATGTATCTGTCTGGACTCCAAAAAGTTTCTCGTTTTTCCATCAGAATGGACATACTAGTATATCACTTGGTATTAAATATGGAGCAAAATATGAAACACAAGTATATCACTAGTTCTCTCATTTTTTCTGTCAATTAGAAACATTGGTATGTCGGTTGGTATAAAATGCACAATACCAATCAAGCATGGAAATGCATGCATGTATGCAGATCGTGATGTTCATCAATTATCCTGATCGTATTAGGAACATTGAATATAGGTCCAATCTGATCCATTCACTTACGTTTATAAATATACAAGCCAACAAATGTATACACATTTTGAGAATAAGGGCTAGGGCAGTTCAATAAGGCACCACTATAACATAGAGCTGGAGGGGGGATGTACCTTGAGGCCCGGGAGGTATCATGAGAAATATTGATTTACTAGAATAGAATAGAGGTTGTTAGAGATGCACAAATCAAGAAAAGCCGGTCTCTTTGGGATGTGATATCTCTAGCTTTGTCTATGATTACCAAATATCATGTTAATTGTTTTTTACTTATATTATGTTTAAAAGTAAGTGCGTACTACCACTCTTAACTATAGTGCGAGTTTGCCACTGAAATAAGTATCACGGAAGTTTAATTTATGACCGTGAACTTAATTACATACCACTTAGAGGACACCCCTGAATTCTAAGAACAATTCACTTTATGTATTTGCCTTTGTCTACTCAGAATGAGGTGGTTTGCTTGATGTTATGCTTAGATGTCAATTACTACGTGCAGACAAAAGTAGATGAGCGTGATCATCGATACTTCCTAGAAAAACTTAGGCACATTCATTGCGAGGCTTGACTTGATGTGTTAACAAAATCACTTTCTTCCAAAAAAACAGTTTGACCTTGGCGCTCTTTTCATTGAGAGAAAACAAGATTTCAATTAACTAAACAAAGAACAAGAGTATAATGCAAATACATGTTTCTCTGCCGCAAAGACTCTTATGTATCAGAACATCTCTATGTGGTACAAAAAAGATGCCACTATTGAGAAAAAAAATATTTTTAGGTTGTAAGACTTGGATAGCTATATTAGGCTTACAACCTAAAAAATCTTTTTTTTCTATATATAAGCTATCCAACTTCTTTGGATCTTAGTTTCCAATGGTAGTTATATTTATTGCAGACGTAACATTGCATTTTAGAGATGATGACGATAATAATGTGGATTAAGACATTGTTGATTCCTTTTAATCTGCCTTGGCCTGAATATATGAGCTAGCATGAATATTTGAATACACGAAAACTAAGTAACTGAATCAAATAGTCTATGTGTAGGTGAGAATTGATTTACCTATATTTCGCTACAAATGCATATGGGGCTGACAGAGATTGTTAAGCTAAGCAGTTGGTCCTGTGGGATGTATTAGCATGCTTGCTTAAGCACATCCTTGTGTGATCCATTTCATTAATATAAAGAATCGTTTAATAGTCTTATTCAGAACGAAGAGATAAGGCTGATTGTTCATGATCTCAATATTAATATCTAATAACAATATCAGATCGAGGTGCAATTAAGTCCTAGAAATATGAGTGTGTTGTAATCTGACAACAATGTTAGATCGATGTGTAAATGTGTTCTGGATATATGCATGTGTCTCTGTCTGGAGTCTAAAATTCCGCTCATTTTTTCATCAAATGGCCAAGTATTACTAGCATATCACTTGATATTGAATATGGAGCTAGCAAGGACAACCAAGCATTGAATTCATTAATGACCGTGATCGTCTCACGATCACTGAATATAGGTGTGATTTGTACTAGTCATTCACATGTATAAACATGCAATGCAAGACATGTATACACATTTTTAGGATTTAAGTCAGGGTTTATAAGACACCACTATAGCAGCGAGATGGGGGAGGGGGGCTGAAGAACCTTGAGGCATGAGAGGTATCAGGACGACTATTGATGTAATGCAATGGCATAGAGTGAGCAGTGGATCAATACCTTGAGCAAGTTTTTGTGATGCGACTTGAGCATTAGAAGTCAATGATGAATTATACATGTCCGTGGGCCTACGACCCTCTAGTGCACTGTTTTTGTACTGCATTGTAGATGTGACTAGAAGAGCAGAGCAGGGTCTATGTCATGTTAGTGATAGGTGGCATTGTTTTGCCTAGCGGCCTATTTGTCGTTGCATGGGTTAGTGGGCTTTAGCAAATGATATAGTCTTTGAAGGTATGGTATAGGATTGTACTCACCATGTAATTTGATCATTTACCAAATCAGAAGAGTTTTCACTCAATTGATGTAAGGTATTAAAATAGGACCCTGATAAGTGATAAGTACCTGACGTGTGACACGAACAAATGGTAACTCCAAATGTTTTTGATGGAAAGTTTAATGACACGAGGATGGCAACTTTAGTTGTTAAGCATGGCAACTTTCGTGCTTCAGTTTGTTTTTGAAAGAAACTTGACGTGTGTCAATGAAATTTGTAATCCTTGTGTGACTAGAATTGCCATCGGAAAACAGGGGCCCGGAGTGCCACACATCAGGTGTGTGGCACTAATCGTTTGGATTAAAATATTTCCCCTTCGCTACCTTTCTTGTTGATCAACTCAGTCCGATACACACACAACGAAGCCCCTTTTGTGCTTCTTGGTGTTTCAACTATTGCAACCGTGTCAGTAGGAACTCTGAGAATTGGTGGAGAAACTGAGACTAGTGTCGTCATGATTGTGCCAGAAATGTGTGGTGCACTATGAAATACGGCTATAAAGATCTCTCGTATTTATTTTCTTCATTTCCTTGGTCAAAAGAGGGTGATTAATAATTCAATTTCCCAGTCTGAATCATGTGGATTAAACATTCTCTGATTCAAATTCATGGTTAACCAAAATCACCATGCATCTTCTTTAGGAAGTAGAATCATGGCACACCCATCAGGCACGATTCATTGACTCATACCGCTGCAGCCAATCATCCAAAACGAAATTAAGTTCAACACTATAGGTGTGAAACCAAAACAAACTTCAACAAACAGGGATAAGCCAGTTGCTCAGAGTTACATCCAACCATGACACCATACAGAAGGAGCTCCAAAGCAGCACTCAGAACTACAATAGAAGCTCTTTTTCAAGCAGCCTCAACACAAAGCCAATACGCCTGATCATAGACCTCCAGCCTCCACCACCATAGAGGAATTCATAAGCAACATTACACCGCTAGTAAGGCCAACTCAGCTAACAGAAACTGAAATTCAAGTCATAGTCAGCATTATGATGCCATATTTCCTAGACATGACACCAACATAGGTACTGGCAAAAGACAGTACGAGCCAGCGGACCATGAACAACTGTATACTCCATCCGCTCCTAAATATAAGTCTTTATAGAGATTACAGAATACATACGGAGCAAAATGAGTGAATCTACACTCTAAAATGCATCTATATACATCTGTATGTGGTCCATAGTGGAATCTCTACAAAGACTTATACTCCCTCTGTTTCTTTTTAGTCTGCATGTAAGGTTTGGTCAAAGTCAAGCTTTGCATAGTTTGACTAACTTTATATTATGCACCATGAAATGTATTTTCATATTATATAGTTTAAGTATGGTAGATGTTTATAGTTTTTAATATAAACTTGGTCAAATTTTGTGTAGTTTGACTTTGACCAAAACTTATACGCGGAGTAAAAAGAAACGGAGGGAGTATTTAGGAACGGAGGGAGTACAACAACAGGTGGCCCAAGAGTAGCTCGTCACCCACGTCCAATCAACCTTTTGCTACTTCAGTTAGTCTTCTTACCTAGCAATCTGGCAATAAAATCAAACAGAACCAGAAGTTACATTAGCAATTGAACATCATATATTACTATTACATGCAAATACACACTTATCTCAACAGAAATACAATTGCAGTATGGACGAGTGCACACAAACCAACAAAGCATGGATGCGCGTGCTTACCTGAGATCATCATTTGCAAAAACACAAGTGCATATTCACTACTCCATCCGTGCAAAACACAAGTGCAGCTTTGAATGGACATTTGTTTTCTCTTTGCTAGTCTGCCCCTTCTTCTTACTCTTTAAGGAAGCAGCCTCATTTTGAGCCATGGTGGCTGCAGCGACCTACTTTGAATTTTCTCCCTAGTCTTTCTCCGAGAGCTTGAACTTGCGAGCAGTCTTAATTTTTGATCTTGGTTACATCTAACATCTATCGCAGATGTGGCATTACCTGTAACTATGTATGTATTTTCAGAGGTGACGATGATAATAGTATGTGGATCAAACATTGTTGATTCTTGTGTGCTCTGATTATAAAAAACATGCTTAGTATCCCCTAAGTCTGCCTTAGCATAAATGTTTGATATGCATGGGGAACTAAGTAAGAAAGTACGATTTTCTATATTTGGGTGGCAATTTATTTACCTATAGTTGGCTATCGGCAAATGCACATGTGATTGGCATAGACTGTTAAGGTAAGGGGTTGCTCCCCTAGGATGTATTGACATCCATCATTAAGTAAATTAATGTGTGCTTCATGACAATTATATAGTTTTATTCATAAAGGGGACATAAGGCCAATTGCTCAAGATTTCAATATGAATATCTTATAATAATGTTGGACAGATGTGTAATTAAGTCCTTGAATTGTGCATGCGTTGTAATCTGACAACAGTGTTAGATGATGTGTAAGTAGGATATGTGCATCAGTACTAGTGTAGCACTCGATATGAAATATGCAGTAGCATATACCAACCAAGCATTGAATTCATTAATTATCATGATCATCTCACGAAACTGAATATAGGTGGTATTTTCTCCCGTCATTCACATGTATAAATATACAAGCCAAGAAATGTCCACATATTTTGAGAATTCAGGCCATATTAGTTTCGTAAGACAACACTGTATCATAAATCATGAGGGAAGAAACAAGTACCTTGAGGATTGAGAGGTATCAGGCTAGATATTGCTTTGGTGCAACCGTATAGAAGAGGCGGAGGATCGACAAGTCGAGCAAACTTAAACAATGCTATTTGAGCATTACACCTCTCTTGATGAATTCTACAAGTTTGTCGGCTTACTACCCTCCTATAGACTGCATCTGTACTGCCTTGAAGGCGTGTCTACAGGAGGAGTAGGGGCCTCCGTCGCACCGGTGATAGCTGGACTGTTTCACCAGGCAGGTTGCTTTATAATTCATGGGCTGTTGGGCTTCAGCAATTTGTGATGGCACGCTCAAGATCGTGCTATGTGCCCAAATGAGAAGAGTTTTCACCCAATTCATGACCAGGTAAATTGTCTTGTAGGGTATTAAAATTTTTAGCCCTCTACTACCTTTCTTTCAAATCCTAAGAGCGTGATTCCTTCTATCTTATCGAAGCAAAGGAAAATAACTTAACAAAATTGAAGTGTAACTCCAATTTGACCTCCTCCAGTCCAGAGAGGTCAGTCAAAAAATTAAAATGACTCAATCAAAGATCAATTGATCCCCACGTTTGTATTGCAAATACGCAGTCACAAATAATCCCGCTAAAGTAATAGGAATTAGGCCTAAGACGATTCCAAATGGAAAAACTTCAATCATTTCCATTTCTTTGAGGGGATAAAAATAGGTATGATCTATCCCTAAATAGTACTCTAAATTATCCACAGATCCCAATGACCAAGAAAGAATTCCTAATTTGTCTGCTATGATAAACATCACCATGAAGCCTGCACCATGATTCCTGATGTTAACCATGTTAATCTGTTAGTAGTTGTGGAGAAACTAACACTAATTGTGCCAGAATGTGTTAATATGAAATGTGCTAGAGATCTCTCATCTCATCATTGAGTTGCATGAAATTGAACTAGATGGTAAGGCGCGCTCTGCGCCCACTATAGTTGCATTTGGCACAGATGGATTCATGTGGACTCGAACCATGTTGCGTTCGTAAAGAGGGAACCGACGACCACAATCAGGCGATAACACCACCTTACGCAGATGAGCGTGACCAAAATACAACGGCCGCTCATGGAGACCTCCTCCGCAACCCCACACCTCAACCTGTAGGCACGCCCAATAGGCACCGGGGTTCGCCAAGCACCCTCCTGCTAACTATAGCTCAGTCTGTAGGCCCACCCACTAGCAAGGGCGAATCCAGTCATTGACTTGATTCGGCACACATACATTTGAAGAGGACTTTTCATCTCTGATCTCACTCCCAATACCTTCAACCAACAGTAATATTCCCAAACATGGACAAAAATAAGACACCTAAGAATGAGAAGGGATGTGTCTTAATTCTAATTAACCAACAAAAGACCATATGTGTCATGCAAAAATATTAAATCACGGTGTACTTATCTCAATTCCAACCGGCAAGCTACTACGAAAAACAATAATTGCAATGAAATTATGTGTAGAAACAAGGTTCATATTTTTTAAACATAGAATTTTCCCTTGTTTGTGTATTATCATGCCTCTAATATATTCTTATCTTAACCTTTGCAATCAAAAATAAATCTAATCTTAACTTCATGATGGTAGACATCTGTAGGTTTGAGCATCACCTTTTAGCAGGATAATGGTAGACATCTGTAGGTTTGAGCATCACATTTCGCTTCTTTCAAATACTTGGTTAACATTTTTTAAATACAAGTTTGACATTTCAATACATGGTCAACATTTTTGTATATACATTTAACATTTTTCAAATGCTTGATTAAAATTTATAATATAGTTTTAAATACAGGTTCAACTTTACACGCACATTATATATTTTTTGTAGACATTTTTTGTATACATGAGAAATATTTTCTTTGTACATATTTAATATATATTTTCAAATGCTTGGTTAACATTCTTTTCAAAACAATTATGTAAATGTTTTCAAATACTATAATTATTTAGAATATTTTCAAGCATAAACGCCCATCTAGCATTGGTCAAAAAACGAGGCAATCCTACACATTTGACATTTATCGAACCTTTTTTGCACCCTTTTTAGTGATTTTTTTGAATCCATGAACGCTTGGGCCAGCCCAACAGGCGCCTGATTGGCGCGATGACGTCGCCTAGTTCTGCCAATGCCTGAGAGTTTTTTTCGTTTTTATTTTGTTTTTAGTCAACTTATTTTTCTCATTTTTTAACTTTATCTTTCTTTTAGAAACCTGTTTAAAATTTTTGAAATATTTTTTGGAATACCAAAAAATGTTCCTGTTTAAAAATATTGTGTGAAAAAACTTGGGTCCGTTTGGTGGAGGTGAAAAAAAGTGCTTCGAGACTTGCCCTAAGGTCGGCTACGGCCGGCCGCGACGGCGCCAGCACCCGAGGGAGCTGGTTTTCTTCTTGGAGACGTCGGTCGGTCGGGTCTGCCCTACGCCCCTACCGGTCGGGTCTGCCCTACGCCCCTACCTCTTCCCACCTCACCGTTACTCGTTTGAAAACCATAACTGTGGTGGGCGGCGACAACACTCTGTGCGTCGTGTCTTTCTTGAAGGTGTTGTCGTCAGAGCATTGTGGTGGTGGGCACCATGTGGTCTCGTTTGTAGCTACTAATGGTGCGCCCTTCTCCCTCTAGCGGCATCTGCTTCAGCGGAAACCCTAGATCTGGGTCTCCTCGATCGGCTGATGACGGGGACTTCAGTGTTGTTGTCCTTCTTGGGGGCATTGTTTTGGAGTAGGTACTAACTAAAGGGGTCAATAGGTGGAACGGTGTTGTATCTACCGCATTGAAGACGACGGGTCTCGACGGCCTGGCACAGTGGAGTCTCGGCATTGGACTCGGGTTGATGGACACGCGTAGGCTAGTGGCGTTATCTGACGTTGTTGCTGGCCGGTGGCTGTTGGGCCTGACAAGGTCAATAGGTTCATCACTCCTGCAGATGTGACGGTGCAAGATGGCGACGGCGGATCCAGAGCATGCACATGATGCGGGTCGGCCAGAATGGGTAGTGTGCTCTGTGCCTGACGCCGAGCAGCTGCATGAGGCCACCGGATTAGATAGTGCGCATTCATGCGGTTCGGGCACATTATTAAGATTGTAGGTGTTCGACGTTATTTGTCAAATAGGTGGGTTCGGATCGATCCATATATTTATGCCGTCAGACTCTATTGAATAATAATAATAAGATGCTCTACATCGATTAATGCTGATGCTAGGGTTATCCTCCTTTTTCAAAGGAAACGATTTTGAGTTCAAATCGGATTCTGAGTTTTTTTTAGGAAAGAGACCGTTCTTACTAGCAATTTGCCAGTTTGACCGAATGCACCGGATTAATAGCAGAGAAAACAAACAAGTTTTTTATAGGGGAGAGAAAACAAACATGTTTTTTTAGACAAAGAAAATGAACAGATGAAAGAACATTTTTGTCCACATCAATTTGACATTGAAAAGCCAGCTTCCCGGCCCACGAGAGCACGACTGACCCACCCGCAGACGCCCAACCAACCATTCCAGAGCCCTAGCCCATCCGACTGCCACCATTTTTGTCCACACCAATTTGACAAATGAATGTGCGCCTCATGATGGTACGCACACATGCTTATATTTAGTCATTTTTACAATTCACACAAAAACAAGCATGGAAAAGTTCATTGAAACTACATGGCCCATTAGCACCTGATAACAATTTTCATTTGTGGGAACTGTTTAAACAGCACAGCTCATGCAGACGTTTTGCAAATTAAAATTGTATGATCAATCATTGTAGCAACATGGAGACGTATTGGGTGCAATCTCCATGCAATCCGCTACCAAAAATTACAAAAACTTCCAGAACAAATGTACATATAACTCTGGACTTGTTCCGTCTGTGATTATAATCGAAGTTTAAGCACAGCCTATGTTATGAGTAAGGGAAAAGTGAATTCTGGCAGGTTTTTTTCAGAATAATCCCTGATGATATTTGCCTTACTCCTCCACAGGTTGTATTTAGACTTAGTTTTTCAAAGATTATAGATTTTCTCATGACTTCTGGTAGTGGACTAACTCGCTACATATATCTCGCCAAGTGAAATATTAGTTTCAATGAACTGTAGAACACGAGTAATATTAGTCTTATTGCTGAGAAGAAAAGTAGATAACTCATTTGATACTTCTTTTCTTGTAGTAATTAATATTGTCAAGTTTGCTCATCGTTGTAGCTTCACAAGCCTATTGAGGAGACCAAGGAAGCCAAGGAGGATGCACTCCCAGAACTTGTCTGCCAAGATATGCATGGTGATGAAATCTTTCAGTAACAAAAAAAACAATCTGAAAGGGCTTTAGCCTTGCACACACACAAGATTGGGTTGCCTGAATCACGAGCCTTATACACTGTGTTACGATCACCTCATATTGATAAAAATCCAGGGAGCGGTTCTCAAAGCATGTGAAGAAGGTATTTGTGGTTAAAAAGGCAGAGACACATGAATTGGCCAGGAAGTTCTTTTGGTTGAAACGGCTTCGTGTATTGGGGGTTCAATATGAAATCAATATTAGTTTGAAAACCCGCTTGGATAAAATGATTGGATGCAACAAAGGTGGTGACCTTCTTCGATAGTGGTTCTAAACCAAAACAGGAGGCAACCATAGGAAAAAGGAGGTAATAACAAGATAACGAAATGTTTCTCTTGGGCAATTGAATTATCTTTTAATTGGAATAAATCATAGGTTGGTTAACTGATGGATTAATTGGTTTTTGCTTGTTGGCTGCTTTCTTGTGACCTAAGCCTGAGGTTACAAACTATCTAACTTTTGTGGATCTTAATTTCTGATCATGGTTATATCTATCGTGGATGCAACCATGTATGTATTTTGGAGATGATGCCGTTCATAATGTGGATTCAAGACATCGTTGGTTCTTGTGTAATCTGATTATAATAACATGCTACTATCCTCTTAATCTGGTTTAGCCAGAATATATGAGCTAGCATGAATGTGTGAATGCATGGGAAATTAAGTAACAGAATCTGACAACTATATATATGTGGGTGAGAATTGATTCACCCATAGTTGGCTAATGGCAATTGCATATGGGATTGACAGTCTGCTATGGTAAGTAGTCGATGTATTGTATGCTTGAGCACTTCTTTGCGTCGTCCATGTCATTCATGTAGTCTTGTTCATAGTAAAGAGATAAGGCTGATAACAATGTTAGATACTGGATGTATCTAACCATTTGAGCAACATTTAATATGTGACCGACGGAGTACATTTGTAGTTAACTTCTGGAAACATGTGTGTGCTGTAATCTGACGACAATGTTTGATCGATGTGTAAATAAATTCTGGATATATGCACATGTCTCTGTCTCGATTCTGAAATTTCTCTCATTTTTCCGTCAAATGTACATACTAGTATATCACTTGATATTAAATATGGAGCAACATACAAGGCCAACCACTCATTGAATTCATTAATTATCATGATTGTTTGATGGTGCGATTTGCTCAAGTCATTCACATGTATAAATATACAAGCCAAGAAATGTCTCTACACACTAGAATTCATGCCAGGTGAGTGCATCGAGCATGGGGATGTGGGGGGAAGAAGTAAGAACCTTGAGGCCTGAGAGGTATCAGGACAAACATTGCTTTATTACAAGGGCAGAGAGGAGGCGGTGCATATCGAGCAAAATTTAGTTAGGCTATTTGCACATTACAAGTCAAATGATGAATGCTACAAATCTGTCGGCCTCCAAGTGTTCAGTTACGTGATAGCGGACAGTTTTGTCATAGCTTAGTGAAGCGGTTCTCAGCTATCTCCTCTGCTCTTCGACTCCGCTTCGGAGTCAAATCCTGACACAGTGTGAGTTGACCACCAACAACCAGAAACAACAACACAGCCGACAATTATAGAAGCTAGTCACCACATTTAATTAGCCTTTCACTACTTGAGTCAGTCTTTCTACCTAGAAATCTGACACACGGAGCAAGGGGAACTAGAGGTGCATCAGCAATTGTACATTGTATATCACTATCACATTCTAATGTGATGTAGAAAATTTCACTGTATGTGCAGATTCAATTGGATATAGAACCAACCGCTTACTAAACCAACCGCTTACAAGAAACAACTTTAAACATTGCATTCAGTAAGAGGCCAGTGCCACATATCGAGTCTTTTGCATGGTAGTACATGAAAGATGCATAACATTCGGCCAGGATACTAAGTTCCTCACTTTTTGAAGCCGCTAGAAACTGATTCTCGGTCAAATAAGGCACACAAATCAACACTACAAGCTAAGTATGCAAACGTTATCATCAATTTGTGCGAACCAGAACTTTTAGAGTTGCTAAAATAACCTCAATTTAACAGGCTTACAACACATCTCTGCAATGAACCTCCCAACTCAATTTCAGCCTTCTGAAGCATCAAGACCCGACCTTATGATTCTCTTTGTTGAGAACTTCAGACCGAATCATGTCTGCTGAGTTTTGAGAAATCAGCCATTTTCCACAAAGACATGACATGTCAAATGTCAGACCTCAAAACTAGAGGCCATCATGAACAGAAGATGCAACATTTGTTCTTTCTAGCACATTGAAGGGAAGCAACAAAATTTACAAGAGATTCAGATTTCCTGAACCTTTGTACCTTCATCCAAAGGGCAGTGTGACTAAAAAAACCTTTGTGGACGGAAAGAGGACGGGTTTTTCATGCTCGCGCCTGGCCCATGTCAGCACCGATCCTGCGTCCCCTCACATCAAGGTTAAGACGCTAAAGCCAATCTTCCCAAATTTCAGTATGAATATCTGATAACAATGTTAGAGTGATATATAATTAAGTCCTGGAAACATGTGCGTGTTGTAATCTGACCATAATGTTAGATCAGTGTGCAAATAAATTTTGGATGTATGCATATGTCTCTGTCAAGTCTGAAATTTCTCCCATTTTCCCATCAAATGGACGTACTAGTATATCACTGGGTACTCCCTCCGTTCCATAAATTGAACTAAAACCACGGCAATAATTATGGAACAGAGGGAGTATTAAATACGGAGTAGCATATGAAACACGAGTATATAACTAGTTCTCTCATTTTTTTTTCATGTTAAATAGACACAATAGTATATCACTTGGTATAAAACACAAGACCAACCAAGCATTGAAATGCATGCATGTACATAGATCGTGATGTTCATCTATTATCATGATCGTATCATGAACATTGAGTATAGGTGCAATCTGATCCATTCATTCACATTCAGGGACGGAGCTAGGATTTGATCATAGGGGGGGAGAAGACAACGACACTACAGATTTTTTTTAGGTTAACACGCTTTCCACTAATTTCTTAACAGAATTAACCAGCCTGTTACAGTGATAAGAGGAAAAAGAGAGCAAATCTGAGCACTAATAGAAAGACGACACAAGAGATGTAGATTCGTCAAATTTTATTAGTGACAATTTTTTTATTAGGAGCTTGCATATCAATTAAATTATGCTTGAGCTATTACCTTGGTTCTTGGAATCATCATTGTTAGACTTAAACACGAGTTGTGCACGGAACGTGCACGTGGTAACTAGGAATAGGAATCCATGTATGAGTTTGTCCGGCTGATGCATGTATACGTAGTCGAGTAGGACTAGAGCTGGTGTCCCAGTAGTACTGCTTGGTAGTCTTACTATTATATATACGTGCATATAGCCCAGCTTGTAACTTGTATCGTGAGAAGCAATAAAAGAAAAGGCCAGGAGCGACAAGCCCCTGTTGGCAATCAATATTGGTTTCACGTGCGTACGTGTGTATTGGCTAGAATCGATCAAGTGAAGGAATCGTTCTGGTTGCTAGCTTAGCTTCGGCTAATCGCAGGTAGTACACGTCTGGAAGTAGTCAGCTCGCGTGCTAGCTCGGTACGCGCACGTCTTGCCGTCTTGGGGCAGAAACCAAGACCGTCAGTGCTGCTTCGCTTCGTCGTCGTTCGTCGTCGGTCATATCCCATCGTCGGAAGTACTCGGCGCTGGGACTGGGCCAACAATTGGTATCTAGAGCAAGGTTGATCTTCTAGTAACGGGAGATCATGTCGGACGACGAGGACAAGACCAAGCAGCTGGTGGAGTACTCCGGTGCAGCTAAAGTAATTGCTGCTCCGGCGAGTTCGTCGTATCCACGGTTTGATCGCGAGAACTTCGGGGTCTGGAAGGCCCTCATGGAGTGTGGTCTCCGCGCCAACGAGCTATGGGACGCGGTGGATCCCGGAGGCGACGCGTTCAAGAAGGAGGGAGCCGAGCACCGGAAGGATCGGCAGGCGGCGTCGGCGATTTACTCAGTGATGCCGATGGATGTCCTCCAACACCTAATCGCCAAAGAAACGGCGAAGGAGGTGTGGGATACGTTGAAACTCATGTTCGAGGGACACACCCGTGTCAAGCAAGCCAATCTCCAAACTCTCCTAAGGAACTACGAGACTTTGGTCATGGGCGATGATGAGTCCGTGGATGCGTTTGCTTCACGGGTGGCTACTCTCATCAATCGGATTCGCGCGCTTGGAGAGAACCTCACGGAGACCTCGGTTGTCCGGCGGTTCTTGCGTGCAGCCCCTCCCCGGTACCTGCAAATTGTCACAGCGATCGAGCAGTGCGTCGATCTCGCGACTCTCTCCATCGACGATCTTGTCGGACGGTACAAGGCTCATGATGAGCGTATGCGGTACAGTCTTGGGGACGGGAGGAACGACGAGCTTGTGATGCTCACGAAGGCGCAGTGGATCGCCCTAGAAAAGAGAGGCGGATCCATAAGCAGTAGCAAAAAGAAGGGAAAGCAACGTTCGACGAGAAAGAACTTCGCCGAGTCGGACGACGACTCAGACAATGAGGCTGCACCTGCACCACCGAGGAGGAAGTTTGACATCAGGAAAGTGAGGTGTTATAACTGTGGCCTCCTTGGTCACTTCAAGGCTGACTGCGAGGAAGCACCGAAGCAGAAGGCGCTCATGGCCCAGCAAGGTGACGACGGTGACATGATGTTGATGACTGAACTCGTGGATGAGGAGGATCCAGTTCTTGGCGCCGGCTAAAGAAATTGTCGCTTCGTGGAAGAAAAAGTTTGCCATCATGATCATGATTCGAAACTCGTGTCGAAGCTACAGATGCGGGAAGTAATTCGAAACTTATGTCGATGCTATGGACGTAAGTGCCAACTTTGTTGGAGCGGATGCAGCAATAGCTGCGTGTGCTGGACCATGGAGAAGTAATTTTGTGCTGTTCAGAGGTCCGTAGGTGGCCACAAAAATAGCATGGACATGATGTCTCGCTGAGTAGGCCGAAAGCACCGCCGCAGCACCAAAGCTGGATCCCTTGTGCGGAGTAAGGCGCCCGCACCCAGCAACGAGTGCTGCACAAGGAGCCTCCAAGACAGCTACGTGTGGTGGCCCAGCCACAAGAGAAGGCTCGCATGGTGGGCTACAAACAAGTCCAGCAGGAGGGCTTGGTGGCTCACGTGGTGAGCTAGGGCCATCTATACCTAGTGACGTTGCAAGTGATCCAGGAGATATGCAAGGTCCATTACCAGCGCATGTACGTACAGTTTTGCCATGCTTGGCCACTATAATGCAAGAAGATGGGAACGGCAAGGTAACGTCCGTACCTGGGAATGAAAGTCTAGCTTTGCCAAAAGCAATGTGCGAAGCAAACGGTGAGTTACTCCTGAAGATACAAGGAGCCATGCAAATAATGTCGTCTCCGAAGGAACAAGAGACGAGGACAACGCCACCTACACCTGTACTGCTACAACCGGTGTTACACCCATATTCGGAGAAGACTCTTCGGACGATTGACCCGGCAAAAGTGAAAGGGAGTGGGCAATGGTGTCTAGAAAGCACCGAGGAACCGGCGAAATTTGTGGACGCAAATACGGAGGAGTGTTGGCGTCATGCTATAAAAGAAGAGTTGGGGTCGATCCATGACAATAATTCATGGGAGCTTGTGGATCTTCCCAACAATGAAAATGCTATAGAGCTCAAGTGGGAATTCAAGGTCAAGAAAGATGTTGAAGGGTGCATGGAGCACAAAGCGAGGTTTGTGGCCAAAGAGTATGTGCAAGAGAAAGGTGTGGATTTCAAAGAAGTTTTCATTCCCGTTGCAAAGATGAAATCGGTGGAATTACTCATCGCTCTCGCGGTTCAGGAATCATGGAAGATACATCACATGGATGTAAAATCTGCGTTTTTGAATGGCGAGTTAGAAGGAGATGTGTATGGGATTCGGCCACCGGAATTCATCAAAGAGGGAAAGGAACACAAGGTACTGAAGCTACACAAAGTCTTGTGCGGGCTACGGCAAGGCTCTCGAGCGTGGAACATCAAACTTGATCAGACGATAATTTCTCTTGGATTTAAGAAAGCCCCACTAGAGCATGTGATGTACAAGAGAGGTGAAGGAAGGGATCGTCTACTAGTTGGCATCTACGTTGACGACCTATTGATTACTGGAGCAGATGAAGAGGTGATTGCAAAGCTCAAGCTACAAATAAAGGAGCTTTTCAAGATGGATGATCTTGGTATTTTGAGTTACTACCTCGGGATGGAGGAACATCAAAAGCCGGAGCTGATCACACTATGCCAGGAGGCATACGCAAGGAAGATTCTTGAAAGCCGTGGCATGAAAAACTGCAATCCAATTGACGTTTCAATGGAACCTCGTCTTGAGCTAAGCAAGAAGGAGATGGTGAAACTACTCGGCTACAGTGGTAGTGACAAGGAAGGAATTGTTGGCGACCGTAAGTGTATTTCGGGCGTGACATATTTCCTTGGTGGAAGCATAGTAAGCTGGCTATCACGAAAGCAGGAAGTGGTGACATCGACTTCAAGTGAAGCAGAGTGTCAAGGCGTGTGGCTAGGGATGCTACACGGTGATCTCATGAATCGAGATCCGGAACAGGTGGTGCTCAACGTTGACAGTGAGTTTATAATTTTTCTACCCGAGAATGCAGTGCGGCATGATAGGAGCAAGCACATTGATACACTGTATCACTACATGAAGGACGGCGTAGAAGAAGGTAAAATGGAGGTCAACTACAGTCGCACCGATGATCAGCTGGCGGACATTCAAACCAAGGCTTTGGACCGAGAGATGGTCTTGGAGATGCGAAGAAGGATCCACGTCTAAGCTATGACGTGACCACATCGTGTTTAGGGGGTGATTGTTAGACTTAAACACGAGTTGTGCACGGAACGTGCACGTGGTAACTAGGAATAGGAATCCATGTATGAGTTTGTCCGGCTGATGCATGTATACGTAGTCGAGTAGGACTAGAGCTGGTGTCCCAGTAGTACTGCTTGGTAGTCTTACTATTATATATACGTGCATATAGCCCAGCTTGTAACTTGTATCGTGAGAAGCAATAAAAGAAAAGGCCAGGAGCGACAAGCCCCTGTTGGCAATCAATATTGGTTTCACGTGCGTACGTGTGTATTGGCTAGAATCGATCAAGTGAAGGAATCGTTCTGGTTGCTAGCTTAGCTTCGGCTAATCGCAGGTAGTACACGTCTGGAAGTAGTCAGCTCGCGTGCTAGCTCGGTACGCGCACGTCTTGCCGTCTTGGGGCAGAAACCAAGACCGTCAGTGCTGCTTCGCTTCGTCGTCGTTCGTCGTCGGTCATATCCCATCGTCGGAAGTACTCGGCGCTGGGACTGGGCCAACAATATTCACCATTTCCTCTATAGGGGCATGCTTGGAAAATAACCACCTGATGCAATCAAAAATAATAATTATTAGAGATCATGTATTAAGAAATTATTAAAATTTGAAAAATAAACAATTCTTGCTTGCCTCATAGCATCAATGGAAGTCTTTAGCCTTATATAGGATTAGGCTGGTTCACTTCACTAGATTGTCCTGTAGCATCATGTTTTTTAGAGAGAACTGTAGCATGATGTTCCGATGGTTGATAGCTTGAACCAACTAGTTTTGAAAAATTTATGTATGGATTCAGCTCTTTTTCTCTTCATGTCTACACAAGCACAAATAAATAAATGAAAATGTTATACTTGATGATTAATGCTTATAATTTATATGATTATACTTGTATAGTTTTTGAAGGCATGAACCAATCTGATGCAAGAACAAATTACCTTTTCCCCTTGTATTATTGCCGCTCAGCCGACGTGTGTCCCGGCCGCCAGCAATGGGCAACGGGCAACCGGCAACATGTCTGTGGATCGGCGCAACGGCGCTTCCCTATCCCGGCGTCCCCTACCCTTCTCCGCTCCTCGATAGTGGCGCGATGGAGAGATCTGATCTGAGCGGCCAGTAGGTAAGTCTCGATCTCAGCAGCGGGCGGTGGCTTGGAAACGAACAGATTACCTCTAGCGATATGTGGATTCGTGCTGGGCCTTTTTGTTTTTCACGATGGCCAGCTTGGCATGTTAGTGCTCCATATCTAATGGGCTGTACCAACTCAAAAAAGTAAATAAATCTAATGGGATGTACCAGTACATAAGCTGATGATAGGGGGGTGAAGCAGGTTACGTACATGGAGGCAAGCAGAAAAAAATAGGGGATTGCTGATCATTATCAAGGGACCATTCGATCGTTAGGGGGTCCCCCGCCCCCCTTAGAATCGTCCCTGCTCACATTTATAAATATAGAAGCCAACAAACGTATACACACTTTGAGAATAAGTCCTAGGGCAGTTCAATAAGGCACCACTATATCAGTTCAAGGACCTTGAGGCTTGGGAGGTATCATGAGAAATATTGCTTTATTACAATTTAATAGAGGGTATCAGAGTTACACAAATCAAGTGAAGTTGGTCTCTTCAAAATGTGATATCTCTAGCTTTGTCAATAATTACTTAATGTCATGTTAACTCCTTTTGTATGTAAACTTGTTTTCAAATAAGTGTATATTACCACCATTAACTATAGTGCGAGTTGCCACTAAAACAAGTATCACATGAGTTTAATTCTGACCGTGAACTCAATTATATACCACTTAGAGGAAACCCCTAAATTCTAAGAACAATTTGTTTTATCTGTCTATTCACATTGAGGTGGTTTTGCCTGACGTGATGATTATTAGATGTCAATTATTCCATACGCACAAAAGTAGAGAGTGTACTCATCCATACTTCCTAGAAAAACTTAAGCACATACATTGTGAGGCTCCACTTGATGCATTAATAAAACCTCTTTCTTGAAAAAATTGAGCGAGGCACTTTTTTCGTTGAGAGGAAACGAGATTTTAGTTAACTAAACAAATAACAAGACCATAATGGAACTACATCTTTCTCCGCGGTTGAAGCAATGACCCTTATAACACAAGCCTTGAAGAGCGAACCAAGAATTAGATTATGCATGTATTAGAACATCTCTATGTGGAACAAAACAGATGCCACTCTTGAGGAAAAATTGTGCATCTTTTTTTAGGTTCTAAGACTAATATAGCCACTAATACTATATCATCTTAAAACAATTTAAGTTTAAAAATCATTATCCAGGCATCCTAGATAACCTAGGCTACTACACACAACTTGGTAAATAAAAGATGCAGGTTAAATAATTTGAGCCATCATTAGAAAAAAATTCCAAGTTAATCAGTTAACAATTTTGATCCAGTTCATGGTACTCTCCATGTAGCCTATTGCTATACCATTCTGGCAATGGCATCCTTGGCCATTTAATGACCCTTTGTGCCAGGGACCATAACGTTTGAGCTGCCCAAAGATGGTAATGTGCATTTACGCTTCAGTCGTGAAGCGGTTTTTTGTTGGGCCGACAAAGTTAGAGACTTGTCACACATCTTATTCTTCTTGTCAATTGCAGTAGCCCATGACTCAGATCCAAGGAACAATTCTCAACACATGTGAAGAAACTATTTGTTGTTAAAAAGGCAGAGACGCATGACTGGGCAAGAAGTTCTTTTGGTTAAGATGGCTTCGTGTATTGGGGGCTGACATGAAACCAATATTAATTTCAACACCTACTTGGTTGAAATGATTGGCAGCGGAAAAGGTTGTGGCCTGCCTTTGCAGTAGTTCAAAGCCAAAACAGGAGAAAAGCTTAGAAAAAAGGTGGTATTTAACTAAATGGTTCTTTTGGGTGATTGAAGTGCCCCTTGATTGGAAACAAATCATAGGCTACTAATTGGGTTCTGCTTCCTGGTTGCTTTCTTGTGTTGGAGTTACTACACATGATTCATGTGATTTGAGCCTAAGGTTAATTCATACACAAGCTATCCAACTTCTTTGTATGTTAATTTCCTATGGTCGTTATATTTATTGCAGACATAACGTTATCCCTAGCCCATGTTTGCATTTCAGAGATGATGACGATAATAATATGTGGATTTAGACATTGTTGATTCTTGTGTGATCTCATTATAGTAACATGCTACTATCTTGTTAATCTGCCTTGGCCTAAATATATGAGCTAGCATGAATGTTTGAATATATGGGAAATCGTGTAACTGGATCAGATTTTCTATGTGTGGGTGAGAATTAATTTACCTATAGTTGGCAACAAATGCATATGGAACTAACATAGTTTGTCAAGTTAAGTAGTTGGCCATATAGGATGTGTTAGCATGCTTGATTAAGCACATCCTTGTGTGATCCATATCATTTAATATGGTCTTATTCAGAACGAAGAGATAAGGCTGACTGTTTATGATTTCAATATTAATATCTAATAACAATATTAGGTTGAGGTGTAATTAAGTCCTAGAAGTATGCGTGTGTTGTAATATGAAAACAATGTTAGACCAATGTGTAAATGAGTTATGGGCATGTGCCTCTATGGAATCTGAAATTTCGGTCATTTTCAATCAAATGGACATACCGGTATTATTACTATATAACTTGATATTAAATATGGAGCTAGCATATATAAGTCCAACCAAGCATTGAATTCATTAATGATTGTGATAGTCTGGCGGTCACCAAATATAGGTGTGCTTTGTTTCGGCCATTCACATGTATAACTATGCAAGCCAAGACATCTATACACATTTTGAGCATTCAGGTCAGTCAGAGTTTTATAAGACACCACTATAGCATATGGAGAGGGGGGAGGCATGTAGACAACTATTGATGTAATGCAATGGCATAGAGGAGGTAGTGGATCAATAACTTTAGCAAGTTTCTGTGAAGCGATTTGGGTATTACAAGTTAAATGACAAATCATACATGTCTGTGGGCCAATGACCCTCTAGTACACTGTTTTTGTCTTGAAGATGTGATTAGAGAAGTGGGGTCTATGCCGTGTCAGTGATAGGTGGCATTGTTCTATCATTGTTTCCCCTAGCAGCCTATTTTGTCGTTTCATAGGTTAGTGTGCTTTAGCAAATAATCTAATCTGTGATGGCATGGTACAGGACTGTACTCGCCGTGTAATTTGACAATTTACCAAATCAGAAGAGTTTTCACCCGATTGACTGCCGTGTAAATTGACCTGTGAGGTATTAAAATATTCCCCTCTGCTACTTTTCTTGTTGATCAACTCAGTGGGATAAACACACTATGAAGCCTGCACTGCGCTTCCTGGTGTTTCAACTGTGGCAATCGTGTTAGTAGGAACTCTGAGAATTGATGGAGAAACTGACCATGATTGTGTCAGAAATGTGTTGCAGAGTGTGAAACGTGCTAGAGATCTCTCATCTCGTGCTTGAGTTGCATGAAATTGAATATCCCGTTTGCGTGAATCTGAGAGCGCTTCAATTTTATGACGAATTGTGTTGTGCGAGAATTCCTGACATAAAATTTCCACGGGACTCAACTTGGATTATGTAATTTGTTTTCTAATTTTCCTTGGTAAAAGAAGGTGACTAATAATTCAATGTCTCAGCCTCACCATGCGTCTTCTTTAAGAACAATTCAGTCTTGTTGCATATATCTTCCAAAGCATCATCAAGCCTTTAGTGCTTGCTTATTATTCTTTAACTTAACCATGTCTTAATTAAATTAATTATAGCAACAAGTTGGATCAATTCAGTGCCAGCTGCAAGATTTGCTTATGTCATGCTTATATTTCCATAGAATGGCAACTGCCAAACAATGAATCCGTTGGAAGCAGACCAAGATGAACAACCAATGATCGCCCGAACGTTGCATCAATTAAAAAATATAACACTTTCGCTTCGATACCCCCCCCCTCCCCCCGCGCACGCAAACACATCAACGACGGGGATCTCTATACCCCTTCATAATAAAGCATAGGATGGTCTTTATCAAAAATACATCGTTTGCGCCAAGCGCGATATGCGGCCTGTACGTACCAGATTTTTTGCCCAAAAAAGCCACCTGCCGAGTCAAATTGATGAAAAAGATCACATTTAAAATAAACTGACAAAAGAGACCAGCTAAACCGTGGCGGCAGGCGTGCGAGGCGAGACGCAGCACATGCCGCCATGGGGGAGGCGGCAGGAGCTACCACCACTACAGCAAGCGGCAGCCCTGGAATTACCCGAGACTGGGCGAGACTAGCTGCTGCAACCAGGGGCGGAGCTAGGATTTGGACATGAGGGGGGCGAAAAGCCAATGTTCACAACAGTCGTGGAACATCATGGTATGTTAAGTCCCATGATAGTGTTGATGACAAATCTTCGAATTATATATCTGGAAGTAGAAAAGAATTAGTGTTACATTCATGTTAACTTAAATTAGCCCTACAACCACTCGTGTTAAGCAAGTTGACTATTTTTCCTTCCAATATAGACAATTATGTAATGTTGAAGAAAATTGTCTTCATTCTGTTTTAAAAACATACATGTCTCGAATGGTTCATAGTGAAAAAGCTTGTTCGATTGTCGTGGTTGACACTGAAAGAGTTATGACCAACTGCATTAATCTACCCGCAAAAAGAAAACTGCATTAATCTATGGCTGTTTTACTTGTGTAAAAAATCCAGCGGTCAAATTGGCAACTGAATACAAGATTTTTAGGTCTAGATGGTTGCAAACATCCAGTGAGGTATGTGCAAGTTTAGACACAAATTGAGCCCGTTTTTGACTAGAAAAGACTACGAAGATACAAAAATCAACCACTGTGCATTTATTAGTCACATCAAATAACTCATCTCGTGGATCCAAGAATGCACATATGGTCAAAAGCTCTATTTTATACACAATACCAATTAACCAGACTCGGATCATAGTTCATGAAAAAAATTACTGGTGCTTAGTTGTACCTGCTGCCGATATCTTCAATCCTAGTCATCCGATTAGCAGCCTCTAGTTGTATTCTGAATTTCTGGTGATCTAATCGGCCTGCCTCTAGTAATATCCGGACAGCGGACCGTAGATCAGTGGATGACGCCGTCGTCGTGTCGAGCTGCCGCTCCGGCAATTTGCAAACGCCGGCATGCAGGACGGACATGGACGAAGGATGGCATGAGCGACAGCCGGCGGCAGGGGCAAACGCCCTAAGCAGTTCGGTAGAACACACACGTAGATCAATGAATAGATCGGATCGATCACATTGTGCAGGTTGTCCAGAGGCAAACCAATGATCAGCCATATACGCTTGTGTCTGTGGGCTATTGGGCTTTGGCCTTCTATATGTTCGGTGTGCTTGGTTCATTGAATAGATTTTTATATGCGCTAATGATACAATTAGCAGCGGCCATTAGCGTTGTATACAGTACACGTCCAGCTGAAAACGGTTGACGGGGCGAGCGATTGGCAGGGGTCTAGCCCCTGCTCGCCCCCCCCTGTCTCCGCCCCTGGCTGCAACGAAATTGGATGGGCTGGTGGGCCCTGCCGCCACACACCGTGGTGGCAAGTCTCCAGCAGCAGCTTGGCTGTCTCTGCTCTCTGTTTTACTTGGTGTTAGCAAGTGTGAAAATATGCAAGTTTGACTGAAATTTAAATTAATTTGAAGACTGATTTTGAAGATGTTGCGGTTGAAGAAAAGATAGATCCAGATGAGATCTATCCATTTTTATGTTTTTCGCTTACATGCACGATCGTTTCTTACTTTCCAAATGCTCCAAAACACTCCCTACAATATTATCAAATGCCTAATACAGCAGAGAATACAAAGTTAAGACTAATCATACAGTATGAAACCACCGCGCATGTGAGCGAAAAACACAAAAATGGATACATCTTGCCTTGATCTATCTTTTCTTCAACTACATCATCTTCAAAATTGACCTTTAAATTGATTCACATCTCAGTCAAACGTGCCTATTTCACACTAGCTAACAACACCGGAACATCCCTCAAAAAAAAAACAGCGGAACAACAAAGAATAGAACAAGAGAGCTGGCTGCTGCTGCATACCTGCCGCCACATTGTGTGGCAGCAGGGCCCATCGACCACAGGTGGTGTTGTGGCGGCGGCATGTTCCATCGTCTCCTCGCGTGGTAGCAGGTGCCACGTGTACGCTTACTACAAGGGCAATAACCAACTCGACTACTTCTTGTGTCTAGTTGCCTTCTTTTTTTCTCCCTCAAATATAACACTAACCAATGTGTGAACATTTTTGAAAATATAATAATTTTTTCGTTAACTGGTATGAACTATTTTAAATTATGTGAAAGTACCACTTCATAATAAATGGTAGGATGGTCTTGTAAAATTACGTCGACTTCGCGAAGCGCAATATGGGGTGTATGTATGTATCGCCCTGGGCTGGCCCATTTTAAATTTCCTCTCTTCTGTAAAAGCTTTTAAAAATGAGTGTCCAACGGGATTCGAACCCAGCACGTATAGACTTAGTACAAGCGAGGTAACCAACTAGACTACTTTCTATTGTCTATTTATCATTTTTTCTTTCTAAATATAACACTAACCAATACGAGCATGTTTTGTATGTTTTGTCCTTTTTTAAAATTTTATCTTTCTTTTTTGCATTTCTTTTCTATTTTAAATTTGCAAAAACAAATCATGAACTTTTTCTGAAGTCTATGAACTTTTCAAATTCTTGAACATTTTTTGAAATTCATGAACTTTATTTTCAAATCCATGAACTTTTGTCAAATCCATGAACTCTTTTCAGTTTTAATGAATTTACTTTTAAAGCCCACGATTTTTATCATTTTTTTTCAAATTGATGAACTTTTCTAAACTCTGCGGACACTTGGGTCGGCCCAACAGTCGCCTGATGTGAATGATGCGGTCACCTAGTTGGGCCAAGGCCTAAGCTTTTGCTTCTCTTTTCTATTTTCAGATTTTTATTTAATTTTTTCCTTAATTCATTACTCTCATTTTTAAAAAAAAAATAGACCTATTATAAACATTGAAATATATTTTGGAATACCAAAAAAAATCTTGTTTCCAAATGTTGCTTACAATTTTAAAAAAAATGTGCTTGTTTTTCTATTTATTTTTTTGTTCACAAATTTAAGAAATGTTTGTGTTTCAAAAAATTAGATAAATTTTTGAAAACAAAAGTGTGTGGTTTGCAATATGTGTTGATCATGTATTTTTGGTAATTTGTTAACACTTTTGGAAAAGTGTTGAAGCTTGTAAAATTTTCATACACAATTTGGAATGAAAAAATTATTGACAAATTTCCAGAAATGGTTAGGATATAAGAAAATGTTCATGTTGGCTGATAATGACGGAAATTGCAAATGACAAAGGTATTCAAATTAGGAAAAACTACATACTCAAGAATGCACCTGTTGGGCCTTGTCTAGCACTCTTTTCTGAACTGGTGGTTTTCTTGGACTATAGATAAATGGCCTCAACTTCTTGCAGCTGCTTGACACGGACATATGAGGTGTTTGAACTAATCCCGACATCGTATGCAAGTTTGGGCACGTCCGGTCATTTATAGGCCATTTTTCAATGGGAAAACTCCAGAAACTACAATGTGCTTCAAAAGGGCCCTTCTGGCCTATTTGAGCACCATCTGTTGAACATGATCTAGTTTTAAACATTCTTGAAACAACCCCAACTTTTGCAATCATGTGGGCATGCCCATGGTAGGCATCCATGACAGGTTTGAACAAGTTTCGACCTCGTATACAAGTTGCAACACGTCAGGCCATTTATCGACTTTTTTTATTGGGAAAACTCCATAATAATGCAAAATTTGTCAAAAATAAAAACAACTTGGCATGATGCCTTTAATTGGTCATACAAGACCATGGAAAATATTGGGGCCATTTCAAGGATGTCAGATAAAACAATGTGCTCTCGGACGGAGCTTTCTGGTATACCCGAACACACTTTTGTTGAACAAGGTCTATGTCTGTACATCCTTCAAATGGGGAAAGTATCTGGTGCACCGGTGGTTGTGGTGCTACCGGTGCACCAGACGACCATAGCGCGTTCAAAAATGTTCAGAAAAATATGAAAAAAATTAGCACATTAGCACAATGTCGGTTCATGTTGTCGCAAACTTTCAACAAAAAATGTCTGCTCGAGGTACAAAAATCATAAAATTGGCACTGAAAAGTACACAACATTAGTTGGGCTTTAGATTTGGCCCATTAAAACATTGATGCCAAATATGTTATTTTTTTATTTTGTGCAATGTTTTGAATTTTGATTTTAAGTTTTGTGACAACATAGATATCTGTTGTGCAAATGTGCTACATTTTTTTAGATTTTTAAAAATATTTTTAAATGCGTTACGACGTCCGGTGCACCGGTAGCACCACAAGCACTGGTGCACCGGATACTTTTACCCTTAAAATGACGCCAACTTTTGCAAGAAGGTGGACATGCCCATAGTAGGCATTCATGTCAGGTTTAAACTATTTTCAACACCGTATGTAAGTTGCGATAGATCCTACCATTATCAGACTTTTTTGACTGAGAAAATTCCAAATTTGTTGAAAACCAAAACAACTTGGCATGATGCCTTTAATTGGTCATATAAGATCATGTAAAAATTTGGGGTCATTTGACGGATCCCAAAAAAAACCATGCACTCAAAGGGAGCCTTCTGGGCTACTCGAACACCCTCCATCGAACACTCTCCGTTGAACATGGCCTTCTGGCTTACTCAAACCTGTAGGCAGCACACTGTCGTTCATGGTTTTAGTCCCATCTCGCCTGGTTACACGGAAGGAGGCAGAATTCTTGAGTATATAATAGGGCAGCCTGGTTACACGGCTGACGGTCAAACTGGCAATCCGACCCATGGGTGGCCGAGCTCATGGGTACCTGCCTCGAATGGGTAGGGTATGGGTCGCCATCTTCACCCTGAATAACATAGCAACGATGCAATATTTTCAGCCTATTGAACCTCCAAAAGCTGAAGGCATGCAACACACGGTCTAAAAAAAGTGCATGCTACCCTAGAAAAAAATCTATTGCCTACATGTCAGTGAATTGATCATAGGAGCAGGTTGTTTTGTACCACCTCGCTTGCTCCAGCGTCTAGTAGGTGGGGTTCTACTATATAAAGGAGACTAGGAGGTGTCAAGAGGAAATACATCAACCATGGCATGTATTGAACGAGTAAAAAGAAAACATAATAAAATGGCAGACCCGATGGGTGCCTGAGTTGGTCGGGTTACTCAATGGGTTCGGGCATGGGTCACCCATGGATACGGTCCTAGGTGGCCAACAGACCCGACAAGGGATTCGGGCATGAGTCTAGGAGAGGTCAACCCGACCAAACCCGACCCGATTGCCAACCTGAGTTGCCGACTTTTAAATTTTTTTAAAAAAATTCATCGATAAAAGAAAAGTTCACAAGTTTAAAAATGTTCAAAGATTTGAACAAAGTACACGAACATGACAAAAAAGTTCCCGAAATTGAAAATAGTTCAAGAATTTGACAAAAAAGTTCATGATTTTAACACAAAAGTTCATGAATTTGACAAAAAAAATGTTCATGAATTTGAGAAAAGTTTATGGATTTGAAAAAACTTCATGAATTTGACAAAAAAATCACGAAATTGATAAAAGTTTACGAAATTTAAAAAGTTCATTCATTTGAAAAAACTTAATGAATTCAAAAAATAAGTTCATGAATTTATAAAAAGTTAAGGAATTTAAGAAAATGTTCACGAATTTAAGCAAATGAAAAAGAAAAGAGTGTATGTAGTTTTTTATTTGGATTATCATTAAAAGAAAAGAGCATAGGTAGCTAGTCATTGAAACGACACACGGATCCCTCGCTCCATCCCTCAGCGTGGACCAGTCGTGTACGTTTCATTCGTTCATTCAAACATGACTCATTTTTTGTTTGCGTTTAGTTTATTTTTTTAGGACCAACATGGTGACTCGTGCGACGAGAACCTACACGCCATGCATATAGACAACGCGGAATGAATCGTCGATCCATCTTGTGCATGCGGACATTTCCTTGATCATTTACTAAAACACGGCTCACCTTTTGTATTTAATATTTTTTTTTGTTTGCGTTAACTATATGTGTTTAATGCCACGCGCACGACTCATTTTGTTAACGCGGGGACAAGAATGTGTTTTACGAAGAAAAATAAAAAAAGGAATCAAATCAAAGAATAAAAGGGCCAAACAAAAAAAGAATAAAAGAAATAACTAGACACCGCAAGATAGTTGTCCCAGTTGGTTATAGTGTGTGGAAGTAAACTATGAGGTTGGGAGTTTGAATCCTACCTCACGCAACTATTTTTTGAAGGTTAAAAAAAGAAAAAAGAAAATGGGCCAGGCCCAAGATGGAGAGCGTGCGCGTCAGTTTGTGGGACGGGCCGGCGGATCAGTTGTATATGCAGCTCGTATGTGCCACATACATAGATGGGTATACCTTATAATCAAATGACCATATTGTCCTTATATGGTTTGTGAGGGGGGGTTGTACCAAGCAAGACTCAAAATTTAAATAAGAATCACTCATTTCTTTCTTTCAAACTAAAGGGCTCTCCTCTCCGATTTCAAATAAGAGACTGATAAAACGCCACACCACGCACCCAGGCAAAACCAGTTAAGGTAAGCAGTTGCTCCTCTAGGATGTATCATGTATTGGCATCCTTCATTAAGTAAACTAATGTGTGCTCCATGGCATTTCTATAGTTTTATTCAGAAAGGGGAGATAAGGATAAGGCCGATTGCTCAGGATTGCAATTGTTGTAACCTGACAACAATGTCAGATGATGTCAAATAGGTTATGGATGTATGCATGAATACTAGTGTAGCACTTGATATTAAATATGCAGTAGCATATAAGACCAACCAAGCATTGAATTCATTAATTATCATGATCGTCTCCGGATAATTGAATTTGCTCCAACCATTCACATGTATAAATGTACAAGCCAAGAAATGCATACACATTTTCAGATTCGAGCCCGATGAGTTTCCTAAGACAACACCGTGGCATAGGTCATGGGGAGGTCATGGGGGAAGAAACAAATACGTTGGGGCTTGAGAGGTATCAGGATAAATATTGCTTCGGTTCAGTCGTGTAGAGGAGGTACAGGAATGACAACTGGAGCAAACTTTGGCAAAGCAATTCGAGAACTAAAACTCGCTTGATGAATGCTACGGTTGGGTGGGCCTACAACTCCCTGACAGACCGCTTGGGTGGTGTCTTGAAGATGTGGCTAGAGCAGTAGGAGCCCGCGTCACACCGGTGATACGTGGAACTGTTTCGCCTATCAGCCTTTTTTATCCTTCGTAGGTCGATGGGATGCAACAGTTTGTATAAGTTCATGTTTTAATTTATGCCCAACACAAATCAGAAGAGTTTTCACCTGATCCACGACTAGGTAAATTGTCTTGTGCTGTATTCAAATATTTGCCCCTCTGCTACCTTTCGTGCTGCGCAGCCAATCATCTACTCCCTCCGTTCCTAAATATAAGTCTTTCTAGAGATTCCAATATGGACTACATACGGAGTAAAATGAGTGAATCTACACTCTAAACTATGTCTATATACATCTGTATATAGTTCATATTGAAATCTCTAGAAAGACTTATATTTAGGAATGGAGGGAGTAAATTACAAAATGAACTTAAGTTCAGCACTACAGGACTGAAACCAAAACAAACTCCAAACACAGCATTACATCCAATCATGACAGCTCCAAAACAGCGGTTAGAACTGCAAAAGAAGGCTCTTAATCCGCAGCCTCAACCCAAAGCCAATACGCCCGATCATCGGCCTCCGGCCTCTACTACCACTGAATTCAGAAGCAACATTACACAGCCAATAAGACCTAACTCATTGAACAGAAGAAACGGAATTCCAAGTCATAGTCAGCATTAGGACGCCACCATTTCCTAGACATGACACCAACAACCACCATTAACAAGACAACAGCCGGCGACAATAGTAGCTCGTCACCATGTCTCATTCTCATCCATCGGATCCACCATTTGCTACTTCAGTCAGTCTTCTTACCCAGCAATCTGGCAATCAAAGCAAACAGAACCGGAAGTTACATCAGCAATGGAACTCGTATATATTACTGTAACATACAAATTCACACTTATTTCGACAGAAATACAATTTCAGTACAGGAAGGGCGCACACAAATCAAACAAAGGATGATTACCATTTGCAAAAGCACAAGTGCATATTTACTACTCCCTCCATACACAATTACAAGATGTTTTTGATATTTCGATATGGACTACATACGGACTGAAATGAGTGAACAGGACACTAAAATGCGTCTATATACATCCGACTCAAAAAAACGTTAGGACATCTTATAATTGTTAACGGAGGGAGTATCAACCAACCGCTTACAAGAAACAGCTCTAGTCACTTCGTTCAATAAGAGAACAATGCGACATATTCATGCTAGCTTTTGCATGGTGTGCAGGAAAGATGCATAACATCGGCTAAGATACCAAGTTACTCGATTTCTGAAACTGCTACAAACTGATCCACGATCCAATAACACACACAGAAATTAAAACTAAAAACTAGGGACTCTGTCAATTTGTGTGAACGACAACTTCCAGAGTTGCTGAAATAACAGGCTTAGAATACATCTCTGCAATGAACCCTTTTTGAGCAAGACTTGACATGTCAAATGTTAGACCTCAGAACTACAGGCCAACATGAACAAAAATGCAACAGTTGTTCTTTCTAGGACACTGAAGGGGAAGCAACAAAAAATGATCTCTAAGAGAGATGACAGTTTCCTGAAACCATGTACTGTTCTTTGTCCAAAACGACGTGTTACCAAAAAAAGTTGTCAACACTATTAAAGTCAGTTAACTAGTCAATCGTTGTCTTATATAACTTTATAAGTTGCTTCAAAACTGACACATAAGGTTAAATGTAAGTCATTAAAATGACTACAAACTCTACAGTAACAATCAAAGAAACCAGCAGTTTAATCCTGAACAATATTTTGACAGCCACAAAACAATAACAGTAACCAACACAATAATTGCAGGAAGGTTTACAAGTCAGTACTGCAAAAAAGCTGTGTATCTAAATACGGTGGAACCATTATTGAATATAAGCACAAGACATGAGATACATAATCCATCTCATGTACGTTGGCCCTTGTTTCAGACTTTCAGTTGCCATGAATTATACTGGATATATGTCCAACCAAACTTCCAACTCACCTGCATCCGCCTAATCTTTCTAATCTTTTAGGGTGGTGGGTGGAATTTGGTTGCAGATATATAAAGCTAGATTTGAAGTAAACTAGAGAAGTAGGATGCTTCACATTGAGTTATATAAAAATCTTTAATATATCATCACGATAAAACATAATAACACAGGAGTAAGTAGAATGGTATACCGCATAAATGGCTTGACAACAACAGAAGGGTTTAGTCCAGCAATCCTATGAATATGTTGGTCACCTCCTTCTTTGTGTCAGATCGGCGCATCTCCATCCTCAGCTCGGCTACTCTTTGCTTCTTGATCTTGGATTCCAAAGTACATGCTTTCTCATCAGGAATGAACTCAAATGCTCTCTTCAGTGTCTCCCCACATGGATGCTGGGCCTGGATGTCCTCCACATAAGAGGTAAGGTTGGGGTACAATTTCTGCAATTCCTCAAACCCTTTGCGCGTGCCTTTCACATTAGCATCTGTGTCCATTTTCTCTTCATGAGCTTCGCCTTCCTTGTTATACAGAGCAAGGGTGCCACCATTTTGAGCGTCAGCCATATTCTCCTTTGGCAGGGGGCTCTCTGCATCTCCATCCGCTTTCTCTTCGTCAGACTTTCCACTCTTGCTCCTCACCGAAGTGCCACCATTTTGAGTGGTAGTATCCACGGTCTCCTTTGTAGTGCCAGTTTTTGCATCGCCTTCCAATTCCTCCTTGTGGTTTCCCCGCTTTCTACTCTTAGCAGGAGTATCAGCAGTGCTAGCCTTCTTTGATGGCCTGCCCTTGCTATCTTCGTCTACCTTCCTTTCGGTGGCCTGCTTTGCTGTACCACCCTTTGAATAGCCCTCCGTTTCATCGGCGGCAGCGGTGGCCTCCTTTGCTGTACCACCCTTTGAATGGCCCTCTGTTTTCTCCTTGCTAGTCTGCCCCTTCTTCTTGCTCTTTAAGGAAGCAGCCTCATTTTGAGCCATGGTGGCTGCGGCGACCTGCTTTGCATTTTCTCCCCAGACTTGCTCCGAGAGCCTGAACTTGCGGAGGTCATCATCTTTCTCTGGCAGGGCGCCTGTGCTCACCGCTTTCTCATACCGCTGCCTGATATTCCGCACCTTCTCATACATTTCCGTCTTGGTGCAGTTCTTCCTCTCGAGGCTACCACCGACCGCAGCAATAAGCTCGCCAGCGCCCGGCTGGGTGCCATTGGCCTTGACGTAGCGAACAAGAGCCTCCAGGATCTTGAGCTCGTCCTCGACTGTCCAGCGCCTGAGCTGTCCAGGTTTCTCAAGCTTGTTCCACGGCGCAGTCTTCTCCGGCTGGGCCTTGTGCTTCTTCTTCCCCTCGCTGGAAGGAGTGAGCTCCGAGAGTGCCTTCTTCTTGCCCTTGCCGGACGGAGAGGGCTCAGGCGCCACCTTCTCCGCCCCGGCCTTGCCCTTCTTCTTGGCCTTGCCCGGCGGAGTGGGCTCCTGGTCGTCGGATTCGAGCTTGGATGCCGCGGCCGGCGGCGGGTTGGAGGAGGCGATCTGGCGCAGCTCGAAGGCCTCGGCGTCGATCTTGCCCGACTCGGAGGACTCCTCGTCGCTCCCATCCGACGAATCGGCGTCGGCGTCGGCGTCGTCGGCCGCGGCGGCGGAAGGGGGCTTGGGGGAATTTTGGGTCGCGGGGGTGGCTTCCGCCGCCTCCTCCTCCTCCTCCTCGGCGGAGCTGGACTCCTCGGCGGAAGACTCCTCCTCCGGTGGCGGAGGCGGCGGCGGCGACGGCTGGCGGCGCTTGCGGCCCATCCTCGCCGCTAGGGTTTCGGCAGCGGGAGCGGCGGAGAGGGCGGCGAGCAGGGTGGATGTTGGGTGGGAGTGGAAAAGAGGAGACGGCAGCGACGCGGTGGCTGCGCTGTGAATTCGTCAGAGCATTGAGGGCATGAACGGAATTTCGCATAGGCCTACGCCACGTTGTTTCCTTCTAGGAAATGCTGCCGATTTGTTTTAGTTTCTTTTCGGAAATGTTAACGCCCACACGTGTGGGCGTTTGCACATCGCCACACGCCTCCATCATCATTCATTTTGCCACGTATGGATAGATGACATCAGCATAAATTTTTTTGGTTTTCGGCTTAAAAATATTGTATCTCCTAAATAAAAAAGCGAACTAAAAATCCGTTTTCACCATTAAATTTGTCTCGACGAGATCTTCAAAACTAGACCCCATGTTGATATGTTTCGACGATTTTTTTTTTTACCAAAAGTTGCCACGATGTTTACACTGCAGTTGCTATAGGGCTTAAACTAAAGTTGCCATGTGGCAATTTTAGTTTGTAGATCATGGCAATTTTAGTATTTTGATGATGGCAACTCCAGTACTTTGATCATGAAAATTATTTTTTGTATGAACCATGGCAATTTTACGTGCATGTATCATGGCAATTTTAGTTTATGGTTCATGGCAAGTCTAGTTTCTTAATTCCCCGTTTTATAAATGTCAAAAATTACTTTTAAATGTAGAAGAAAATAGCTTAAACATATCATGGCAACTTCAGTGTAAACATCATGGCAATTCATATGCAATAGACATGGCAACTTTTAATCCAAAAAAAATTTCATCAAAACATACCAACATGGGATCTAGTTTCAAAGATCTCATCGCGAGGGATTTAATGGTGAAAACGGATTTTCAATCGGATTTTTCGTTTAAGAGATAAAACATTTTAAAAACTGAAAATCCAAAAAGATTCCTGCATGCATGCATGCGATGACGTGGCAATCTGTTTACATTAGAGACGTGTGGTGCGTCTACCTTTCCTGCCACACGTGTGGCAGTTAGCGCGGCCCTTTCTTTTTTCGAGATTGGCTTCTCCGATCACGGGTTCAAGCGGCGAGGCCCAATAAGGCCTGCTCGCTCACTTGCTTGCTCAACCATATGTTCCAAAAATATAGTATATGTTATTTTCAGGTTTGAAAGAAATTGTGAACACTGATTAAAAATTGTTGCAATATTTCAAAAAGAAAATCAAAAGTTTTTTAAACACGAATATAAAAATCAGTTATTTATAAAACATCATGATTTTTAAAAATGTCCATGAATTTTAAATATATTCTGAATTTAAAAAAAACTTCATGAATTAATACAATTTTGCAAATTTGAAAACATGTTTGTGATATGAAAATGCTCAGGAGATGCCTTCTCTGTCCCAACCTGAGCCTTCTTGGCCTTGCCCAATAGAGCGGGCTCAAGCGTCGTCTTCTCCGCCACAACCTTAGGATTCTTCTTAGCCTTGCCTGATAGAGTGGTCTCAAGGTCTGCTTTCTCCTCGCCGATGGCGAATACTGGACCCGGAGGGGGGGGGCTGGGCCAGGACGTGAAGAATAAATACTTTGTTCACTATAGCATCATGGACAATGTAATAACGTTGTAGCAAGCCTGAAGCCCGGGGCTTGGCCCAATCCTGGCTCCGCCCCTGCTCCTCGCAACCTTAGCCTTCTTCTTGGACAAAAAGTAGTCGAGTAAACTCTCCGAAACTTCAGAGTAAAACTTAAGCACGTAAAATATAAGCCCCCACTTGATCTGTTAAAAAAAATCTTACTATGTCGTTTGGTACTACTAAATATGAAGTAGCATATGGTGTCAATAAAGCATTGAAACGCACAGAGGTACATGGGTTGTGATGTCATTGATTACCAGGATCATATCCGGATCATTGAAATATATATTTGGTCCATTCGTTCCACATGTATAAAAATACATGCATGCTGAGAGCTGGATATTCATTTTGTGAACCAAGGCCATGCGAGACACCGCTATAGCTAGAGAAGAGAAGGGGGTACAAACAATATCCTTGTGGCTTGAGAGGTATCGGGAGAAATATTGCCGTATTGAACTTGCATAAGGGGGGCAATGCATTAAGCGTTTGAGCAAATGTCATGTATCATGGTTGAGAATCACAGGTCACTTCATGATCGCTAAGAGTCCGTAGGCCATTGTATGTCTAAAACTCTTGGTCCAGTCCCGGTATTAGGTCTAGTTCATTGTTGTCAATTCCATGGCCAGCCGAGCAGTACGTACAATGAGTCCCTTGTGCTGGATAGGCGCACGGGTCATGCACTCACAACTGACTCATCTGTGCTGGAGTCAATTCTGGAGCTCGCTATTGAAGAAACTGCAGAGTTAGGCCCTGTTCGGTACCACTCCGCTCCACAACTCCGGGAGCGGAGTTGGCGGAGCTGCAGTTCAAAATGGTGGAGCTGCACTTCCCCCGCTTCGCAGATTCCAGGAGCAGGCTACTACCGAACAGGGCCTTAATCTCTCGCACGTTCCCGTTTAGTACCTACCCACAGCCTCCTCCGGCCGATGGCTCCACATCTGCAACTTTTTTTCGTCTACCAATTTTTCTGTCCCACGTCAGTCTTTTCAATGAGAAAACGGTTTGACGCGCCCCGAGCGACGCATCACAGTGTTGTTAAATCTTGTGGACAAATTTGATAAGGGCCCGAAGAAAAACGCCACGGATCCACGGTTGGCCAGTTATGCATTCCCTACAACCGAACTCTCAACGACAAGATCCTTATGAAGGACTACTTCGCTAAGGTACCGACATATCCGGCTCACCTATTTCGTAGGCGATACCGAATGCGTAGGTCTCTTTTCGTGTGCATCGTTGAAGCTTGCAAGCAGAATTACCGTTTTTTCACTCGGCATATGAATGCCGCCGGTTTGCTTGTCTTTAGTGCATATCAAAATATATCGGCGGCGACGAGAGTGATGCATATGGTGTTCCCGCCGACTACGCGGATGAATATCTTCGTATTGGAGAAGATACCACCATCAAATGTGTCCGTGTCTTTGCAAAGACAATGATCCAGGGTTTTGGCCCGGAGTACCTTCGAGCTCCAAACAAGGAAGACAGAAATAAGCTCATGGCAATGAACAAAAAGAGGGGATGGACGGGCATGCTAGGTAGTATTGATTGCATGCATTGAAGTTGGAAGAGCTGCCCAGTGGCTTGAGCAGGGTAATACCCCGGCCGCAAGCGTAAACCCGCCATTGTGCTTGAAGCCATGGCCTCACATGATTTATGGATTTGGCATTGTTTCATTGGTTTGTCGGGATCTCTCAATGATATCAAAATGTTTGCAGTGATCTCATCTATTTGCTCAACTAGCTAGTGGCAAAGCTCCGACTTGCAACTATACCATCAATGGCCATGACTATACCATGGGTACTATCTTGCCGACGGTGTTTACACTTCATGATCAATTTGTGAAGACCATTAGTGAACCCAAAACCAAGAAACACAAAAAAATATGCTGAAGCACAAGAAACTTGCGGAAAGGATATTGAAAGGGCATTTGGTGTGTTGCAAGCTCGGTTTTCCATTGTTCGAGGTCCCGATAGCTTGCGGGATAAAAATTCATCAGAAACACCATGACTGCTTGTGTAATTTTACACAACATGATCGTCGAGGATGAGAGGGATTTGGATTTAGATTTTTATTATGACAATGTTGGTAGTTGTGTGAAGCCTATCAGGGACGCAGATGAGATCACTGCATTTCTTGACACCTACCAGAGGATTGAGATGTGATTCACACAACCAACTCCAGCATGATCTTATTAAGCATCGTTGGCAACTCTATGGGGGATAGATCCACATTTTTATTCATATGTATTTGTGTGATTTGAATAAGTTGGTGTAGTAATAATTATTCGAATTTGAACATTTCTTGTATTGAAAACGGTTGTTGTATTGTGAATTGCTTTTCAGAACATTTATACTCATATGTTTAATTTATATTGTGATTTCATTTGGTTCACAATGTTGAAAATCTAGAATTTACAAAGCTATGCAAAATTTGCGATACCACGAGCCCTCCGGCGCGAAACAGATCCCACAAACGCGACAAAACATTCGCGGGACGGGTTTATGGGATCTGTTCAGCCAGAGGGCTCGCGGTACCGTAATTTTTTTACGGGCGCGCGTAAGCAACTTTTGCGGGATAGGCGTATGCCAGATTTTCTAGAGATCCTCTTAGTCGCACATGCCCTCTCACTAACTCGCTAAAAAGAAGCGCCAACATGCGGCAATGTTGCACTGATATAGTGCACATGGCTAGCAAGGCAAAAGACTCCCCACATACACGAGGATTGATTAACAGATAACACAAAATCACATCGCCATGAAGGGACCAACCAAATACCATATTATAAAAACAAAAAACACATCTCAATCATCTCCCCCACATGCCAAACCGAATAATATTTTTTTACAATCCCAACAACATCAATGGTGTAGCGAAGCGCCCAACCCTTCTAGCTGGAACATTATATTTACTCTAGTCTAGATTGAAAATAGTAATTGACAATCTCGTAGAGTACCATACTATTTGAGTGACATGGCAAAAAAATTAGTTGGCTATCCTTTAAAACACACCCCTTCAACCTAAGACTATTTTTCCTCTCAGAAGATTAAGATTCAGTAAAAAAAAAGGGCTCCCCTCTAGCCCTGCTTTCATGGTGCAACCACTGTGCGCCACTCGCTTGGCCGCTCCGGCTGCCCCCAAACCGTACCCCGCCATAGTCACGCCCCATTTATCCCCTAATCCAGGTAAATTATCCCCGGCCCAACGTCCGTGAAGCTCACCGTCATCCTCGCTATGCCACATCGTCAGATCACCTACTATGTGATGTTGTCACCCGAGCATCACATCGAACCCGCCACCAAGGAGTGCACACAGCCACCTACGTGCATCCGAGCTCGAACGACGAGTCAATCTTGCAGGAGGACAATTAGGAGAAGGAGGAGGAGGAGGAGATGGAGGAGGAGGTGGCCACTGGGGTTGCAGATGAGCTCATTGCCGATGTATTCAAGGTCACTGCTGCGGGAGAGGAGGTCGTCACCGTTGTGGAGGAGTCCACACCGTGCTTGCCGACAAGGCCGAGTACCACGCATCGGATGTGTAGCTTGAAGCCGAACGCATTGCCGCACCACCGCTATGGTCGAGCTTCTCGCCAACCATGATGTCGTCGTCGTGCACAATGCCATCTAGGAGTTTATCAAGGATGAGTGTGTGGTGAATCGTAACCGCCACAATAAGCTCATCGGTGATGCCAAGCGCGAGCAAATGTTTGCCAAACTCGAAGGCGGTGACTCTGAGGGCGACATGTCATGGATTTGCCCTGCTGCCAATGACCACGAGGTAGGAAGCTCCAGCGATGCTCAAATCATTGGAGTCCAATGATAGAACTCTCCTTCGACGAGGAGTAAATCACCTCATTTTAGCTCGACATAGTGGCAATGTAGTGCAATTACAATGTTTGTGATGAGTTTTTGGGCTAAGTTGAGTTACTGATGATACGACTTCTAGGGAAAGAGCTAGGTGTAAAAAGAAAATCACTCAAATTTTAGGTGATTAATGGATAGGAAGAATTTTAGGAGAATAAAGGATAAAGGAACGGCTTGATATGCTCTTAGCTTATAGTTGGTGTCTTACAGGATCATCACTCCCACACGGCCACACCATAAAAACTTGCACACAATATCTACACGGTTTGATACTATCTCTTAATTGTTCATAGCAAATCAATATTTCTTTTTTTTAACACAGTACAGATGCAAGCGTTCATACACTCACCCCTATGGACGCACACACGCACACCCTATCCCTATGAGCACCTACGAGAGACTGAGCCGACATATCATCTTGAGATTTATGAAGTCACCGTAGGCGTCTTGTCGTCAACGAGAACGTCTCCTCCCACTGAAAGCGCATCGCCGACAATCCTCTCAATTAGAATTTCACATTAGTTATTAGTAAGTATCTTTCGAAACTCTCTCTCTCTCCCTCCCTCCCTCCCTCCCTCTCTCTCTCTCTCTCTCTCTCTCTCTCTCCCTCCCTCCCAGGCCAATTTTGGTTAACTTTAAACAAAACTTTGACTAACAATTATCGTATTAGTATGTGATTTATGTGAGGCAAAATCACAATGCCATGCAAACATCTTGTTAAATATGATGAACCTACTTTGGTTCTTTTGATCTATACTTCTCTTCGTCGGCAACAGTTGTTATTCTGGTGCGCTGGTCCTATGGGGCCTTAGCACGGTGATTTCCTGATTGTCTACTACAACAAGTATGGCCCGACTCTGGTGAGGGAGTGGATAACGGCGGCGTGCATTCGGCTCGCTCCAGTACTTGTAGTCATCTCCATGTAGTCTACGGATATGGATGTAATTTTTATTATTTATGTGTCTTTATACTGCCATGGCATGATGAATAGATTAAAGTTTTTTCTCGCAAAAAAAGAGGAACCTACCGATAAAATGGATTTTGTGTCATGCAAATTACATATTAAGTGTAGTAATCGTTTGCTTAAAATCTCGTATTAGCCAATCAAGAAAAGTCTTGTACTTCAATTGTGAAAATAATACATGAAAGCATGATACATCTATCTCCCTTAACTTAAAACAATAATTCTTAGTTCGATCGACAACTTACAGCTGCATGTCTGACGAGATTCAAGTATTGTGTTCATTGATTATGAGGATAGTATCACGGCCATTGAATATAGTTATGATTTGGTCCATCCATTCACATGTATAAATATACATGGTAAAGAACTGTATACACACTTATACTCCCTCCTTTCCGGTTTATAGGGCTTATCTCAAAATTTTAGTTTTTTCATTTTATAAGGCTCAATTTGGTTGTTCCCCATCATATGTTCAGATTCCAAGGTGCATTAAATCATTGCATGCAAGTATTAAGAGAAAATTGATCAATGCATGTAATTTATGCATGCATACATTGCAATTAATGCATTGGTAAACATACTTTTTGAGGAAAATAAGAGCATTAACTGGTTGCTTTTGCAAACTACAAAAAGTATTCCACCACTCACCATCTACCTTGGTTGGTGAGATTTTTGAATTGAGCCTTATAAACCGGAAAGGAGGGAGTAGAATCGAGGCGATGTGCGAACCTGCTATAGCTAGATAGAGCAGGGGTAGGAAATAGTAACCTTGAGGATTGAGAGGTATCAGAAGAAACAATGCTTTCCTATAATTGCACAGGGTGGCTAACGCATCAACCAATTGAGAAAATGCTATCGAGTTTGGTTGAGAATTACAAGTTACTCCATGATTGGCTGGAGTTCATAAGCGATCAGCTCTGTGAAACTCTCGAGCCAGCCTATGGTGTAATTCACTGCATTCGACTCCATGACCAGCCGACTGTCATGCAATATTATCCTCTCCCCGTGGAGAGGCACACGTGTCATGCTCTAAGCATCTTGTCTGCTACTGCCTTGCCTGACGAGCCGACGGGGCAACAGCATGAATAGACACCGGGGCGCGACAATCGCTTTTGTTTCTACTACATCGGCCCATTGGGCCTTAGGTAGATCGGAAGTTTGAAGCGTTGCATATGATTCAGGTGAAATAGGATGGGGGCGTCCGTCATAAGAAGCAGGGGAGGTTCTGATCCAGCAACGATGGAAGCTCTAGCATGTCGAGAAGCCCTGGCACTTGCCATGGATCTCGCCTTACAACAGATGGTGGTTGCGTCGGACTGTCGGGGTGTGATCCAAGATATCAAGAATAGCACAGGCGGTGCTTATGCGAGTATCATCAAGGAGATAGCAGAAACGTCTAGTGAATTTCAACAATGTTCCTTCATCTTCGAAGGACGAGAGTCTAATATCGAGGCACATAGCCTTGCTAAACATGCTTTTGGTCTGGACTACGGGCGTCATGTGTGGCTCTTAAACCCGCCAGATTTACATTGTATTCCCATGAATTTGTTTGATCAATAAAGCAAAGTATGTTTAGACTAAAAAAAAGGTGAAATAGGATGGACTTAAGGAAATTCAGTCAAGGCTTGATGGATTGAATGCGAAATTTGGAGAGAAAGTCTTGCGGCTGGGTCAAGTTCAAGTCAAGGTGAATCTATCTGTGAGTTCGATTGGAGAGATACTTCATGAGCAAGTTCAGGTCGCTCGCGTGCTGAAGCAGTCCACCAGTATGAGGACTCTCCGATAATTGTGCCGGCTAGTAGTCAGCAGCAAGCCGGAATTGCACGCAGATTGGTGGAACTTCTTCCCATCTTACACAAGGGGCCACCCACGTCCATACTGGCGTATATTGGCATATTGCATCCACCACGTCTCGAGGCCGCTGCCCTGGGTCCTCCATGTGAAATAGGTCTACGAAGAACAACTCCACAAAAAACCTGCACAGGCCATGCGACACCAGCACATCATTGCAACATGACCACTCCTCTACGTCGACACGTACAACTGGCACCGCCCAGGCATCGATTGGTCTCAGCCCATGCCTGACCACCACACAAGTGGACACGGTCCGTCGCCAAGGCCTCCTTGTCACGGTCGCGAGGCCCGTCTCCACTGCTGCAAAGACCAGCGAAGGCCACACCGCCAAGCCTTCCCCTCCAATGATATCCAAGAGCCCGCACAACATCTACGGGCATGTTGTAGTCCGGTGGTGGATCTAGGTAGAAACTGCTGGGGAGGGGTGTTTGAGGGTGCAAAAGGCTAAAAGAATCTCGTCTAGGCACCCCTCAAAAAATTTCGTAACTGTTTGGTCCAAAGGTGGGGAGCCACGCCACAGCCCTTCAGAGTTGTACAAAGCTCCGCCGGTGTTGTAGTAGTCGTCCATGCCGATGCACACAAACATGACGACGTCGCTGCTAAAGAGATGCGTTTATTGCACACACACGTCAAGATCATCAAAGTACCGCTCAACCATGCTATTGACGTTGCATGATGCAAGATCATCAAAGGAGGGAAGGGGAGCAGAGGCGTTGCATGATGCATCCGCTTCCGCTATCAGGAGGACACACGCGTGACTGAGTAGCTGCGGACGCATGCGCTGAGTAGCTTGGGTACTACTCCCTCCGTAAACTAATATAAGAGCGTTTAGAATACTAAAATAGTGATCTAAACGCTCTTATATTAGTTTACAGAGGGAGTATATACGAGGAGGACGTGTGCAAAGCGTTTTGAAGAGACGCTCGATTCACGCATTTCAGCACAGGGTTCCTCGCCTGTGAGGCAGAAGCAGGAAACCAGAGGTGGTCCAGCTGGCCATGGAGGTCGGCATAAGAGCTCCCCGACGTGGCTCAGCTCCTTCCTTCTTATTTTGATTGCTATTAAGAAATGTTTGCAAATGAAAGAAAACAATGAACACTTCGGTCTCCCTCCTCTCAATCAGTTGCCGGCGAGAGAGTGTAAGTAGGTTGACGGCGTGATCGCGGGCTAAATGTTTGATGAATTGCGTGAACCAAATGTCAGTCATACGGAATGGAGATTTGGAGGACCGGATAGATGAACAAAAGTCTAATTCCAGAAGGATGAGGAATTAAGAGATGGCAGATAAGACGAGGAATCAACCAAGTCAAGCATGGAGGACTCGTCGACCCACGCGTCCATGCTGTGAAGCCCCGTCCCAGCCCACCACGATGTAGGCTTGGTCAAGCTGTCCAGTCTACCAATCAGGAGGTGCACTTGTATTCTCTTGCACCAAATTAATTTGATGGAAAAGGGAGAAATGTTTTTACCAACTAACAGCGTGGAATTCTCGCTGCCTCCCAATCCTATATTATAAGTGGCTTTGTTGCGACGGTCCCATGAATAATCTATGTCATCAACCATACAATATTTGTGTCTTCTAGTGCAAGAACAACTGCATATCTCTACAATAAGCTGTGCACAGTAAGCTCTTGGGATTGTGTGATCTTTATGATGAACAGGAAAAGGAAGTTGCCAGCTATAAGATTAAAGTGGCTTACGAATTCATTACTAGAAATCTATCAATTATTTTCTCTGGCTGCGCTGCACCTACCACTTTATGTGAATTTGTCAACGAAAAACTTTTGCCTGAGTTTATTTCCAGTCATGAACTTCAATGCTAGTTAGAAACACACCTCAATTCCAAATACCATTAACTTTATGTCTTGCTTCTATGCCTGCTCAAATGGAGGTGGCTTTGGCTGACGTGGCGCTTAGAGGTCAGTTATATGTGGGGTCACTCCCCCGTGAGTGGCGGAAAGCCATGCGCACGACCATCTCACCCTCGTCCCCGCATGGTACGAGGTCCGAACTGACGGATCTGGAGATCTCAAAGTCGGATCCGTTGCCCGCCATGCTGAAGAATGTCGGGGATTGCCATAACGAAGCTTGGGGGCGGAGTGGAGTCGATGGCTAGGGTTTCGTCTGAGATGTGTATGGGAACTATTATATGTGGGGTCGGGGTAGACTAGCATGGGCCTGATCCGACATGGCGGATGTGCCTGGGCGCATCCGGGATTCCCCATATCCACCCCGAGATTTGGGCTGGATATGAAGGGTGCCAGTTAGCCCAGACGTATAGGGCCGATATGAGGGGTCTGGCTGACTCGAGAATTTATGACCGATCAGTGACCGGGCCGTCCGTCCGGACGTATAGGGGGCGTTTGAGGAGTTCGTGTGAATATGCTCTTATAGAATATTCAAGGAGGCTCCTCAAAGCTCCTCCATATGTTTGGACATTGTCTGGACAAAAAATATCGACCCAATGGCCTTCCCCATACCATCCCTATCTGTCTGGACAGTCCCATTAACTTCCCTAAATCCGGCCCATATGTGGGGTGGAAATGAGGTTATCCAAATATGTATATCATGTCGGACAAGAAAATCCGACCCCACCCAAACCTACTCCACTCCTCGCTGAGAAACACAACTCTCATTCTCTCCCACATTCATGAAGTACTGCCCGATGTGCCTCCTTCCGTCGACAAAAGCCGCCATTGACCCCCCAAACCCTAGTCCACTCGTGCCACCACATAGCCCCTTCCAGACCGATTTGCATTGTCGGCGCCGGTAAAGAGCTCGCTGCCCCAACCTGTGGTCGCCGCCACCCATGCTCCACTCGATGCAATAATAAAATGTCCTTTATGCCGCTTGGTATTAAATACAGAGTAGCATACAGTGGTAACCAAGCATTGAAGTGCATGCACACAAATAGATTGTGATGTTCATCGAGTACCATTATCATAACACAATCGCTGAATATATATAGTTGCGATCCGGTCCATCCGTTTCGCATGTATAAATATACGTGCTAAAAATCGTATAGGCATTTTTGAGAACCGAGGCCATGTGGGATGCCACTATAGATAGAGCAGGGGGAGAAAGAAACCGTAACCTTGAGGATTGAGAGGTATTGGGAGAAACATTGCTTCAGCACAATTGCATAGGGGAATCAAAGCATCAACAAGTGGGCCAGATGCTATCGAGTCTGGCTGAGTAGTATAAGTCACTCCATGACGATCAGGACTGCGTTGGCCTTTGTTTTTGTGAAGCTCAGGCCAGTAAGGGCATATGGTATATTTCGTTACATTCAGCTCCAGGCCCAAGCAATCGTTACGCACGATGAGTGTGTTCTGCTGGGGAGGCGCACGCGTCACGCTAAGCATCAACAATGTACGGGTGTATTGGTGCCGCAGTTCGCTGCTGAAAAAATTGCAAAGTTAATCTGTTGTTGATTCCTAATGTCCTTAGTAATGCTACGTTGGTCAGTTCATAATCTATAGCGGTCGATCCGACATTATCCTCTAGTACATGTGAGCACAATGAAGCTAAATCACGTGCACTGAAAACAAGCCATCTCTCATGGCGAAGCCTAAATAAATCAAGTCCACCTTGAGATGCCATTTTGAGATACTCCCTCAATTTTTATATACAAGGCCAAAATAAAGAACACATTTTGCATCAATACAAGATCATCAACAGTAATCGAGGCAAATATTAATGATGTTTCCTCGTACTACTAACCCATGGCTTAATTACTACCCCTTCGTCCCATAATATAAGAACGTTTTTGACACTTATGTAATGTTAAAAACGTTCTTATATTTTAGGACAGAGAGAGTAGCATGCATGTAGTGATAATGACACACTCACATATTTCTTCTCTCACGACCACTTAGTTTGCTCTAATGTGCATGCACCATATTAATTAACCCAGTAAACAAAAAAAAAATTGGCTTGTAAAGCACACATTAATTTTTATCTTGGTATCTGTAATTTGAGTTTGTGGCCTTGTATACAAAAATGGAGGGAGTATTATATTGCGAGCCTAACAAACCATCTCATACTACTCGTGTGGAGTACCGTGCTGTTAGAGTTACATGTCAATTAATCAGTGCCCGATGTGGCGAACAGTAATGACATGTGCCCACACAGTTTAGTTCTGTGTGGAACAATCCATGAACGCTCTCGTATATCACACTATACACAACTCAATCCAGAAGCTGCTGACGCCGAGACTCTCTCATTTTATAATTTCTAATAAACATGTTTCTCTCAATCCGTTTAAAGACTGAAGATACGTTTCCATAGTAGGATTTGCTGCATTAAACTTACGAAACTAGATCCAATATTGATATATTTTGATGAGTTTATCTGGTTACAGTTGGTGTGTTGCATGAATGTCCGAACATCCTCCCACACCTATCGTCTGGTACCATCTCTAAGTTCTTGATAACTAATCGATACATACACTCCAGTGCGCAACGAGGGATATACCTAGTGATCGTTTACTATTAACCTGATGGCTGTCAAGTATAAACCTGATAACTAGCATGTTATAATTTGGTAGCTGGTGACTATATAACATGTTGAAGTAAGATATAATTTCGAAGCAGCCGCTGAGACAGATACGATGGTGAACACATATTAATACTTTGACAGCTTTTAGACTACACATGCCCTTCTTAGAATTTTTGATTAATTATTTGTAAGACTCCTTCGACTAAGAGTCACCATATTAGTATGTGACAAAATCACAATACGAAAAAAATGCTTTCGTCCCGCTTTGTATATAAAGCAACATGGCCGAACCGATACAAGATGATGAGAAAGCTCCCTCTTACAAAGCATATCAAAGATAAAACGGCACAAGATTACAAGAATGTCCACACCCTAACACGAATCACCCGAGGCTACTGATAAGAATAGAACCTCGCGCCTCCAAGAGAGACCATCGGACTTCAATGGAGCACACACGCCAAGTTGCCGCCGGAGAGGGCCCCTTGTCCTCTCGCTCCAGGCCGTGGAGCGCCGATCCTGCCTACAGACACAAAGGACCGAGAGAGATGCCGCCGATGTCACATGTAAACAATAAGAAGCTGCTAGGGACCCCTTCTGCTAGAGTCGAGGGGGCATCGAGGAAGGATCCGAGCTCACCCCCCGATGCCGAAGAGAGGCAACCGAAGGATATCCGAGCTCCACGGAGACGCCCCCATGGAGGTCTGATACCATGCTTACTTCTTTATAGGAAATCAGTAGTCCTAATATGCACTTGCATACCACTTGAATGCATAATGGCGGATATGTTTGTGTCTAGCAAACATTCACTACTAAGCTGGTGGTTGTTAACTACAAGCCCTTTATTACAAGCCTAATAATAAATAGCATACTATAATTTGGTAGCTGACGACATAAAATATGTTCAAGTAGAATATAATTTTCAATCACTTGTCGAAGCAGACCCACTGAAAACTGTATCATAATTAAGATTAATAATTTGAGAGGTCGATCATTTTGATACTTTCACAGAACATGCGCCCCAGTTAGAATATTTGATTCATTATTAGTAAATCTCCTTCAAATCTCTCTATCTCCTTCTAAGGCATTTTTTGAAGGGTTTAGAGCATCTCCAAGGAGACTCCTCAAACCTCTTCCATGCTTTTGGACATTGTCTGACAAAAAACATCGATCCAAGGGCCTCCACAAATCATCCCCATTTGGCCAGACGACCCAAACCACCATAAACCTGACCCATATGCGTGGCAGAAATGAGGTTGTCCAAACATGTCAACCATGCCGAACCTAACAATCCGACCCCACCCAAACCCACTCCACTCATTGCTGAGAAACACAATTCACAACCTACCCTACATTCATGGCGTACCACTCGATAGGCCTCCCCCAGTGACAAAAGCCGGTTGGTGACCCCTCAAACCCAAGCTCACTCATGCCGCCACCCACCCCCCTTCCACATCAATTTGAGTTGTTGCTGCAGCTAAGGAGCTGCAACCCTAACCCATGGTCACTGACACCCATGCTCCACTTGATGCAATAGTAAAATTTCCTTGGTATGCACCTTGGGACTGTGGATTTTTGGTACCACAATACAACCGTACCCTCTATCTAGACCATTCAGTTTGCGTCAAGATTCGTGCTATTCTTATATATAAATTTCTCTTTTTATGTTTCCAAGAGAACATTTGATTTCAAAACTTTGCATGTCAACTACACACAAGTGCCACTCACTGTAAAAAAAATTGTTTCCCTTTTTTGATGAAACATAATTTTTTCAAAATTCAAATACAAATTTTGAATGACTTGTATCATTTTAAAGAATGCGCAAAAAATCTGAGAAAATTCTGCACATGGTAGTACTTGTGTGATGTTGATTGGCGAAGGAGGTCAAATGTTTCCTTGTTTGAGAATCAAAAAAGGAGAAGTTTGCTTGCATGAACTTCGAAGAAAAATGAACTGTGAGGATAGAGGTTAGGATGGTTGGCGGTATAGAACTTTCACTGCACCTTGATATTAAGTACAGAGTAGCATACAGTGCTAACCAAGCATTGAAGTTCGTGCCACACATATAGGTTGTGATGTTCATTGAGTATCATGATCATATCACATTCATTGAATATAGTGGCGATTCGGTCCACCCGTTTCACATGTATAAATATACATGCTAAGAACCGTAAACACCTTCTTGAGAACAGACGCCATGTGAGACATCACCATACAGAGAGCAAGGGGAGAAGAAACAGTAACCTTCTAGGAATGAGAGGCATCAGGAAAAACATTGCTTCAGTGCAATTGCATAGGGGGAGCATCTCGTCGACAAGCAGTCCAGTTGCGATGGAGTCTAGCTGAGAATTACGAGTCAATACATGACCTCCCTGAGTTCATAGGCCATAGCGTCTCTGAAACTCTCGGGCCGGGGCATATGGTACACCTCAGTACAGCCGACTCCATGGCCATGCAAGCGCGTTACGTACTGTGACTTTTTTCGGCTGTAGAGATGCACGTGCTGTGTCACGTCCTGCTCTAAGCATCTGTACTGGGGTCTTCAATGTGATAAGTTGGTCAGTTTGCTAGGCTCGGATCTAATTTAGGCATCGACCCGACATGTTCCTCTACATGTGAGCTCAGTGAACCTAACGTGCACTGAAAAAAGAACCATATATAAGACATTCTGTTTGAGTGACATGGTAATTAATTACGGATCGATGGCAACAGCTAATGAGGTCTAGCCCAACAACCTAATTCTCGGCGGAAATAATCCATGAGCACTATCGTCTCTTAATAGTTTTCATCAGATCAGAGGGTTCACTGCACAAACTTTCGAAGTAGATCCATATTGATATATTTCGACGACTTTTTCTACAATTATATTAGGATATAGTTGGTGTAATACAGAAATATCACTCTGGCACCTTTAAAACTTGCACACGGTATCTGGATGGTCGGATACCATCGCTTACTTCTTTATGACTAACCTTTTTTTTTAAACACTTTTTTTTTTTGAAAACACTCCATGCATGCCCGGCAAGATTGAAAAATCTCTGGCGAGGAACAGACACACGATCAGACAATCCCATGTTCACAACAGAGAACCGAAGCAGTGGCACCAGAATTATTCAGAACCTATCCCGAACTTTTTACTTCATGCATGGCACAATATAATTACCATGAACCTAGTAACCATTCAGAATCACTATAAGAACAACGATGGATCATGAAGCTGTACAAATGGAGAGAGTATTGCGCGCAGTCTGATGAGCCGGCATGTCAAAACTCAAAACAGAGCTTTTTGCTGTACTGTGGTCTCTGCCTAGCTAGTTCCAGGCCTTAAAATATGGATCCTACCTGTTGTGGAGGGCGTCTGGGCAGCTCGGGACCGGCCGCTTGTTGTCGGCGAGCCCCACGGCCGAAGGCGTGAACGACGGCGACGGTGAGCTCGTCACAGCTTCTCCAGGGATCGGCCGTGTACCGACAACATCGTACGCCTCGGATGCCGGCTCTCCGAGACGGCGGACCGGCGCCGCAGGAGCGACTAGAAGTATAACATCGCTCCCGCCCACCAGGTAGACGATGACGACGAGCACGAGCAGCCGGTGGTGGTTACATCGTGGGAGTGGCGCCCGCCGTACTGCTGGGGCGCTTCTCCCTCTCCGGGGCTGCGCCGATTGCATCGATCCACGCCGGCTGGTGCGTGGAGAGAAAGTGGTCAGCCTGAGAGACACGGACACGGAGAGAGCGGGGGCCTTCTTGTCTTGGGAGTGAGGGATTGGACGATAATTGACTCAGCGGGTTAAGCTAGCGCCCCTGGTATCCGCGCCGCGCTGGAACAAATAATGGCGCGTGGCGTGGGAGTGGGAAGCAAGCGGGAATCAAGGGGGTCTGCCTCTTTGAAAGTTCAACAGGCCTTGATCGTGTCCGAACTACTCCGCTTAACAGGCCGCGTACGTGCCAGCAAACCAATCTATAATACTAGGCTGGTTAGAAGAACAATGATATACCTTGCACCCAGAGTTTTAGTTCCAGACTTAACATTAACGCTTGCATTTTTTAGATTTATTCAATGTCTTTTGGTGATGTGCGTCCAATGGGAAGACGTTCCCGTCGACTACAATGGTGCATGTGGCGACTTCGTCAATCTCAAAATAGTGTGTCGTCTCAGTCTTTTGAAGGTGCTTATAAGGGTAGCTTGTGCATATGTACGTTTATCGGATGAGTTTATATGCGTTTATATGAGCGTCTACGTTAGTACAACGATAATGAAAGAAAAAACAGGCCGCGGGTCAAATGGAAAACTACACTGCACTAATGTTACTACTCCCTCCGGTCCTTTTTACTCTGCACATTGGATTTGCCGCTTTGCTAAGTTTGACCAAATTTATATTAAACATTATTAGCATCTATAATATCTAATAAATATAATATAAAAATATATTCCAAGATGAACCTAATGATATTGGTGTTGTTATGTGAATGTATATAATTTTTTATATAAACTTGGTCAAAGTTGGATGAGATTGACTTCGGACAAACCTAATATGCAGAGTAAAAAGGACCGAAGGGAGTACATCTAGTCCGTTTCTGCTGGATCGAGGTAGGAGAATCTATCCACAAGAGGTGAGGCAGGATCACTTGTTAATTATTCTCTGACAGTAGTAAGAGTACCACGTATGACTAGTCAAGTGCAGTTCAGTAATCACGGCGGTGATACGGGATCTAGAATCTAGTACAGTAGCAGGAGTGCCCAAGCGTAGGTGCATGCATGCATGGCGCGGTGCACCGTGCCGCGTCCGGGGCTGACGCCCGCGTACGGCCTCCGCCCAAGCCGGGGATCTGCCCTTGCTACGTACGCTCCTCGCCGGCGAGCTGGCTGTCGTGTACCGTCTCAACTCTCAAGGTGCATGAGCCGCCCAACACACGAGATCGGTTTCCAACTTTCTATTGGCGCGAGAACTAGGCTATAGCCTAGGCAAAGGGTCCCAGTGATGCACCCTCAGGAGCGAATTTTTGGTTTCTCGTCCAGATGCGCTTCTTCTATAAAAAATATGTCCCATATGCTAGTGTCCATGAATCTTATTTTAACTTTCTATTGGCGCCAAGGTTGCTTCTTCAGCACCTAGCTACTCCTGACCCAAGGGCTTTGTAACCAGTGATCTGTGGTTGCGTTTCTTGGCTCTTCCCCTGGCTGCACACCCGTAATATATAGAGTAGGTGCAATGCTTGGATCCATTTTTTTATGGGTCCAATGGTCCTTTCTGTGTCATGCCTCTGCTCTGCTCCCACATAACACCCGGTTGCACAGCATGCCCAAACGTCCCTGTAAAAGTATCTAGAGTCGGTCTCTTCAAATTCTTCTCACACATTCACGAACGTGCTTGGTCAATGGATAGAAAAGAGAAAGAGAGAGAGAGAAAAATGATCCAATCAAACCCTTCGTATCATTTCTACGTTTGGGTTGTCCACGATCCATCATATTGAGGCCAAATGTAGGAAGAATATGAGGGCTCGTGGATGTGCCCGGACCATTTCGGACCATCTTTTTTTCTCTCTCTCTTCATCTTCACCATTCACATGCAAGTGACCAAACATATAAGGAAGAAAATGAGGACTATGTATGGACGGAATAATAGAGGCTTAAACACGAACACACTGGACACTAACCGGACGCATCCGTGGACGTTTAAGAGGCTGGATTTGCTAAGTCTGACTGTATGCTTTAACTTGTGCCACATGCAAACACACACCTTTGCTTGGGAAAGGACCGGGTGTATATGTTGGGTTATACATGGGCTTTGGTCCATATAAGACATAACCATTGATTAATCTCTAAGGCCCCATTTAGGTGCATGGCAAATGGTGAAAAATTTAGTACTAGTACTTAAGTGAGAGTGAGACACCTTTATAAGTGTTGCTCCACCTCGTTATCAAAATTCTTCGCAAATTTAGAAAACTTTCACGTTTTCCTTTTTTGTTCACATATTAAAAAATATGGTAATTTTAGAAAATGTTCCTGTTTTACAAATTTGTTCAGAAATTCAATAATTTTTCAGTTTTCGAATTTGTTTCACAAATTAAGATATGTTTGGGAATTTCACAAAATGTTCCAGTTCTGAAATTTGTTTAGAAATTCAGAAAATGTTTCTTTTTTAATTTTTGTCACAATTCAAAAAATGTTCATGATATTAAAAAATATTGCCTTTCAAAACAGTTTCATAAGTTCAAAAACAATCCTATTTTCAAATTTTGGTCAGAAGTTCAAAAAATGTTTTCCATTTTCAAGTTTTTGTTCACGTATACAAAAAATCTTTGGGATTTTCAAATTGTTCTCAGGTTCAAAATTTTGTTCTTCATTTCAAAAGTTGTACCTGTTTTCGAAATTTGTTCACCAATTTAAAAAATGTTTGCATTTTCCAGAAATGTTCAAGAATTCAAAATTTTGTTCGCGATTTACAAAAGATGTTTTGATTTGTTATTTTTATTCACATGTTCAAATAATCTTAGGGATTTTCAATTTTTCTCAGATTAAAAATTTTGGTCTGCTTTTCAAAAGTTGTACCTGTTTTGTTCACCATTTAAAAAATGTTTGTGTTTTCAAAGTATGTTCTGGAATTTGGAAAATTATACACGTTTTACAAAAAAAATATCTGAAAATTGCAGAAATGTTTGTGTTATAGAAAATTGTTCAGATTTTCGAAAGATGTACAATTTTTCACATTTTTTACAAATTTAAAAAAAGTTCAGGAATTTAAAATGTATTCACAGTTTCAAAAGTTGTTCAGAAATTAAAATTTTGGTCATGTTTGTCAAAAAGTATTTGTAATTTAAAAAAAGTGTTAACAGTTTTTAAGTCATCTCAATTTACGCCGTGGTTTTTAGTTCATTTGAGTTCCCGCCATAGATATGTCCCAAAGGCTTAGTAGCTGTCGTGGCTAGCTTGTCGGGTGCAGAAACTGGATGTCTGAAGTTCGAATTCCAGTTGGTTCTTATTTTTCTTTCTAAGCATTTGTCGCCCGACCGCTCGCGCGAGGTCAATCCAAATGGGCCAGCCCAGTTGCGCCATTGCTATGCGACCGGACGTCTTTTTGACACAGAATGCGTCAAATAGGTGCTCTCGGAGGGGAGGCGGCAAGAATACACATAGACGACAACGACTACACACAAGGGCCACAGTCTAGGATTGATATCACCTAGATGTGGGTGTTACAATGTCACATCTAGATGAGCCTAAGATAGACCCACTTTTTTCTACTAAGCCATTTATCTTTCAAATCAGTGAACGGCCTAAGATTAGTTTACATCATAGGGTCCACTCCATGAAACGTTCCAAAACTGAACCATGTTGATATATTTCGACAAAAAAATTTATGACAAGTATCAAGTTATAGTTTATATGTCACAAGGATATCGAACATGAACATTGCTGCCACACCTTCAAGACTTGCACGTGGTACCTCGATGTTATGGTACCATCATTATTTCTCGATAACAAATTGATACTCCTACATGCACTTGCATAACACTACTATAGTGCCAACCAAGCATTGAAATGCATGCACGTAGATAGGTTGTGACGATGTTCATTGAGTATCCTGATCATATCACGATCATTGAATATAGTTGTGATTCGATCCATCCATTTCACATGTATAAATATAGATGATAAGAACTGTATACACATTTTTGAGAACCGAGGCCACGTGAGACATTATTATAAAGAGAACAGGGGCAGAAAGAAATAGTAACCTTGAGGAATGAGAGGCATCAGAAGAAACATTGCTTCAATGCAATTGCATAGGGGGGGCATCTCATCGACATGCTGACCAGTTGCGATGGAGTCTGGCTGAGAATTATGCCCGGAGTTCATAGCCCATCCCCTCTATGAAACTCTCAGGCCGGGGCATATGGTATACCTCAGTACAGCCGACTCCATAGCCATGCAAGCGCGTTGCGTACTTTGAATTTGAGCTGTCGTGGTGGTGCGAGGGTTGCGTCACGTCCTGCTCTCAGCATCTGTACATGATTCAGCACAGCAGCTCGCTAGAGCAATTGCAGAGTTAATTTGCTTGTCGATTCTTGTTGTCCTGCGTGTGATACGTTGGTAAGTTGGCTTGGCTCAGATCAAGCTTAGGCATCGATCCGACATGTTCCTCAACATGTGGGCAATTAATTACCGCTAATGAGATCTAGCACAACAACTTAATTCTGGATGTTCTGATACCATCACTTACTTCTTTATAACTAATCGGTCGATAATCTTGGTATGGGCTTGAATAACACTCCCCCATGTAATGAGGGATGGCTCTTAAGTACAAACCTGATAACTACTCCCTCCGTCCGAAAATACTTGTCGGAGAAATGGATGTATCTAGATGTATTTTAGTTCTAGATATATCTATTTTTATTCATTTCTCCGATAAGTATTTCCGGACGGAGGGAGTAGCTTACTATAACTTGGTAGCAGCTGGTGACGATAAAACATGTAGTAGAATCTAGTTTCAGAGCACTTTTTTGTGTGGGGGGGAGTTTCAAAGCACTTATCGACACATACTCGGTGGTAAATAAAACATATACGTATAATAATTCAGATTAATACTTCGAGGGATCAGTTATTTTGACACTTTTAAACTACATGTGCCTCAGTTTAGAATTTTTGATTAATTATTAGTAAGCCCGAAACTCCTCTTCTCTTTTCAAGGCATACATTTTGATTACTCAAGACAAAACTTTGACTCACAGTTACCATATTAGTATCTGATTCTTTTACACCCGCAATAAAAAATGTTTAAAAATATGGATCTACTTTACCATGGATTTATGTCACGCAAATTACTTACTAAGTGTAGTAATCATATGTTAAAATTCCGTCTTAACCAAATACTTTCTAGTGTAAAAAACGCTCTTATATTATGGGACGGAGGGAGTACATTGGAGTATATTTTAACTGGAAAATAATACGTCAAAGCATAATATATCTAGGTCCCTTCAACGAAGAAAACCAAATATATTCTTCTGGACGAAAAAGAACAAACTCTTGGTTCAATCGACAGCTCACAGCTGCATGCCCGGCAAGATTCAAGAATCTCTGCCTAAAAATAATCACACATCAGAGATCAGACAATCCCATGTTCACAACAGAGAACCGACGCGGTGCCACAAGAATTATTCAGAACCTATCTCGAACTTTTTACTTCAAGGACAATATAATTACCGTTAATCGAGCAACCACTCCAAACTTCAATCCTTGCGATCCCTATTAGCCACTGTTATCTTAATGCCGCAGGTGCCAGATTCACGATATTAGTGAATTCCGCCCCCCCCCCCACGTCGCCCCCGCTCGGGCGACTCAGGCGGGATCTGAAACCCTAGCCGCCGGGGGTCCCCATCCTTCCTCCCCTCCCTCCGCCGCCACCGAAGGACGCCGCCGGCGATAGCCCGGGGCTAACGGCGGTGGCGGGGGTCTTCCCTCTTGCCTGCGCCGTGGGGGCGGTGCGGAGCCCCGCAGCGTGGGTGGCACGACCGATCTGGCTGGCGGCGGCGGGCTGCCTTCCGCGGCGGCGCTGGTAGCTGCCTCGCCCAAGGGCGATCGGCTGGCGGCGTGGCGGGCTCGCCTTCGGCGGCGGCGGGCTGGCTCGCTTTTCGGCGGCGGCGGCGGCCTCCGCCAAGGGTGGCGATGGTGGGGATGCGGCAGCCGGCTCTGCCTCCGGCAGCATGGCGGCGTTCGGCGGCGGCGTTCGGGTCTGCGGCGACACACCATCTGACCTCGGATCGGCGGTGGCGGCATGGAGGGCCTGGTGCACTACTAGAGAAAAGCCTATACACAGAATCTTAGCAGCAGCGCGGTTCAAAATAAAGCGCTGCTGGTAAGTAGTTGTAGCGCTCTTTACGTAAGCTCGCTGCTGCTAAATATTTAGCGAGAGCGCTCGCCGTAAACACGCTGCTACAAATATCGACGGCGGTGTTCCCCACCTCTAAGTAGCGATGGCGCTGTCGCAGGAACAGCGCTCTCGCTAAGTGCATAGTAGTAGCGCGGTTTCCTCGAGATCGCTCTTTGGTAAGTTTCAAATTGCCGCAATTTTTGTCCCGATTAGCGATGGCGCCTTACAGAAGCGCGTTGCTGCTAAGTTCTTAGCAGCAGCGCCGCTTTCTCACCAGCGCCTCTGCTAACCCCACCAACCCCCAACCCGTCCCTCCCTCCCCTTGCTTTTTTCCCTTCCCCTACCTCCCCTCTCCTCTCTTCCCTCCACCACATGCTTCCACTCTCACTTTTTTCCCTTCCCCTACCTCCCCTCTCCTCTCTTCCCTCCACCACATGCTCCCACTCTCACTCTTCTTCTTCTCAATACTTCTCCCCATTACTCCCTCTCTTCTCTATCCACCTTCTCTCTCTTCATTACTCCTACATAACTACACCACCTCCATTAATGCATCTCCTTTCTCTTTTCCTTCCCCTCCACTAGTTGAAGTTGTCTCCTTCCAAATTAGGTAGCTAGGTAGATGTAGGATTTAGTTAAGTGACCTATTTGCCCCCTTACTAGATCTATCTTTGTCAAGAAGAGCTTAATTTGTGCACTTTTGATATCCCTACAACATCATCTTCGGCCATCAAGATAGAGGTGATGAAACTTTCATGCTTTTGCAAAATGGAAATGTGTTTATGTGTGTGTGATATGTTTGTGGAAATTGTGTGTGTGGCATGAGTTGGCCGCTAAATTGTGCTTTTGAGTTGCCTATGTTTTGCGAAATGTCGATTTATTTCCGTTTGGCTAATTCCGCAAACTCTAGATCCATATATGTCCTATTTTTAGGGAAGGTCGTGCCAAATTTTTTATGACTTTGATGCATGCATGCATTTTTACAATCAATTTTTTATTATTACCGTGCAGAGTTGGCGATGGTCGATGGAACGATGGTGGACAGGTGGTTGCGGTCGGCGATGCAAGACATGAAAGAAAATAACCGGACAGAGGTTTTATGTCCGTGTCGAAAATGCAAAGGAATAGTTTGGCTCGACCCCATGGCGATGGTGGTGTCGAAGCGCACCTGCTCATGACTGGTTTCATGGATGGCTATACTAGGTGGATAATTGAAGATGAGGATGACAATGTTGAGGATGCCGACGGGCAGGAAATTATGACACGGGCAAGACGAAGAGATGATCGATAATGGCGGCGGGGAAGAGGCGGACATGGCGGCGGAGAAGGGCCGGACATGGCGGAGGAGAAGGGGCGGACATGGCGGCGGAGAGAACGACATGGACTCCACGCAGCAGAGTTCGTCGGTACTAAGTTCAATTGTGCGGGACCCTCATGTTCAAGCATTGCCGCAAGGAGACAATCTTGAGAGAGCTGCTTCTAGAGAGGAGGCTAAGCTGGAGCAAGCGGTGGTAGACTCGAACACTCCATTGTATGATGGTTGCAATCTGAGGTGACCCAGTTGAGTTTCACACTCCAACTCCTCAAGGCGAAGGCTAAAAACAAATGGACCGACACTAGCCTCGATGAGCATCTCAAGTACCTAAAGGATGTTCTTCCCGGGTAATCTATGTCCTACTAGTGTTGATGAGGCCAAGAAGATCGTGTGCCCTCTTGATCTCGCCACACGTTAGATACCATGCATGCATCAACGATTGCATAATTTATTGGAAGGAGCACGCGGAAAAAACAAGCTGTCCGGTGTGCAATGCTTCTCGATACAAGAAGGCCGGAAGAAATGTCCCCGAAAGTTGTATGGTACTTACCGATCACTCCCGTCTCTGAGGTATTTTGTAGATCCCAAGGAAGCAAAGCTAATGCGCCGCACGCGGAGAGGAAGAAGCCCGACGATGGAGATGATCCGAAGTCGAGACACGTGAAGGATGGAAGCCGGTGGAGAGCGTTGAACAACTTCTATCGGTATTTTGAATGTGATGCAAGGAACATCGTGCTCGGCGTGTATCGATGGCATGAATCCGTTTGGCAACCGAACACCAACCATAGTACATGGCCCGTGTTTGTATGGATGTACAACCTCCCCTGGTTGTGCATGAAATCAATACATTCACATGAGCATGCTTATTCAAGGGCCAAAACAACCAGGAAATAATATTAATTTGTATCCGGGGCTATTTCAAGAGGAGTTAGACACGTTATGGAAAACACCGCCAAGACATGGGACGCTTGACAAAGGTGAGTATTTCAACATGAGATCCGCTGATCACGATACGGGCAGGACTATCTCGTTACGGATATGTGGCAGCCGGTGTGCCATGGATATTGCGGATGCACGCGGTGCATGGATGATACAACGTCTCGGCAGCTAACGTCAAGGAAAGATGGCGGTGCAGGAAAATCGTGTACATGGGGCATCGAAGATGGCTTGAACAGACGCGACCGTGGAGAAACCGTGGAGATCTATTCAATGGTCACGCTGAGCATCGAGGACCTCCACGTAAGCGAGCGGTGCGAAATCGATGAGCTGTTGAAAAACTGGAATGAGTGCCCCGCGCCGGGAAAGACGATGAGAAAGGCGCCAGAGCAGCTGCTGAAGGTATGGAAGACGAGGTCTGTGTTCTGGGACTTGGAGTACTGGCACAAACTCGATACACCTCATTGCCTAGATCAAATGCATATCTGTAAGAATGTCCTTGAGAGCTTGCTCGCAACACCGATGAACATGCGGATAAGACCAAGGATGGGCGAAGGCAAGAAAAGACTTGCAAGATTTGAAAATCGGGAAGATCTGCACATGCAGCCCGTAAAATGTCGACGAGACAGAGACGGAGACAGAGGCACGGAGAAGAAGGGCAAGAAATTAAAGAAAGAAGATTATTGCCCCCTCTTGCTTCACCTTAAGTCGGTGAGATCAATCAATTCTTTAAGTGCCTTACGGAGTGAAAGTTAGTTCCGATTCATTGTGGCAAGATAAGCGAGATATCTAGACACGGACAAGAAAAGGTTCAGCGGGATGAAGTCTCATGACTGTCATGTGATGATGATGCAGATACTACTTGTTGCCCTTAGAGGGATAATGGACAAACACGTCCGTGACACGCTTATTGGTCTCTGCAACTTTTTGACGCGTCATCTCGAAAGTCGATCGGTGTGAAGCAGCTCCAAAGGCTACGAGGAAGAGATCGTTGTGATCTTGAATGAGCTTGAGATGTACTTCCGCCCGCGTTCTTGACGTGATGGTGCATCTGTGTGTCCATATTGTGGATGACATAATAGACTGGGCCGTCATTCCTGCACAACATGATGCCGTTTGAGAGGATGAATGGGATCATCAAAGGATTCGTTCAGTAACATGTCCCGTCCGGATGGAAGCATCGTCCGGGCTATTTGGCACAAGAGTGCATCTCTTTCGTGAGAATTTTCTATATGGCGCAGACCAGCCGCTTTGGTGTTAGTGTTGGTTTGCCCGTTAACAAGCACGATGGGAGACTCGAAGGAGATGGTCCTCAGAACGGTCGCGAGGAACTGCACGTGGCATACTCAGATCGACGCAGCGATTTTGACAGAGCAAACTTGGTAGTGCTACAACACCTAGACAAGGTAGATCCTTTCATGGCATCGCACAAAGAAATTATCGCAAAGAAGTATCGTGACGGGGGTATGCGGGGACGGACGCCGAAGTTACTAGAGAGCACAACTCCACTTTCTGCATTGGTTCAAAGAGCATATTATTGCTAATCCCGGAGGAGGGCTCTAAGGACGGATTGCTCATATCGCCTTAGCACATGGCCCTCGCCCAACCTCGTAACCTATCGGGCATATGATATCAACGGATACACGTTCTACACGGAGGCAAAAGATATGGACGGTGATGATCGAACTCGGGGTGACGATGGAATGCATGACCGCAGCGACAACGGCACAAGCGAACGATTTTATGGAAGGGTCGAGGAGATCTGGGAGCTTGACTACTCGGACTGCACAACACGACGATGTTACGTGTCGGATGGGCTAAGAATGTCGAAGAGAAAGCCGGATGTTCACTACCATGACTATACCCGACGCCAAGAGCGCTACCGTCAACGCTATCGCAAAAAACGAGCCATGGGTACACGCTAAGCACGTGACACGATGCTTCTTCATAACTGATCCGCGCAATCCCAGCCGTGTTGTCGTGAGGAGAGGCAAAAGGAACATCATTGGAATGGATGGAGTTGCCAACGAGGAAGACTATGATCAGTACGGCAACCCAATGAGGGAAGATGACGATGATGATGAAGTATACGTCAAAAGAAGAATCAATACTACATTACCTAAGAAAAATCGCACTCCATGGAAAAGGCAAAGTCACAATGAGGGGCTCAATTATTCTTGACGAACAAGAAGGGAAAGAAGCTGACTCAAAACGAAAACGTCAAGACCGAGGAAACGTATGTTATGGGTCCAATGATGTGTAATATATATATGTTCCTATTTTGTATACACACTTAGCCATATGATGTGTAATATATATGTTCTATTTTGCATACATATTTAACCGTCAAATGATGCAATATATATCGCCCTTCCTTCGTTCACTGCCCTCGGGAAATAAAAGTGGGATAAAATAAAGGAAAAGAAAAATGAAAACTGGCAGTAGCGACGGCAGTAGCAGCGCGTTTCCACAAAACCGCTGCTGCTACATACCATAGTAGTAGCGTGTTTCCCATAAAGCGCTGCAGCTACAGATCATCGTAGTAGCGCGTTTTGACATAACGCGCTACTGCTACGTCCACTTAACCCAAAATTCTCACTCGCCCAGCTTCATCCCGCCACATTTCCCCCCAAATCCCCACTCTCTCTCCGCCCCGTCGCTCCGCCGCGCCCGACCTGCCCGGCGCTTCGCCCCAGTCGCCCGGCGCGGTGCTAGCCCAGGCGCTTCGCCCGTCGGCCCTCGACCCGACTCGTAGCGCTCGCCCCGACTCCAAGCGCTCGCCCCGACCAGCGCTTTCGCCCCGACCCGTCGGCCCTCGCCTCCCTCCTCGCCCCTGCACTCTCTAAACCCCCCTCTCTGCTAGGGTTCTTCATGTTAATTAATTAGGTTATCTATTTAGTTATGAATTTAGCTAGGTTTCAAAATTAGCTGAATTTATATGGAAATTTGAACTGGACATGTGATATGTGCATATGTCATGTTTTGGACATGTCATGTTTGGAAAATGATCCGAGTGGCCTATGTTACGCCGAAATGTTGATTCATTTCCGTTTCGGTGAATTTCAGGCGCTCGATATGTCCATTTTTAGCAAAGGTCATGCGAAATTTCCGTGAATAAAGGCATGATTTGTGCTACATACTTGGCATATCGAGTCTTTGGCACATAGATTTCTTTTACGTCATTTCTCATTTATTCATACATTTAGAAATAAATGAGGCCACTTAATCATAGGAAACATGTCGAACAACGAAGAAAGCGGGCCTTGACCAAGATGCGGCGAGATGGATTATGATGGTGAACAAGAGTACCTCGACTATTTGATTGCTAAGCAAGGTTTGCGGTCGGCCTCGATGATGGTCTCGACGCCGACATCGACACCGACGGGCGCCGGCACCGATGGCGGCGCCGAGACCGTGGGGAAGGTATCGGCGGGAAGGTACCAGCCCGATGCCGATACCGAAAAGAGGAAGCATAAGAAGCGAGAGGATACGAAAACCTAACAAACTAGGGATTGGACGACTTGTGATCACAAAGATGGCACTGGCAAGTTTGAGCCGTTAGAGCGGAAGAACCTCGCAAGTGCTATGGGAACCAAGTAGGATGCATCCTACGGGAATCTTGAGCATCAACAGCGATGACTTAAGGAGTAAAGAACATTTGACGCAGTTGCTCTAACGAAGTTGCACAAGAGATTCAAGTTCCCGACCGGGATGATAACATAGAACAACCGTGGGATGATCCGAAGATGAAAAAGATTAACAATCACGCCATGGGCATGTTCAGCAATGATTTGGCCTCTGGAAAGGGAGGGTGAAACGAGCTATTGAGGCTGATGAACCCCTGTCCAAGATTCGGAGGAAAATCCGACACTTACGGAAGAGGAGTTCGAAAAGTTCAAGGACACTTGCGCTACCGAGGCAGCCAAGGCTAAGGCTGCGAAATTCAAAAGCCTTCAGCTCCGAACACGGGAAGCATCGCCTCGGAAGCCGTGGCTACCTCGGTAAAAGGCCCATATGGGATAAGGAGGACGCGAACGTGAAGCCGCGGGTCTCCTGACCCCTTCGCGAAGTTCACCAACCCCTTGGAGCATGACTTCATCGGGGCCCGCTACAAGTGGGACAAGGAGAAAAAGGTTTTTACGGACAAGATCACGAGGAAATTGATTAGACTCTTGGAGAAGCAACACGGCTTGCAGCGAAAGCCCTACTTCTCGATGAGGCCCAAGTGGGACACCCTCTCAACCGGCCTTGAGCGAACTTAAGGGACTCCCGTTGGACCAGCGGCCGCAATATGGTCGTGTGCACGACGCCGAGGCGGCGCCACGTGGAAGGTGTTTACAACGACGGCCCGAGGCCAAGAAGCGAAAAGAAGTTTAGTCAGCGGACATCGGCGCAAAGGTGAAGCTTGCGGTCGAGAAAAAAGCAGCCGAGGACGCGAAAAAAGCAGCCGAGGACAAATATGAGTTACTACAGCGAAAATCAATGCAGCCAGAATCGCTGCGAAATGATTTCGCTACTAACTTGGTTCGATTATCATCAAGCTGGCGAAGGAAAATTCAGACAAGGCGGTACATGATTTCCGATGCCCGGCCACGCGAGCAACTCCATGAACAACAACACCATCGCACCATCACTTGCTCAAGCAACCGGGCCTCCTCGCAGCCGCTCCGCTCATAGCAGCCCGTCCTCGGTCTCGGTAGCGCTAGGTGGGCCTTCGTCTTTAGCTGAGCTCGGCGCCGTCCACGGTAATTACATGTCGCACCAACATATATATATAGATAATACTCCATTTTGTTGCCTTTGGTTGTTTTACACCACAGACATATGTGTTTGCGGTAAAGAAACCCCATGCACCATACTCTACTTGATCAAAGGCGGAAGGTGGGCGTGGGAAAGGGGATGATAATGGACCCCTCTCAACGCACATTCCACAACCACCCGATCCCATTTGGGCACTTGTGGTTAGCTTGACCGGTGTGAAATCGGGGCACAAGATTTGCCTCCTCCAAGACAGCATGTGGGAGCGGACGACGAGACCCCCGCATGGATTGGATGATGCAAGGGTTGGGTGCTGCTATGGCGAAGAATCTTATTAAATGCGAGCCGCCGAGAGCACACCAATAACTACCACACATCAACAAGCATGTGCGGAGACCACCACCCCACCTACGCAATTACCGGCTCTGTAGTAGTGCCGGGTGAGGCGGCGGACGACATGATGAAGGGGTGCAATAATCTTGGCTGATGTACAGTAGAACAGAGAATTGATGATGAGACGGAGGTCGACCCTATGGATTACCTCAATACAAACGCGTATGATCGTGACATAGATATGATGAGTCAACCATATGACGAATCGGGCTATCGACTTGCTAATGAGGATATGGATGATATGCCGGGCAGGGCCGTACCATGGAATGCAAAAGTCTCTCTTCATGAAATCCTCACAGACACGCTGAAGATGCCGCCTCAACACAGGCTCAACTAGCCGGGCGCGAGGGTCGTACAATACTTAGCCGGGAACACTTGGGCAGGGGTTAAGGAAGGGTCGGAAGGTGTGCCCAAGAAAAAGGAGAGGAAGAGATCGGGAAGGTGCGCCTCCAAACAAGCGAGCACACAGCAGCAAGACGATGCATTCTCAAGAGCGTGTACCCGTGAAAGGTGCGGTCATGTTCCATCTCACAGGCGAGCCGATGCTACCGCCGAAACAGCTGGAGGCACTATCGAGGGATCTCGAGGCGCATGACCATGTCTTTGTCGAGAAAAGCCTACTAGCCTCAAAGGATCCGGGATATCCGACATACACGGCTCGTGTCCACGAGGAAGTGCTACGTCGACACACGGCCCGCGGAGGTGTTCTTCTGCGGTTTGACCATATCTTTGAGATGTTTCTAACAAAGCGGCTTGATTTTACTATCGTCGCCTTTTTGCGCTACTATATGAGCTCCGTCGTGAAGAGTGAAGAAGTCTCGCAAATCTGTGTGGCGGATCCGTACTACATGCACGAGTCTTTCTTGAGTCTCGGCGACTTTGAGCGTGAAACTGCTAGGAGTACCTCCAAAACTTCATGGTACAGAATAAGGACCGGAAATTGTCCTCGTGCCTTATCATCCAAAGTAAGTCAGTTCGAACAACCCTTTCGTACATTTCAATCATTCCTTCTCTCTCATATGGGGAATAATTTGAGGTGTCTTTTCCCTTGACAGCAACGGGCGCGCCGTTCTTATCGTTCTTTACCCGCAAGTCTCCCACGCCGTGTATTTTGACCCTTGAGAGACTACGAGAAAAGGACTACACCCACATAATGAATATTCTAGATGATGCTCCAAGGCTTCAGCTATAGAGGTGGCCACGTGCATATCAGGAAACAAAGAAACAAGAAGATGGGTTTCGCGCATAAAACTAACATCTCCTGCATCCATGTCCCAAAACCAAGCAAGAAGGATGGATTCTACATCGTCCATCTCATGATTCAGTTCAACACGGATCACCAAAGCTTCGCATTAACAGCGAAATGATGATCATATCCACAAGTGGCTAGAATCTCATGGAGAAGCGAATTATAAACTTAGAGATGACTTCTTCGCATCCAAAGCGACATTGCGACGATCATCATGAAAGAAGTCGTCGATGAGAAGGGATGTTCCACCACGGCCCTATATCGCGGTGACGTCCGAACTCGCATAGGCATGCAACGTCTAGACCTCACGCCGTTCAAGCAGCTAGGGTTCGTCCTCGATGATATGGAAGGATGGAACTTCTAGTGAGTTATGATGCCGATGATGATGATATGTGTCGGTTGAACTTGTATACTTTTGTAGCGATGAAACTTTGTGATGTCCACGGTCCTGCCGAACTTGCGTAACGCTACTTTGTTAGTTGGCGACGATGACCTGCGTACCTCTAGTTAATTAATTTGCGCATTGTATATGTTGCATCTAGTTGCTAACCTTTCTTTTTGGTGTTGCTCTAGTATATTTTTTGCATATATATGATTGTACATCCTCTTCATGAACATGCATCTCTAACGGTACCTAGTTTCTTGATGGCGAGATGGAAATGCTATATCGTGTACAAAGGAAGGTTCGGAGGTGTACAACGAGTGGCATGAGTGTCGGCGCAAGTGAATGGGTTCACGGCGCCAGCCATAAAAACTTCAAAGCAGACAAGAAGGAGAAGCTAGTTACTTGAGGTTCACGCTAGCGAGAGAGGACTCAGTAACCGCCACCTCATGTATTGCATGGTTCGCTCTCACTCATAGTGATAGCACTTCTTGCGTATGCCTTTGTTTAGATGGATGAGCGTTGTTGTAGTTGCAAGTATTCGAGACTTGCATGTATTGCTATTTTCGAGATGATAACAAGATATCACTTTGTGTTGGATGATGATTATGAAGAGACTATTTGTATGTACATGCTATGATTACATTTGTGGTCTCGCATGCATTTGTATGTGTATCATGATGAAATTTCTATGTGCTAAAGATTCTTCTACAAAGCCGGTTCAAATACAAAACAAATATGCCAAAAAAAACTACTTAAATTAGCAATAGCGAGTGTACAAAAGTTAGCGGCAGCGCGCGCTATAGCGATGGCGCGTCCGCCAAAAGCGCTAAGCGCTAATAGCGATAGCGAGCTTCCGCAATCGCGCTGCTGCTACACTTGTATAACTTGATGGCGGGGGGCACGCGCCATTGCTATGAGTTAGTATGGCGCCTATTAGTAGCGCGGGTACCCGCGCTACTGATACATGTAAAACCCATTCTGCTGCTAGCCTTTTCCCTAGTAGTGGTGGTTGGGTCGGCACCATGCGGGTTGTGCCCTTCGGACATATCGATCGGCGGTGCGCACTGCTTTCGATGTCTTGGCGGCTCGGATCGGCGGCGACCGTGCACACAATACGTGATGGAGGTTCTTCGGGCGGATCCGGATGAAAACCTTGTGCTCGGCTTGATGCCAAGACCGGCGTTGGTGGCACCCTTTTGTGTCATTACCTTCTTGAAGGCATCGCCGTGGAGAAGCTCTAGACCTCTATCCGCTACCTCCGGAAACCCTAGATCGATTGATCGGATGATGGCGACAGCGTTGGTGTCGTTTCCTCCTTAGGCGTCATTCTTGGGCGTACGGGATCGAGGACGGTGAGGCGCCTTTTTGGTGGAGCGGTGCTTCATCCTTCACATTGATGACGACGGATCTCGGCGGCGTGGTGCGATGGAGACTTCGGCGCCCGATGCGGTGATGGACTCGCAGTGGAGGTAGTTGTGCTGGCGTCAAGGTGGCGTCGATGGCGGAGTGACGACAAGGTAGAAGCCTCAATATCTGCTCGAAGGCGGACTGTGGAAGATGGCGGCGACGACACATGTGGCTGCGTCGAGACCGGTTTATGCCCGGACCGGTATGTGGCTCGGTGGGGCTTCGGCTTTGATGATAGGATTAGGTGAGTAGTGCGGGTATGTGGCCGGTAGCACCCTGCATCATTTGAATAGGAGTAGTGGCATATGTTGCCAAGATGGCGGATTCGGGCGTATTGTTGTAATCTTTGTAAGGTCGCCGAGAATAATCGATAAAGTGGGCAGATCGATCTCCGGATCGCAGAGGCGGGGTCATCCTCCTTTTCTAAGAAAAGGTGCCAGATTCACGTGTATGTAGGATTAACGAGAAACCCCTCACTGTTGCTTATGCTTATGAAGCGGCTTTTGCCTCTCGGCCAGAGGATCTGTTTGCAGACCTCATCTAGGGGAAGAATTACGCGACTAACCGATGCAGGTTGTTTCTCTGGCTGGCGCACCGAGGGTGCTTGTTCACCAACGAGCGTCGATTCCGAAGAAGTCTGTCAGACTCCGACTCCTGCCCATTCTGCTCGGAAACTGAAACAACTTCTCACATGCTATTACACTGCCCAACGGCCTCTGAGGTCTGGATGGTCGTCGACTCCCTAAATATTGCTCCCACTGATTGCGCAATCATACCGGTAATTGCCTTTGGCTCTTAGGTGCATATGCACCCATTGTCGAAATACACATTTCAAAAAATTGAAAAATTCGGAACAAAAATCCCGCGTGTATATTCGGACATTTTATGTGCGTGCACAAGGTTTCAGTGAAAAATGACGTCTTTTTGTGGCTTGTGTAAAAAAGACAATTTCTGATGCTTCATTCTAACTATTCACTAGGCATTTCTTTATCTTTTTTACACAAGCCACAAAAAACGTCATTTTTCACCGGAACCTTGTGAACGCACATAAAATGTCCGGATATACACGTGGAATTTTTGTTCCGAATTTTTCAACTTTTCCAAATGTGTATTTCGACCTAGGAGCCAAAACACCGCTCTCCGATCATACAGACTATACGCGACCTGCGAAATCCACAGCTTACATGCAAGACCCACAACACTCTAATAATGGCTATCCTCTGGAGTATCTGGAAAAGAAGGAATGCAAAAAAAATTCTGCAAAGACGACGCTTTAATGTGGTGGTTTTCTGCAATTCACTCGATTCCACCAAAAAGAACCTTCCTCCCAATCCCTCCCCTACCCAATCCATATCGCCACCGAGCTTCCCTCCTCGCGCCAGCTGATGTCGTCTCCGGCGGCGTGCGTCCAGGGACATGGCGAAGTGCGCCAGAGAGCGATGTCGGAGACGTGGAGCAGCTGCTCCGGCTGGGCCACCGGACCTCGCGCTAGTCCGCCGCGAGCAGGTCATCCGGGAGCGGCGGCAGGGCTCGTCTACGCAGTCACCTGGTGTGGCGACCTGCCGGAGCTGCAGGACGCGTGCGCCCTCCTCGCCGTGCCGGAGCTGCAGGACGCCTGCGCCCTCCTCGCCGCCAAGTTCGGCAGAGCTGCAGCGCTAGAGCCCCACTTCGCGCCGCCGCCGGAGACCCACTTTGCACCGCCGCCAAGTCCTGCATCCCCGCGCGCCACCAACCTACGACGGGGCTCGCACCAGCCTCCCGGATGCCCCCGCCTGCTCGCGCCTTGGCTGCCTCCTCCCGATGGGGCTCAGCCACCGTCAGCCTCCTTCCGGTGCCGGCGAGAAGTGGGGCTCCGGCGTGCTGTGGCTGCCGTCATCGGTTTCTTGAGAGGACCCCCGACTGGCGGTAACACACAGGATCTAGGGGCGGTCGTAGCGTGCGGGGATGCCGGGTCTCGGTTGCGCACAGGATTGCCGGGATCCGGCGGCGACGCAAGGTGGTGATGGGGTCCGGCGGCGCCAGGAGTTGCGTCAGGCCGGGGGAGGGCGTGGCGGCGCCAGGTGACGTTGGGGGGAGGGTGGACAACGACTTGCGGTGGTGCGGGGTCCGGTGGCGCGAGGACGCGCGTCAGGCCGGGGCAGTGCGTGGCGGCGGCGGGTGAGGCTGGGGGGAGGGTGGCCGGCGGCGGGAGGTGGTCAGGAGGATTGGGTGGAGGTGCTGCGGCAAATAGTTCTGCTGCTCTGCTCGGCTACTGTGTCAGCCCAAATCCATGGAGGGAGTTGATTGCTTTTTGTTTTTTGATTGAAGGGTGTTCCCGTAAAACTAAGGGACTGATTTGTAAATCCAGAAAATCCCTCATCTAACGTCGTCTACCACGAAACGTTGTGCCACGTCATCAAATGCGGAACCCACATGTCATAATAGGGGTTAAAATGCCCGAACAGAAGGTTAGGTGGTTTCTGCAAATGATTAGGACAAAAATCAGTGTTTTCTGACACAAATTCGTAGAAGAGTCTTTTCTGCAACACGAGGCTTCTATGTGGTGGTTTTCTGCAATTCACACGGTGGAATCACTGGGAACTGTTCTCCGTCGTGCAGTCAAGGAATCTTCTTTTGGTCAAGCAGATGTGTTGATGAGGCCCGGAAACAAACTCCGGTTGACTTGGGGATTATGTTGTCCCGACTGGATGTAGCTTACTTCCTAGCATTTGTATTTCTACCTATCCCCCTCTCGTCTTCCCTGTAAATACTATGTAAAACAAAATCAATAAAATGAGTTCAGGCTGGCCTTGCCCGCCGTAGTTCCCTAAAAAAAACAAATGGCGACAATATTGCACGCACAATCTGACGAGCCGGCGTGTCAAAACAGAGCTCTAGCTAGCTACAGCTCGAAGTATCGACCCTACCTACCTGTTGTGGAGGGCGTCGGGGCAGCTTGGGACCGGCCGCTTGTTGTCGGCGAACCCCACGGCCGAAGGCGTCGACGACGGCGACGGCGAGCTCGCCAGAGCTTCTTCGGGCACCGGCCGTGAGCCGACGTCGTACGCCGCGGACGCCCCCGCTCCCAGACGGCGCACATGTGCATGTGCTGGCACCGCGGCGGCTAGAAGAAGAACATCGCCGCCGGCCACCAGGTACACGATGACGACGAGCACGAGCAGCCGGTGGTGGTTACAGCGCGGGAGCGGCGCCGGCCGTGCAGCCCGGGCTCCTCTCCCTCCGCGCCTGCCACACGGAGGCTGCGCCGGTTGCATCGATCGACGCCGGCCGAGCGTGAGAGAGAGAGAGACACGGAGAGAGCGAGGCTCTTCTTGCAGGTTGCGTGGCTGATTGATGGAGCAGAGCAAGTTAATTAGCCGTCCGGAGTTTCATAGCCGGAAGAAATAGTCGGAGTGGGAGTGGGAGTGGGAAGCTAGCGGGAATCATGGAGCGCTGCCTCTCTCAAAGTTCAACAAACCTTGAACGGGCTCGCGTCGAACAGAAAATACTCCTATTACATCACTGCTACGTGCATGGAAGTGAGTGGAAAGGAAAACTGCGAGCTCTGCTTCTACTGGATCGAGGTAGAAGAATCTGCCTACAAGAGGTGAAGACATTTCGCTACTGTGGACTGGTGTGCGTACTTGTTAATTAGTCTCTGACTATGTACGACCTAGTTAGATGCAGTTAAGTAATCAGTTTGTCAAATTCACATCTGCATGTTTTTTAAGGATGTCACATCTAAGCTCCCACAAATATATAATGCAACAACAAGAAACAAAAAATGAACGCCGATAACGACCACACGTGTGGGCGTTAAGGGGTCTGCCCACACAGTTTGTGTGGTGTTTAAGAGGATCAGCCCACACGCCTACGTGTGGGCAAAACAAGTAATGCCCACACGCCTCTTTTTTTCCTCGCGGTCCCTCTCACATGTCTGCGTGTGGGCAAAATAGATAACGCCCACACGCCCATATGTCAAACCTCCTACCTTATGGTCCCGCATGCCCCGCGTGGCGATCGCGGCGTCCGCGATTGCCATAGTGCGGACCCTCTTCCATATTCATTTAAGCTGCGATTGCCATATTCTTGAACTACTGATTTGCCATGTCGGACAACTACTGATTGTCATGGTTGCTCAAGCTGCGATTGCCATGTATGGTGCAGTCTCTGCAATTCCCATGATTTCAAAACTTTAGGAGTTGCCACTTACTAACATTAGGCAATTGAGAGAGTTGTCATGTGCTCACAAGCACGCTAGGGCGATTGCCATGTAAAGGAAAAGTTGCCATCGCTTACGTGCGCTAGGCGATTGCCATGTACCATGCAAAAACACATGGCAACTCGGGTAAAGAGAGTTGCCATCCGCTTACGCACACACTAGGCGATTCTTAGTGTACCCTACAAAACACATGGCAACCGACATGTTGGGTAAAAAAGTTGCCATCGCACAAGCACACTAGGCGATTGCCATATTCTTGCAAAACACATGGCAACTAGCAGCTTGGGTGTGGGAGAGGAGAGCAGGCGTGTGGGCGAGATGGCAAAAGCGACTCTTACAGGCACCGTGGCGCCGCTATGATTGGGCGGTCGCGCCCCACTCCCCGATCTGGCCTTGAGGCGGCCGTTCGATCTGGCTTCCACGTCCTCTTCTCTGTCCCTCGCCTTTCTCTTCTTCCCGAGCGACACGGCCGTCCCCAGGCCCGCCCCGATTACCCCGAGCGAGCGACCCCCGCGCCGATTACCCCGAGCAAGACGGCCGGCCTCGAAGCTCGCCGTCTCGCCGCCACTTGCCATCCTCGCCGGGCAGCCGCGGTTCCAGCAAAAAACAACGATCCTACCTTGCAGCAAAATACAACTGCAGTTTCCAACTCCGCCATGGTGGCCAATGCAGCTCGCTGCACTCGCAGTTCTAGCACAAGCAGCGGGTTGCAGCACTCCCCGACCACAGTCCCAGCTCACCGCCCCCATGGTTTCCAGCTCGCCGTGGTGACCGTCGTGCTTTCGCCACGGTGACTGTCTCGCTCACTGCGGTCACCGGTTCCAGCAAAAACAGTTCACGGTTGCAGCTCCCCCACACTACGGTTGTAGCATTTACGTCGTCGTTGTGGCGCCTTGCCGGCGAGGTAGTAACAAAAACAAATGCCGGTTGCAGCTCCTCAGGACGTCGGTTGTAGCTCCTCGAGACAGCGGTTGCAACGCCCCATCGCGTGGATCGTCGACCGTCGTCCATCGTTGTAACATTCCTAGCCCATGCTTGTACCACCTGTCAAAAGGCTTGTAGCTCATCCGTACATCGGTTGCAACCCTCGCGGCGGTTCCAATTGAAAAGATGTTCACTGTGGCTGTACGAAAAAACCAACATGGTTGTGACCCCGACACCGAGAGGTTCCAGCAAAAATTCATCATGGTTGTAACCCCGACACCGAGAGGTTCCAGCAAAAATTCATCATGGTTGTAGCCCCGCCGCTGCCCCAGTTTGCCGGTAGCAGCTCCGCCCATCGCTGGTCACCCCGCTTGGCTGCTTGTCGCAGCATCCCGTCGCGCACGGCCATGGGGACTGGCACGCCATGGCGAAGAGCGCGGCCATGGAAACGGCACGGCAGCGCTGTCCCGAGGGACGAGCGAAGACACAGGAGACAGGAGCTGAGGCCAGCCTGGATCCATGGAGTTTGCTGCCTTGGCTCCCCGGACGGCGTGTGTATCTAGAGGAGCGACAGAAGAGGAGGATTTCGCTCGAGGAAGAAGAAAACAAATGGATAAGGTGTGCGCTTTGTGTGGGCCTGGGGGTGTGAGTGCACGAGCGACGACGCGACCGGCCGAAACTCGGCCGGTCGTCCGATTACAAATGTTTCCCGATGGCAAATGCCCACACACCAGCCCTTGTGCATGAGTGAAAACTGGCGTGTGGGCGAACTGCTAAACGCCCACACACTGGCTCCTCCGTGTGGTGAAACAGACGTGTGGACGACCGGGTGAATGCCCACACACCAGCCCAGCCCTACGTGGCACCACAAACATGCCAAGATTCATGCACCCACCAACGGACGCGGATCCATGCGTGTGGGCAAGATGCAAACGCCCACACGTGTGGGCATTAGTGTTTCCGAAAAAATAGGAAAAAAATAGATCACAAACATACTGGAGATCAGCTTAGATGTGACATAACTATGTCACATCTAGATGTGTCGTAAACACACCCTTAAGTAATCACCGGCATGTTACGGCATGACGCGCGGTACACGACGCTGGATTTGGGGCTGACGCTCGCCTACGGCCTCCGCCCGAGCCAGGGGTTTGCTATTGCAGCGTACGCTTCCCACCGGCGAGCTGGCTGTCGTGTACCGCCTCTTTCAGGGTGAACTACGCAGCACGCTACGGGCTACCCAGATGGGTTTCTTCGCCAGCTAGCTGCTCCGGACAAGGCCAAGGGTGTGCTGTGTCTCCAATGCCTGGCTGCACACCCATCCCATCGTTAGAGTCTGGTCACAAATGAAGCTCTCGCAGGGCATTTGATTCTGGTCGTTGGATTAGGCGTCCAAAACGATCCTGGTCGTCGGATCTTCATCTGGAGCGATCCTGGCCGTTGGATCGAGGCGGACACTCCTACAATGAATAGTGCCCATCTTTTTGCAACCGAGCTAGCGCCCTACTTCTCCATGATAGACGGGTCCCAGGCGTGGCGGGCCACCTCAGTCAGCGGTTGCTGTGGGGGGGGGGGGTCGTACCACCGCATGTAAAATTAGCAGCCCGCCAAGGGCAAACTCGTCATTCCATGACGTCCTGCTTGTGTGGCGGTCCATGGCTGTCTGGTCACGGTGTAAAGATGAGCGAGTCGCTCGATTGGGTGAACCCTAGCCGCCACTCCCCCTTGCGCTCATGCCCCTCTCCTTCGTTCCCCCGATGCCATGCTACCGTCCTTCCCTCCTTGTCGTTCTTGTCCCGCCACCGAGCTGGCCACCGCCGCTCTCCGCGCCGAGCTCGTCGCACTCTTACCGCTGTTTGGACATGGATACATCCGGTCGGATCCGGTCGCTAGGCGGCGTGGGGCTGTGGATCCGACGAGGTCACGAAGGCGGCCGGCGGTTTCCTCTGCGAGAGAGAGAGAGAGAGAGAGAGAGAGAGAGAGAGAGAGAGAGAGAGAGAGATGCGGCAGGGTGGCGGTTGCTCCAACGGTTGTTGTTGGTGGCGGAGTGGCAACCTATCGGCTTGACCCAGGAGCGACAGGTGAAGAGGTGCGTGCGTCGCGCCCCCACGGCGTTGACACAATGATAATCACTTCGGTGGCCACGCAACCGGCAGCGATGGTCTCTTCTTGGCAGGCCGTCCCTACTCCCGCATCTCCGTCTCAGGTGCGGATCTTCACCGTCTACTCAATGCACTAATGGAATCTATGACGCGCAATTACTAATCTTTGATGTTTCTAACAGTTCTATTGTGCTGTTCTTTTCCATTGGAAACAGACGATTGATTTGTACATGTTTGATTACCTGCTTTGAACCGTATGCCTGATTGCTTATTAGATTGCCGATTGTCTACTTTGAATTGTATTCTACTTTCCTCGAAACCTTTGAGTCATCTCTCTCAAGAAAATTGCGCATAAAAAAACATGGTTAATAGGAGGGGGTGAGGCATGAGGGGAGGCCTGAAACTGCAGAAATAAAGAATGTAAAGTGTGTATGTTGGAAGCATATATTTCTGCTGCAGTTTACCGATTTACTCTATTTCGTGCATTTGATCATTTGTAGTAAGCCTAAGCTCAATGAGTTTTCTTTCGTACAATATGTTTGCAAATCTAATCCCTGTTTTTGTTTTCAGCTTATCATAACTGGGAATTTTTGGTGATGGATGCATAATAAAATAGTACTTAGACTCTTAGAGTATGTTGAGGTACAAGTCAACAATGTCTTATGCTCTTTGTTTTGTCTGCAAATGGGTAGCTGCATTAATTTCTTCAGCGGAAGTACTTTGGATGAAATTTCTCATTATTCATGTTGTTTCATATCCGATGTACAATGCTGAATTGTATAAATGTACATAATGTTGTCAAAGCTCAGTCATGAATTTCAGTAAAGCTAACATGTGTGTTATGTTTTTCTGTCGCCGATTTATGTAACCAAGTCAATCTCTGGTGTGGAATTCGCTACAGAGTTGGAAACTATTGGGTTGTGTGTATCTTCAATTCTTCATAAATGGTGCCTTCACTGCTCTTATGATTGCCATTCAGTGTTTCATCTTTTTAGATTATAGTATGTGCTAATTTGTATTCATTTCTGATAGTTAATGAACAATTACACTTGGATTTCATTTGTTGTTTGTTGCTTCTCCGTGGTTAAATATTTCATACTTCTTGAATGTTAAACTCTTATATTTGATACACGGGACTACGTGTCCAGTATGGTACAGCCCTTGGATTGGGTGCTATGGGATCCCAGGCTCAAGATGTTTTGGTGATTTAATGTTCTTAGTTGTAGCTTACCTTTGCTTCTGAAATGCTCGATTTGGGTTTAACGAATAGCTTATATGTTTTTCCCACAGCTTCCCAATGCCCTTTTAGCCTCTTTGTGGCTCCCGTCATACTCCAGATGCTTATGTGCTTCTCTGTCTGTGCAGTGCAGGTGCGGGTGTGTGTGCCAGCGGGGTCGCTAACCGCATGTTCGATGGCATGCCAGAGCTGCTCCCCGGCCACAACCCCGATGTTGTACGCTCAAGCTAATGCAATCTGTTGGACATCGCATATTCCGTGTTTTTCTATCAGGCAGAGGGGCAGGGATGTGCACAGGAACATTCCTGCTCGGGTGGTGTCCATTCGGTGTTCTGGATCAGTTTGGCCACTAGAAAAAGTAGAAAGAGTTCAACCAAATTATCTCTCCCTCCTCCCTCGGTTCTTTGCCGCGTGTTGGTTCATTGATTCTGTCTGCCTTTTGCGGGTGAACCAGGATGTGGTTCCTCTTTGCCTCGCTGTCCATCGCCGTCTTAGCCTCGCCTCAGGTGCCTCCTACCTATCTTCCTCACCCTGTTTCTTTGCCGCCAACAAGGACTGGGTTGTTGATTCTGTTCCCCATTTCACACGTGAATCAGGATCTGATTGCTCTTTGTCTTGTCGTTCGCACTCACTATTCTTTAACACCGTGCAATGGAAGAGCTTTGGTTTTGTTCACCTTTTTCAGTGTTACTGTTACTGCTCCCCATGGTGTTGTTGTTTATTAGGTCAGTTGTCTTGCATGGCGCAGGGGTGTGGTTAGGGTTGGAGTTGAGATATGGTACCATGGTTAGACCACAAAATTATTTTTTAATTGTGGACAAAAGAAAGCAACTCTGAACTTGGAAACCTTAGCATCGCTAATTTTGAATGTTGTATGTTTTGATGCATTGTATGTGTGTTTATGGTTCTTGATAGTCTTATTGATACGTCTCCAACGTATCTATAATTTTTGATTGTTCCATGCTATTATATTACCCTTTTTGGATGTTTATTGCCTTTACTTTACACTTTTATATCATTTTTGGGACTAACCTACTAAGCGGAGGCCCAGCCCATATTGTTGTTTTCTTGCCTATTTCAGTGTTTTGAAGAAAAGGAATATCAAACGGAGTCCAAATGGAATGAAACCTTTGGGAGCGTGATTTTTGGAACGAACATGATCCGGGAGCCTTGGAGTACAAGCCAGGGAAGCTTCGAGGAGGCCAGGAGATAGGAGGGCGCGCACACCCCTTGGGCGCGCCCCCTGTCTCATGGGCCCCTCGAGCCTCCCCCGACCGACTTCTTTCGCCTATATATTCCCATATACCCTAAAACAATCGAATATGAAGATAGATCGGGAGTTCTGCCGCCGCAAGCCTCTGTAGCCACCAAAAACCTCTCGGGAGCCCGTTCCGGCACCCTTTCGGAGGGGGGATCCCTCACTGGTGGCCATCTTCATCATCCCGGCGCTCTCCACGACGAGGAGGGAGTAGTTCATCCTCGGGGTTGAGGGTATGTACCAGTAGCTATGTGTTTGATCTCTCTCTCTCTCCCTCTCTCTCTCTCTCGTGTTCTCGCTATGGCATGATCTTGATGTATCGCGAGCTTTGCTATTATCGTTGGATCTTATGATGTTTCTCCCCCTCTACTCTCTTGTGATGAATTGAGTTTTCCCTTTGAAGTTATCTTGTCGGATTGAGTCTTTAAGGATTTGAGAACACTTGATGTATGTCTTGCCGTGTTTATCTGTGGTGACAATGGGATATTCACGTGATCCACTTGATGTATGTTTTGGTGATCAACTTGCGGGTTCCGCCCATGAACCTATGCATAGGGGTTAGCACACGTTTTCATCTTGACTCTCCGGTAGAAACTTTGGGGCACTCTTTTAAGTACTTTGTGTTGGTTGAATACATGAATCTGAGATTGTGTGATGCATATCGTATAATCATGCCCACGGATACTTGAGGTGACATTAGGGTTTTGGTTGATTTGTGTTTTAAGGTGTTATTCTAGTATGAACTCTTTGATCGATTGAACGGAAAGAATACCTTCATGTTATTTTACTACAGACTCTTGAATAGATAGAAAAGAAAGGTTAACTTTGAGGTGGTTTCGTACCCTACCATAATCTCTTCGTTTGTTCTCCGCTATTAGTGTCTTTGGAGTGACTCTTTGTTGCAGGTTGAGGGATATTTATATGATCCAAGTATGTTATTATTGTTGAGAGAACTTAGACTAGTGAAAGTATGAACCTTAGGCCTTGTTTCCTACCATTGCAATACCGTTTACGCTCATTTTTATCATTAGTTACCTTGCTGTTTTTATATTTTCAGATTACAAATACCTATATCTACCATCCATATTGCACTTGTATCACCATCTCTTTGTCGAACTAGTGCACCTATACAACTTACCATTGTATTGGGTGTGTTGGGGACATAAGAGACTCTTTGCTATTTGGTTGCAGGGTTGCTTGAGAGAGACCATCTTCATCCTACACCTCCCACGGATTGATAAACCTTAGGTCATCCACTTGAGGGAAATTTGCTACTGTCCTACAAACCTCTGCACTTGGAGGCCCAACAGCGTGTACAAGAAGAAGCTTGTGTAGTAGACATCAAGATCTTTTCTAGCACTGTTGCCTGGGAGGCTAGGTAAGCAGCACTCACGCCCCGTCAACTAAGCTCTTTTCTAGTGCCGTTGCCGAGGAGGTGAGTGCATGAAGGTATATCTTTAGATCTTGCAATCGAATCTTTTTGTTTCTTGTTTTATCACTAGTTTAGTCTATAAAAGAAAACAACAAAAAAATGGAATTGAGTTTGTCTCATACGCTTCATCTTTTTAATATCTTTCGTGAGAATGATGGAAAGGAAAATTGTGCTCAATTGCTAGAAGAGGAATGCATTAAAATGCTTGGTACTAAATCTTTGAATGATGAGCATGATTGCAATGTTGTTAGTATGAACTCTTTGAATATCCATAGTACTGATGATGATTGCACTAGTTATGATGAGAATGTCTGCTAATGTGGAGAGCATTGGTTTGCATAGATACACCAAATAGAGAAGATAGATATTGCAATTGGCATAAGCATGTAGAAACTAAATTGTTGCAAGAAAGGCTAAGGGAGAGTGCTGAAAATTTATATTTCCTTGGCCGTACTTGTGAACTTTGCAATGAAAGTGGTCAGTTACATCTCCGATGCAAGTTGTTTCATGATCGAATCGTGTCCAAAAATTGTGATGATTTGATTTCCCTTGCACATTATAATGAACCTAGTTTGCTTATGGGTTATGAAGAAATGAAACGTTTAACTAAATCTCTTCCAGAATTTGCCCGTTATAACCTTCTTGATTTCGGTCTAGAGACGATTTATATGTTTTGCGCGGTGAATTGCATTGAAAATCCTTATATTGCCAATTACCTAAAGAAAAGGAAGCAAATAGAAGATGAAGAGAATACTAATGAAAGGCGAGAGATTTCCCAATATCCTCCTATTATTTCTTATGATGAATCAGGTAACGAGGAGGAGCTTTCTATTCAACCAATCTCATCTATAAGGAGCTCAAAGAAGAAGGTTGAACCCACACATAATGTGAAGAAGAAAAAGAAAAGAAGGAGCAACAAAGGTAAAAAGGTATCCCTCCCAAATGATGTTGCTCCTACTACTCATTGTAATGATGATAATTGCTATACTATTGGTGCTATCCATATTTTTAATGATGAGAGTGATTATGCTTATGATATGAAAAGGCCCAAGCTTGGGAAGCTATGTTTGATAAGGATGAAATATTTGAGAATATATTTGCTGAAATTAATGTTTGTCCCAAGCTTGGGGATGCTACGTTTAATGAAGATGATATTTTTAGCATCCCAAGTTTTGATATGCAAAGTTGTTATGATGATAGCATGCCTCTTATCTATGATGATTATATTGATGAAAGTGGGTTTGGAAGAGTGTCAACTTTAGGAAGTAGTGATCCCACTATTTTGGAGGATGTTGAATCTTATTGTGATGAATATGAAAGTGGATTTGGAAGAGTGTCAACTTTATTTAGTGATGATTCCACTATCTTGGGAGAGGTTTCAATCGATTATGATGAGAACGAAGTTGCTACTTATGATGATTATTGTGATGAAACTTATGATATAAAAAGTAGTGATGATTATATTTATAAAACTTGTCATGATTGTGATTACCCTTTTTCTTAACATTACTCTTTTAATGTGGAAACAATTTATAGTATTCAAGTCTCTTATGATACTCCCACTATTCCGAATAAGAAGGATTTTGCTTATGTGGAGAGTAGTAAATTTTCTATGCTTGTAGATCATGAAAAGAATGCTTTAGGTGCTGGTTATATTGTTGAATTCATTCATGATGCAACTAAAAATTATTATGAGGGAGGAACATATGCATGTAGGAACTGCAATAATGTCAAGTTTCCTCTCTATGTGCTTCAAGTTTTGAACTTATGCTTGTTTTGCCTTCCTATGCTAGTTGATTATTGTTCCCATAACTTGTTTGCTCACAAAATCCCTATGCATAGGAAGTGGGTTAGACTTAAATGTGCTAGTCATATGCTTCATGATGCTCCCGTTATGTTTCCATTCTTATCTTTTATGTGAGTATCATTGTCATCATCATGCCTAGCTAGAAAGGCATTAAAGAAAAGCGCTTGTTGGGAGACAACCCAATATTTACCCTTACTGTTTTTGTGTGTTCACATGATTACTCTACTGTAGTAATCATGTTTTATAGATTTTGTTTCAATAAAGTGCCAAGTAAGACCTTTATGTTGAATATATGGTTTGTACATGTCTATTGTATAGTCTGGCCCACCTCCTAGTCTTTGTATAGTTGAGGTTGTGGCCCACTTTGTACTCCATATATACGTGCGCTTTGCACAGATCAATACGTCGTGAAGCATTGCCCAAACATTGTTTCCAACATGGTATCAGACCTCGATCCTAACCTAACCAGCGCCCGCCCGCCGCCGCCCGCGATCCCATCGCCGCCGCCGCCGCCGCCGCCACCGCCGCCGCCGCCACCTCGCGCCGCCGCCGCCGCCGCGTCCTCGCCGCCAGCGCCGCCTTAGTCGGCCGCCGCCGCCAGCGCTTCCGCCAGCCCTGCCGCGCCGCTCCACGCCCGCGCCGCCATCTCTCCCGTCGCGCCGCCACCGCGCCGCGCCTCCCTCCCTGCCGCGTCGCTGCTACCCGCGTCGCCGCCCTAACCCGCCGGCCATTGCCTCCCCGGCTCCACCGGCACCTCCGCAGCCGCCGCACCAACCCGTTCGAGGTCCCGACCCGTCGTCATCCGCGACCTCAACATCCTCGCGGGTTCCGTCGTCCTCGACCACCTCACCTCCCGTACTATGCGGAAGGCGTACTTCTCTCTTGTGTTCCGTGAGTACAATCTCACGGGATCACATTGATGGCTCCATGGACTCCCGCTTCATGGCGGGCGATGAGAGTGGGCGGCTATCGGCGCCACCCTCATCCGCTGGTTCTACACCACCATCTCGAAGGACCTCTTCCACACGGTGGTCTCCGCCGCCCGGCGATGCTCACGCCGTTTGGACCAAGCTCAGCGGCCTCTTCACCGACAGCGCGCTCCAACGCAAGGTCTTCTGCACGACGAGTTTTTGGGCGCCCGGCAACTTGAGTCGTCGTTGGCGATTATTGCATCGCCTCAAGAAGCTTCGTTAGCGAGCTCCGTGACCTCGGCGAAAGGTCTCCGGCGAGCTTCTCCTCGGCACCCTCATCGCCCGGCCTGAGCAGCGACTTCGAACGCCGCCTCCAACATCCCCTCATCACCAACCCGACCTTCCCAAGATCGTCGCGTACACGAAAGCTGGAGGAGGCGGATCGTATATCACGCACCAGACCCACGACACGGCCCTCACCGCCGGTACCGTGGCGATGCGCCGCCCGCCGCCCGTCCCCACCACGCTGCCGCGCCCCTTCGGCGCCGCCGCCGCCGCCGGGTTCCCTACCGGTGCCGCCCGCGAACCCTCCGCCCGCCGAGCAGCAGCAGCAGCGCGGGGCGGCGTCGCGGCATGAGCCGCCAGCGGCAGCCGCAGCAGCCTGCTGCCTGGCGAGGCCCCGCCGCCGCAGCACCCGCCGCCGCCGGCGCCCTGGCGAGCGGCGAGAACCCGTGGGCGGGGGTTGTGCCGCGTACTCCATGCCTATCCGCGTGCCCCGTCCCGGCTCGCCGGCGCGCCCCGCCCCTCACCGAGCCTGACGCGGCCCCTCGGCGTACCCTCCGCGTACCAGCCCGCACCGCTCTCGACCCCTCGGGCTATGGGTATGTGGCGCCACCGCCACCGCCTCAGCCGGCGCCGTCTGCCCGCCCTCCGCGGCGCCTTGGGATCCGCGCTCCTAGCGGCTCGCACCGCCCCCCACGCAGCAGTACACGGCGGTGGCGGCGGTATATGGACACGAACCCACGGCTCACATGGCCGCCAACCCGGTAACCTTCTTGCCGCTCACCCGTTCACACCGCTGCTCGCATTACCGTGGGTGGCGGCTCCTCCATACCCATTCTTGATGTCGGCCATGCTGCTTTTCCTTCTAACTCCATGCCATTACATCTTTCTAATGTGCTTGTTTCTCGACATCATTAAAATCTTGTTTCCATTCGTTCTCTTACGTGAAAATCCTGTTACCGTTGAATTTGACATGTTTGGCTTTTACATCAAGGATGCCCGTGCCGGATGGTGCTCCACCGATGTGACAGCCCGGCGAGCTCTACCGGTCCACTCACCTACCTCATCCGTTGCTGCACCATGGCGCTTTCCGCGGAGTGGATCTTTAGCACGCTTCGTCTCGGTCATCCCAACATCGCCACCCTTCGCCACATTCTTGAGTTTTCATTCACGTGTAATAAGATCGGCGATCACACTTGTCATGCTTGTCGCCTTGGCAAACATGCTCGCCTTCCTTTTAGCACTTCCTCGCATGTCGCGTCATACCCATTTGAGTTAATTCATAGTGATGTCTGGACCTCTCCTGTTGCAAGTAACACGGGCTATCTTTATTATCTTGTCATCCTTGATGATTTTTCGCACTATGTGTGGACCTTCCCGTTGCGGCAAAAGTTGGACTCTGTTGCCACTCTCACCGCCTTCTACTCCTATGTCTCCATGCAGTTTGGATGTCCCATCCATGCGTTGCAAACAGACAACGGGAAGGAGTTTGATAACCTTGCGATCCGCAATCTTCTCGCCACACACGGCACGATCTTTCGTCTTACTTGCCCGTACACTTCGCAACAAAACGGCCGTGCTGAGCGCATGCTACGCACTCTCAATGACTGCGTTCGCACCCTCCTCTTTCACGCCAACGTGCCACCACGTTTTTGGCCCGACGCGCTAGCCACCGCATCACTACTCATTAACATTCGTCCACATCGCTTTTCGCGGAACTTCCTCCTCATCACTGTTGTTTGTACGCCACCCTCCTATGCCGAGCTCCGCATCTTGGTTATGCATGCTACCCCAGCATCGCTTCCACCGCTCCTCATAAGCTCGCTTTTGATGCGTGGCTTGCATCTTTCTCGGCTATCCTCCTAACACCAAAGGCTACGCTGCTATGATCCCATCTCTCATCGGGTCATCACCTCACGACACGTTTACTTTGATGAGATGGTCTTTCCGTTTCAGCGGTACCTTGGACGATCTTGACCTTGCCGCTCCGGTGATAGCGCCCCGTGCCTCTCTGGGGCCGCCTCCGGCTTTGAGGTGCCCTCGCGCCACGGGTCGAGTCTCTCCCGTTTGGCTGCCTTAGGGGCTGCACCCCCTCGGCGCCCGCGGCGCCCCGGTGTCCCGGCCGACCTGCGGCGGCCTTCTCGCCGCCACGCGGCGGCTTCCTCGTCGGTCGCCCGCGGCGACCTCGCCGGAGGCCTCGCCCGCCGCCTCATCGCGGCAGCCTCGCCCGCCGCCTCGTCGCGGCGGCCTCGTCCGCGGCGGTCTCGTTGGAGGCGGGCTCGTCTTCATCACCGCCCGCCTCCCCTCCGGACCCACTACCCCGCCCGATGACTCGCTCTCGGGCTGGAACCCGTTGTCCGAGCACGCGGTACCCTAGCGATGAGTATCTTCTCGCTGCTTCCGCCGCTGAGCCCTCTCCTCTCCCATCGTCAGCTCGAGCCGCCCTTCGGGATCCTCATTGGCTCGCTACGATGCAGGAAGAGTTTGACGCGCTCCAGCGGAATCGTACCTGGCAGCTTGTTCCTCGGCCGCCACGTGCCAACATTATCACGGGCAAGTGGGTCTTTCGGCACAAGACTAACCCGGATGGCACTCTCGAGCGCTACAAAGCTCGCTGGGTGGTTCGGGGCTTTCGCAGCAGCAGGCGTGGACTTCACCGACACCTTTGCGGTTGTAAAACGGGCACGATCGCGCCGTGCTCCGGCTAGCCATCTCCGAGCATGGCACGTGCATCGATTGGATGTGTCCGCGCCTTCTTTGCAGCCACCTTCTTTGGCAGGTGTTCTATGAGCAGCCCACGGCTTCATCGGCGCCCGCATCCGGATCATGTGTGCTGCTCTCCCGTTCTCTCTGGGCTAAGCGAGCACCTCGAGCTGGTACCAGCGCATCGCCGCCTTCCTGCGAGCGCTTCGGATTTACATCGACTTCGCTCCGTCGTCCCTCTTCGTGTATCATCACGGGCTGACACGGCCTATTTGCTGCTTGTCGTCGGCGACATCATTACGGCGGCATCCAGCATCACGCTCCTCCGGTGACTCACTTGCTCGTCTTCGTGATGAGTTTGCCACTGAAGGATTTGGGTCCTCTGCATTATTTCCTTGGCATTGAGGTGGTTCGGCGGCGGATGGGTTCTTCTGCATCAGCGGCGCTATGCCCATGAGCTTCTTGACCGAGCTAGCATGTAGCGCAAGCCCGCTCCCACGCCCGATCGACACCAAGGACAAGGTCTCCGCTTTGGAGGTTCGCTTTGCATCGAATCGACCTTCTACCGCTCCATCGTGGGCGCCTGCGATACGACCCTCACGCGCCCGACTTGCGGTATGCCGTTCAGCAGTCTGTCTCCACATGCATGCTCGCGCGACTCTCCTTTGGACTACGGTGAAGCGTATCCTCCGATACATCGCGGCACCCAGTCTTTGGGACTCACGTTGGCGGCCTCCGCCTCCACCGACCTCGTCGCCTACTCGGCAGCGGTGGGCTGGCTGCCCGACACACGGCGCTCCACCTCGAGTCTTGTGTCTACCTTGGGCGTCCACGATCTCTTGGTCTTCAGCGACAGCCCACCATCTCCCTTTCGAGTGCGAGGCTGAGTATCGCGCGGTGGCTAACGCCGTTGCTGAATGCTCTTGGCTCCGTCAAGCTGCTACTGAGGAGTTGCTTTGTGATGTTCACAAGGCCACGCTCGTCTCTGCGACAACGTCTCCGCCGTCTACCTCTCCGCCAACCCGGTCCATCATCGTCGAGCGAAGCATATTGAGCTCGATATACACTTTGTTTGTGAGCAGGTGGCTCTCGGCGCATCCGGGTCCTCCCGTCCCGGCGGCGCAGCGATTCGCCGATGTCATGACGAAAGGACTGCCTACTTCTTTTCGAGGAGTTCAGGTCGATCTTTGCGTCTCCGCGACCATTTGCGAAGTGTTGAATATATGGTTTGTACATGTCTATTGTATAGTCTGGCACACCTCCTAGTCTTTGTATAGTTGAGGTTGTGGCCCACTTTGTACTCCATATATACGTGCGCTTTGCACCGATCAATACGTCGTGAAGCATTGCCCAAACATTGTTTCCAACACTTTAGGATAGCTTACGGTGATAGTTGTGTTGATCCTGCTAGAAATCCGAAACTTTTTCACCCGGTAAATTAGTTTTGATAATTCACAGAAACGTGCTTCTGATGTTATTCCTTTTACTATGGATTGGTACACAAATTACGTAGTACTTCCTAATTTTGTAGGATTTTTGGAGTTCCAGAAGTATATGTTTGATACAGATTACTATAGACTGTTCTGTTTTTGACAGATTCTGTTTTCATTGTGTTGTTTGCTTATTTTGATGAATCTATGAGTAGTATCGGTGGGTATGAACCATAGAGAAGTTGGAAAACAGTAGATATTCCACCAATATGAATTTAGAATGAGTTCATTACAGTACCTAAGTGGTGGTTTTATTTTCTTATACTAACGGAGCTTACGAGTTTTCTGTTGAGTTTTGTGTTGTGAAGTTTTTAAGTTTTGGGTAAAGATTCGATGGACTATGGAATAAAGAGTTGCAAGAGCCTAAGCTTGGGGATTCCCAAGGCACCCCAAGGTAATATTCAAGGACAACCAAGAGCCTAAGCTTGGGGATGCCCCGGATGGCATCCCCTCTTTCGTCTTCGTTCATCGGTAACTTTACTTGGAGCTATATTTTTATTCACCACCTGATATGTGTTTTGCTTGGAGCGTCATTTTCTTCGCCAGCTAGCTGCTCCAGACCCAAGGCCAAGGGTGTGCTGTGTCTCCAATGCCTGCCTGCACACCCATCCCATTGTTAGAGTCTAGTCACAAATGAAGCTCTCGCATGGCGTTTGATTCTGGCCGTCGGATTAGGCGTCCAAAACGATCCTGACCGTCGGATCTTCATTTGGAGCGATCCTGGCCGTCGGATCGAGGCGGACACTCCTACAATGAATAGTACCCATCATTTTGCAACCGAGCTAGTGCCCTACTTCTCCATGACAAACGGGTCCCAGGCATAGCAGGCCACCTCAGTCAGCAGTTGCCGTGTGGGAGGTGGGGGGTTCTTCGGTGCTAGTTTAAATGGGCGTAGGGTTTGTACCACCGCATGTAAAATTGGCAGCCCGCCGAGGGCAAACTCGTCATTCCATGACGTCCTGCTTGTGTGGCGGTCCATGGCTGGCTGGTCGCGGTGTAAAGACGAGCGAGTCGCTGATTGGGTGAACCCTAGCCGCCACTCCTCCTCGCGCTCATGCCTCTCATTCGTTCCTTCGATGCCATGCTACCATCCTTCCCTCCTCGCTGTTCTTCTCCCACCACCGAGCTGGCCTCCGCCGCTCTCCGCACCGAGCTCGTCGCACTCTTAGCACTGTTCGGACATGGATACATCCGGGCGGATCCTGTCGCTAGGCGGCGTGGGGCTGTCGATCCGACGAGGTCACGAAGGCGGCCGGCGGTTCCTCTGCTAGAGAGAGAGAGAGAGAGAGAGAGAAGGGAGAGATGCGGCAGGGTGGTGGTTGCTCCAACGGTTGTTGTTGGTGGCGGAGTGGCAACCTATCGGCTTGATCCAGGAGCGGCAAGTGCAGAGGCGCGTGCGTTGCGCCCCCACGGCGTCGACACAATGATAACCATTTCGATGGCCACGCAACCGGCAGTGACGGTCTCTTCTCGGCAGGCCGTCCCTACTCTTACATCTCCGTCTCACGTGCGGATCTGCACCGTCTACTCAATGTACTAATGGAATCTATGACATGCAATTAGTAATCTTTGATGTTTCTAACAGTTCTGCTGCGCTGTTCTTTTTCATTGGAAACAGACGATTGATTTGTACATGTTTGATTACCTGCTTTGAACCGTATGCCTGATTGCTTATTAGATTGCCGATTTTCTACTTTGAATTGTATTCTACTTTCCTCGAAACCTTTGAGTCACCTCTCTCAAGAAAATTGCGCATAAAAAGCATGGTTAATAGGAGGGGGTGGGGCATGAGGGGAGGCCTGAAACTGCAGAAATAAAGAATGTAAAGTGTGTATGTTGGAAGCATATATTTCTGCTGCAGTTTACCGATTTACACTATTTCGTGCATTTGATCATTTGTAGTAAGCCTAGGCTCAATGAGTTTTCTTTCGTACAATATGTTTGCAAATCTAATCCCTGTTTTTGTTTTCAGCTTATCATAACTGGGAATTTTTGGTGATGGATGCATAATAAAAGAGTACTTAGACTCTTAGAGTATGTTGAGGTACAAGTCAACAATGTCTTATGCTCTTTGTTTTTGTTTGCAAATGGGTAGCTGCAGTAATTTCTTCAACGGAAGTACTTTGGATGAAATTTCTCATTATTCATGTTGTTTCATATACGATGTACAATGCTGAATTGTATAAATGTACATAATGTTGTCAAAGCTCAGTCATGAATTTCAGTAAAGCTAACATGTGTGTTATGTTTTTCTGTCGCCGATTTATGTAACCAAGTCAATCTGTGGTGTGGAATTCGCTACAGAGTTGGAAATTATTTGGTTGTGTGTATCTTCAATTCTTCATAAATGGTGCCTTCACTGCTCTTATGATTGCCATTCAGTGTTTCATCTTTTTAGATTATAGTATGTGCTAATTTGTATTCATTTCTGATAGTTAATGAACAATTACACCTGGATTTCATTTGTTGTTTGTTGCTTCTCCGTGGTTAAATATTTCATACTTCTTGAATGTTAAACTCTTATATTTGATACACGGGACTACGTGTCCAGTATGGTACAGCCCTTGGATTGGGTGCTATGGGATCCCAGGCTCAAGATGTTTTGGTGATTTAATGTTCTTAGTTGTAGCTTACCTTTGCTTCTGAAATGCTTGATTTGGGTTTAACGAATAGCTTATATGTTTTTTCCCACAGCTTCCGAATGCCCTTTTAGCCTCTTCGTGGCTCCCGTCATACTCCAGATGCTTATGTGCTTCTCTGTCTGTGCAGTGCAGGTGCGGGTGTGTGTGCCAGCGGGGTCGCTAACCGCATGTTCGATGGCATGCCAGAGCTGCTCCCCGGCCACAACCCCGATGTTGTACGCTCAAGCTAATGCAATCTGTTGGACATCGCATATTCCGTGTTTTCCTATCAGGCAGAGGGGCAGGGATGTGCACAGGAACATTCCTGATCGGGTGGTGTCCATTCGGTGTTCTGGATCAGTTTGGCCACTAGAAAAAGTAGAAAGAGTTCAACCAAATTATCTCTCCTCCTCCTCGGTTCTTTGCAGCGTGTTGGTTCATTGATTCTGTCTGCCTTTCGCGGGTGAACCAGGATGTGGTTCCTCTTTGCCTCGCTGTCCATCGCCGTCTTAGCCTCGCCTCAGGTGCCTCCTACCTATCTTCCTCACCCTGTTTCTTTGCCGCCAACAAGGACTGGGTTGTTGATTCTGTTCCCCATTTCACAGGTGAATCAGGATCTGATTGCTCTTTGTCTTGTCGTTCGCACTCACTATTCTGTAACACCGTGCAATGGAATAGCTTTGGTTTTGTTCACCTTTTTCAGCGTTACTGTTACTGCTCCCCATGGTGTTGCTGTTTATTAGGTCAGTTGTCTTGCATGGCGCAGGGGTGTGGTTAGGGTTGGAGTTGAGATATGGTACCATGGTTAGACCACAAAATTATTTTTTTATTGTGGACAAAAGAAAGCAACTCTGGACTTGGAAACCTTAGCATCGCTAATTTTGAATGTTGTATGTTTTGATGCGTTGTATGTGTGTGCCGTGTTTATGGTTGTTGATAGTCTTCTTGATACGTCTCCAATGTATCTATAATTTTTGATTTTTCCATGCTATTATATTACCCTTTTTGGATGTTTATTGGCTTTACTTTACACTTTTATATCATTTTTGGGACTAACCTACTAACCGGAGGCCCAGCCCATATTGCTGTTTCTTGCCTATTTCAGTGTTTCGAAGAAAAGGAATATCAAACGGAGTCCAAATGGAATGAAACCTTTGGGAGCGTGATTTTTGGAACGAACTTGATCCGGGAGCCATGGAGTACAAGCCAGGGAAGCTTCAAGGAGGCCCGGAGATAGGAGGGCGTGCCCATCCCTTGGGCGCGCCCCCTGTCTTGTGGGCCCCTAGAGCCTCCCCCGACCGACTTCTTTCGCCTATATATTCCCATATACCCTAAAACCATCGAATATGAAGATAGATCGGGAGTTCCGCCGCCGCAAGCCTCTGTAGCCACCAAAAACCTCTCGGGAGCCCGTTCGGCACCTGCGGGAGGGATCCTCACCGTGGCCATCTTCATCATCCCGGTGCTCTCCATGACGAGGAGGGAGTAGTTCACCCTCGGGGCTGAGGGTATGTACCAGTAGCTATGTGTTTGATCTCTCTCTCTCTCGTGTTCTCTCTATGGCACGATCTTGATGTATCGCGAGCTTTGCTATTATCGTTGGATCTTATGATATTTCTCCCCCTCTACTCTCTTGTGATGAATTGAGTTTTCCCTTTGAAGTTATCTTGTCGGATTGAGTCTTTAAGGATTTGAGAACACTTGATGTATGTCTTGTCGTGTTTATCTGTGGTGACAATGGGATATTCACGTGATCCACTTGATGTTTGTTTTGGTGATCAACTTGCGGGTTCCGCCCATGAGCCTATGCATAGGGGTTGGCACACGTTTTCATCTTGACTCTCCGGTAGAAACTTTGGGGCACTCTTTTAAGTACTTTGTGTTGGTTGAATAGATGAATATGCGATTGTGTGATGCATATCGTATAATCATGCCCACAGATACTTGAGGTGACATTAGGGTTTTGGTTGATTTGTGTCTTAAGGTGTTATTCTAGTATGAACTCTATGATAGATTGAACGGAAAGAATACCTTCATGTTATTTTACTACGGACTCTTGACTAGATAGAATAGAAAGGATAACTTTGAGGTGGTTTCGTACCCTACCATAATCTCTTCGTTTGTTTTCCGCTATTAGTGTCTTGGAGTGACTCTTTGTTGCATGTTGAGGGATATTTATATGATCCAAGTATGTTATTATTGTTGCGAGAACTTGCACTAGTGAAAGTATGAACCTTGGGCCTTGTTTCCTACTATTGGAATACCGTTTACGCTCATTTTTATCATTAGTTACCTTGCTGTTTTTATATTTTCAGATTACAAATACCTATATCTACCATCCATATTGCACTTGTATCACCATCTCTTCACCGAACTAGTGCACCTATACAATTTACCATTGTATTGGGTGTGTTGGAAACACAAGAGACTCTTTGCTATTTGGTTGCAGGGTTGCTTGAGAGAGACCATCTTCATCCTACGCCTCCCACGGATTGATAAACCTTAGGTCATCCACTTGCGGGAAATTTGCTACTGTCCTACAAACCTCTGCACTTGGAGGCCCAACAACGTCTACAAGAAGAAGGTTGTGTAGTAGACATCACTTATCCATTGTATGTTGGATGTTTTCATTAACTGAACTTCTATGTGTCCTTTTCAGTATTGCATACCGCCGAGTTTCAGAAACAGGGTGACACTCGCGTGCTCATTCAGCGTAAAGGAGACCAAGGTGAGATTGATGTTGAGAGTATAGACATTCAGTTTCCATGCGAATTTACTAGCCTTGCCTTCTCTAGCTTGCTTATTCTTACTAATCGCTACTTACTAAAGGCTTTAAAGCACGGATTTGTACATGTTTTGCAATTCTAGCCGACTCTGGTTCACACGGTTTAAATTGGTTGTCCTTTGTATCTTTTAGCCTTTATCACACATTGTATATTTCTGCTCTGATTGTAACGTCACCCCAAAATAGCTGACAAATAATGACCAATGAATAGCCTAAATAGCCCTTTCATTGCATTGCTAATTTATGAGTTGTGATTTTTGTCGCCCCATGAAGATGATAGGAAATTCTAATGCACTAAATTACTTGCAATATTTTATATTTGTTCCTACTTACTATTATTGACTTGCTAAACCCACTCTGTTCGAAGCATTGTGAAGCAGAAAGCATGATTTAATTTTACTTTATTTTTCCATTTAGTGTAAGCAATATAATCTAATGTATTTGAGTACTATCTAATTCTTTTTCATACCATATTATTGTCAATTTAGGCACGGTAATTGGTAGTATATATGATGTTTATTTAGATTTGTATGTTCTTTGCCATGATGCAACATTCTTACAAAAATAATAGTTATAGTGTCCTATTTGATGTTTCTCTTTAATTTATATTTTCTATCCTAAGCTATATATTTTCTATTACCGGGTTAGCTAAAATGGGCCAAGTTCTGTGCGGCGGGCTGCACTTTCTACCTCAACTTCTCTATATTGATAAAATATATAACCACTCTGGAATTAAGATACGCTTGACATCATCCAGTCATTATTTGGTGGTGGTGGTAGCCCCTTCGGAGGTAAATCCTATGCGAACCAACTGAATGACTGACTGTCATTGTGGTATTCCTTCACATTTGATTTCGTCCATTGAAATACTAATAGAAGCTCCTTCATTTGCAAGTTGTTTAGACGCATGTTTCTGCCAGCAAAGAAAATTTCTTCTTTCGCTTTCGTCTGAGCATGGTGGTGCCTAACACATACATGCTTTTGTACTCAATAATCTAAGCAGCTCCACTTTAAGCTATAAACTTTTTAAATTTAAGACGATCTTACTGACTATCCTACTATCGAAAATCATTTGCCATGTTTTACTCTTGTTGAAGGGTTTCGCAATCTAATATTTCATTCAAATATCACTTCTTGACAGATTAAACGGTAACCTTATAGATGATCCTTCTCTTTGTATGCTCGGTATTGGGAGGGCTGTGCAGTTCGAGATGTGCTGATGAGGTAGCTTGCATTGGCTTTGACAGATTAGACGGCGTTGGCTTACTTGAAATATCTTGGGAGGTAGCTATGCAAACTATGACCCTCCTGATCTATATCTATTTGTATTTTTTTGCCATGTTCATTTTTTTTGTAGAGATGTAGCGAGAATGGATGATAAGAATGATGCATTTCTAGTTTTGTATCTTCAATATCTATTTTATTGGTGTTAGTTGTTTAAGATAATATTCTTTGTTCCTCTACTGGATAGTGGCATCAGGCATGCCTTTAAAATTTTTCACTTAATAAAATATGTTCAGTTAATCTGTTTTTATTTATTGTCATGTTAGTGTTCTTTCTTAGCAACTTCACTTAGTTTTTTCAAACAATTTCATTGTTCAGTATTTACTACTACTTTGTTCATAAATCCATTGTTCATTGTTGTTTATTAAATTAGCCATGTCTATCTGCTATTCCTACGATTTCCTTAAATAACTATACTAATAGATAGAACATGAGAACATGTCCATCTTAGAGAGAACTAATCTTGTTTCTTATAGCCACATTAGGACCATGTGGACTAAACTTGCATGTGGGTGTGCCAAGGAGAATGTCCAACTTTCACTAGTCCAGAACCGGGCATTAGCACCGGTTCGTAAGGCCCTGTAGTGCCGGTTACATAACCGGCACTAAATTGTGGTCACTAAAGGCCCCCCCCCTTTAGTACCGGTTCAGCACGAACCGGTGCTAAAGGGCAACCATGTGGCACGAGCCAGCTCCGGGGCACAGGAGCCCTTTAGTACCAGTTGGTAAGACCAACCGGTACTATAAGGTTTAGGGGTTTTAGTTTTATGATTTCTTTTTCATTTAATTTTGTGTTTCCATTTTAATTCTTTTTAGTTTGCTGGTATTTTATGATACTACACATTGTACGTTATATATATATATATATATATATATATATATATATATATATATATAGAATTTCTAGTAGAACCAATCATGCATATATATATCATTAATGTCTCACAAACCACCATATTAATTAATTCACACATACACACATGTATAGCTATATACAATTTCTCCTACATATGAATGTTGCCTTCGAAGCCAGTGGCATTAGCCTAATTGGTGCCTTGAACCACGATGTCAGTGGAAGTGGTTTTCATGGGGGCGGTAGCGGGTAATAGAATTCTCCATTCGGATTTATGACCTGGTCGAGCAAAAATCCCGCTATTTCCTCTTGAAGTGCTTCTATGCGCTCCGTTTCTATGAGCTTCTCCCGCACCTCTTTGAACTGTTAAGAAGGAGATTAATATGCATGTGTATTAGTTATGTGACTAGATATCGATAATGGTGTAAAAATTGTGAATAGTATTCTGACAAGCGTACCCATTGCTGTCTTTGAGATCTGCTCCTTTGGACGCCATCATGCGAATGTTCTACATAAGCGCAGAATGCACAGATCAGTCCCTGCGCTTTGCTTGAGGGCCTTTACGAGAATGGAATTTGATTAGATAAAAATTAATCAAGCATGATAATTAAAGAGATGGCAGCTAGCTAGCTAGCTAGTACTATAATTGCTTACCTTGGGTGAAACCATTTAAGCTTTTTTTTTTTTAGCGGGCGTGTGTGGCGATGAACCTTGCCAAGCCCTGCCGCCGACAAAGAAAATGAATAAAGGGTTATTTAATAGTTCATATCATGAAATAGACGAACTAAATAGGCGAGATATATAGTTAATAATGATTGAAATTACTGTTGACTATCCCATACAAGATATTATAGTCAGTTTTTACGAGAGTAGTGAGTCCGATTACTTCAACTGTTACGGCCTCAACTTTAATGATACACAAGACCAGTGAAATCTGCATGCACACACGTTTGCATGTCTTAATTAAGCGGGCATATGTAAGCAAAAACATGTAGCTAGCTAGTAGGCAAAAACAGAGAATTTGTAGTACAGAGACGGTGTGACTCCTTTGGAAGTTGTAAGGAAGTAGTATATCTTCATTGTATTTGAGGCGCTTCAAGAACTCTAGCATGCTGTCCTCTCACGTACTTTTCTTCGGCGTTCATTTACCTTCCAGTGTATTCATTAACGGTGTTTGGGTCAATGAACCCAATGCCAGCGTCCACCTTTTCTCATTTCATATATCTTCATCTGCATAATACCACGAGAAAAGAATATAGTGAGGATAATTACGGTAATGATTGATCAAAAGGATATCACTACAGCTAGCTTGAGACTTAAATTATAGAAAGAAATCACTTACGAGACAATAGCGGCGATAGATTTGTCGAGTGCGTCTTGATTATATAACTGAAACAGTTCTAAATACTCAGCGGACACGACTTTCTCATGGTAGTAATGGTCACGCTTGACATTCACCATGAGGACAATCGATCTGAAATCTTGGTAATGTTCATGTACCATTGATGCAATTCGTACATTCTCATTGGGAGGTTCTTGACCTTGTGCAGCGCGACCAAAGGTTGGCCGGACATATTTCCGTTTTATTTCATCCTCTCTAAGCAAAGGCATGGGCTCGATCTCGAGGAGTTGTCCATGATGATGTTGAGAACTTCAGCCTGCATTATATGCTCCTCCGTTATTACCACATTGCCCACCTCGGGAGCGTGCTTTGTTTGCCCACAATAATATTGGTAGCGTCTCGTCATCTGTTGTTGGCACGACAAGCGAGGGATCGATTCGCCGCTGTTCTCCCAGTGGGAATGGTTTTCCGCATTTTTGGCAGCTGCTTCTTGTTTGCTCGATCCCGATGTAGGCGTGCTCGCCTCCTTTGTAGGCGTGCTCGATTTAACTTCACGATGTGGCGCTCATAGTGTGTGTCAACAGGCTTGTGAGCTGGTGGTTGAGCCATACGAATGAAGTGGTCAATCGTTTCCTCAGGCACTTTCTCCCTTGGCGGCGGTGGCGGTTTCCACCTCGGCCTTCGATATGGCTGTGATTTCCTCCTCGAACCTGTCATAAGACCTCTGCGGAAGAGGCTTGAGGCTTGGACCATATTTATATCGCTTGCCCTCGCTGTACTACTGTACTACCTCGACTCGTGCCGCTTCGCACCATAGCTGCAGGGTGTCTCTTCTGCGATTCTTTGGCGACGGAGGCGGCCGACGGGGCTGAGTTGGGCGAGGAGGAGTGGCTGAGGTTGTGCGGACTTGGAGGAGGTGGGCGTCGGCGTTGTGGCGGACTTGGAGGAGGAGGATTGTCGACACTTTGCGGACTTGGAGGAGGAGGTGGCGACACTTTGCGGACTTGGTGGACTTGCGGAGGCGGAGTCTGGCGACTTGGTGGCGGACTTCGACGAGGACTCGGTGACGGTGTCGGTGGCCTTGAAGATGATGCAATCCTTTTCCATAGGATGATCGATGTTTGGCCTCTCAGAAAGCGCTCGCCGTCACCTCCGGCAATGTCAAGCTGTAGCCCGAATATGGTGGGTCCACCACCTCATCAACCAAGACCACGAGCATAGCCGCTGGAATCGGGTTGCAATGGAAGGTTGCCTCGAGGGATTTGTGAAAGAAAAGCCGTCCGCCGCCTTCATGAATATGTTCTTCATTTTGGCGTGTAGCTCGCGATTAGTGTTCTCCGTGATGTCATCCATGGGGTATCTACCCAGCATTGCGTCGTCGGGACGGAACCCACGCGCTTCTCGACATGGATGGGCGGTGCTATCCAATGCTGGATCATCCGCTAGCTGCTGCATTCTTTGAGACCCCTTTGATGGGTAAGTGAGTCGATCTACTCCTGCTGCCGCTGGAATTTGACTGCCAATTCCACTTGACTTGCTTCTAGGCCTTGAAGGCGTTCATAGTCCCGCTTCCTCTGCTCCTCCTCCATCTTCCTCTTCTTCTCATCCGCAATCTTCTTTCTCGCACGGGTTCTGTAGTCGGTGTTCCATTCTGAAAACCCCTCATACCACGGCATAGCGCCCTTGCCTCGTGTTCTTCCCGGGTGTTGGGGATATTACCACTAGGTGTAAACCGGCCAGCTTGGGCCGGGTTAGCTCCGTAAGTGGTGTAATCAGAGAAAGGCCCAAGGCCTATAGTCGGTTTAGAGCTTGTAGCCGTAAACCGGCCTGATGTATGACTTGTATTGTAAGTTAGGAATAGAGAGATACCAACGGGATACAGTATGAACGGTTGGGACTCTCTGAACCGACAGGCGTCACTTTCGTGTATATAAGGGGCGACCGGCGGTTCAAAACAGACAACCACAACTCGAGCCTAAGCGAAGCTTGTTTGCTCCTAGCCATCGAGATTACATCAATTCCATCACAACTAGGCGTAGGCTTTTACCTTCATCGAAGGGGCGAACTAGTATAAAACCCTTGTGTCTTTGTGTCGCTTTAACCCCTGCAAGTAAACCCGTAGCGATGGCTCCACGACTAAGTCCTTTCGCTAGGACATCTGCCGTGACAAATCCACGACAGTTGGCCCCTACCTGGGGCCATCGCATACGATGGTTTGACGATCTTGGAGGGCAAGCTCAAAGGACTCGAAGGCTACATCGTGGGCGGATGACCAAGAGTCGTCGCGGCGGATCTACATCGGCGGCGCGGATGGGGTCGATGCGATTCAATCGAGTATGGATACCGGGTCCCCTTGGCGGCATACGTTTTCATTGGCAAGATCGGGAGCACTGGGCTGGCCGGACATCTGCACCGACCTCATCGAGGCGGCTCGGCGTCGCGACCTGCCCAGTTAAACCGGCCGTGAAGCATGTATTCGTTGGAGTCACCCATGGAGGGGAGTACAACGCCGGTCGTAACACGGTAGTGAGACCGTCGTTTATTGGGCGATGAATCTTCAACAAGAGAGACCGAATCATTGTACCACTGCAGGATGATATGATCGAGGGGCTGTTCCGGCGGTGACGATATTCGGACCCCCAAGCCGGTTAAACGAGTTGGAGTATTCATGGCGATGCGCGAGCAGCGAACCACTCTTCCACATGGCAGCAATGCTTTCCGGTTCAGCAGCGGCAGCAGGGGCAGGAGGCCCGGTGCGCCCGCCGGTTCAAGTTCTGTCAGATCTGTTTGATGCACTAGCAGCGCTTATGGCGGAGGACAACCCAGCGGATCGGGAAGCTCATAATGCGGAAATTGCAAGGTGAAAGAGCAGATCACGCAAGCCAAAGCGGATCTAGCGGCGAGAAGAAGGCGTATGGCGCGAGAGCGAGCCACTTTAGATGCACAAGCTTATAAACTCATGCTTGACGAGTGCATCGCGGAGGTGTTGAAGCGGAAGTATAGATCGCGCTTTGCCATCGAGTTTGATCCTAGAAATCTCTTCGAGACCGGGGCGGACCCGATAACCCGCCCGACGGGAGGTAAACCGGATTGAGGCACCGGGAGCGGGGCGGCGGTCCAACCGCGCTGATGGAGCCTCCGCAGCAGAACACGGTGGTTCCTCCGCGGTCTGAACACCCAGTCATTATTCTAATCCCATGGACAACCTTGTTGCAGCAGCGGCGCACGATTGGAAGCGATCGATCGAAGGAGATTCCCCACAAGCTGTTGAGACACGCGGGTTAAGGAGCTTCTCGAACCGCGTCTGGCGGGAGGCATATTCATACGGCCGTGATCGGATTCACTCTCGCCCGTCAAGCGGAGTTACTGCGGCGCATGGATGAACCGGCCATATCAAGCAGCAGCGTGACCGTGAAGCGGCCGAGGCAATCACCGGATGGGTGGTATTCGTGATGCTCGGGATGTAGTGGATCGGGCCCGCACGCAGGAGGCGAGTTAGCGGCCGAGGATGATGCGGATCAACACACACGGTTCGCCCTACCACTTTCACGGACCGGGAATCGCATCCGCTTTAGGGGTACCTGTTTAATCCCGCTTTACGCAATGTGCGTCGCCTAAGGATTTTAAGGGCCAGCGCAAGGTGCGAATTACACTGCAGATCTGTGGCGTGGGTTGAGAGTTATGAGATGGCCATGGAGAAGCTAGATGTTGATGAGACCGCATGTGCAAAGTACTTCACCATGATCTTTGGAGGCACAGCCCGTGCTTGGTTGAAAAGCTTACCGCCCAATTCTATCGGATCATGGGGCGATTCACGGGCCGGTTTATCCGAACTTCAAGGATACGTGTAAGCAGCCCAAGTCCATAGTAGACTGGCGGCTTGCGTCCGTGAAGAAGAGTCCACAACCCGTTGGGTGCGCCGTGTGTCGAGATTTTGCACTCTTGACCGGATCAGCGCTGACTCGGCGATCATAACATTAGAAAACAGCTGCGGTTTGAGCCTTTGAAATTAAAATTGGGGCGTATGAAGCGGTTACGCAATGATATGGGAACCCTCATGGCGCTTTGGTAAAGTATGCCGATTGAGCGGTACCAAGGATCACGAAGGCGATGATGATGAAGCGAGGAAGGGAAAGAAGAATGGCAACTCAAGGGCAGCGGTACAAACCGGTGGGTCATGGAAACGGTGGCAAGCGCAAGGCTGATGGCAACCCTAGCCAACACTAATCGCGGGAGCCGAGGCCCATGGCCAGAGGCAAAGCGAATCGGGTCCAAATCCTAATACAAGCCGTTTGAATTACTTGTTGAATCAGCCTTGTCCCAAGCACGGGACGAAGGAGTCCCCATCGAACCATCTTTGGAAAACTGTTATATTATGCGGGGAGTTCAAAAACTCCAATGCTTTCCGATATGACCAGGGTCGGTGGTGGTTCGGGATCCGGTTTCCATGGGCGGGTCGGGGCGGACCTTACAGTTGAGGGCCTAACCAGGCAATCACAATAATCGAGTGTCAGGGTGGCAGCGGCAAAGCAACAGACGAGCTATCGAGCCAACCAAAGCGGTTGAATAGTGGGCGATATCATGTTTTCACAACCAGTTTAGACAAGCGGGATCGGAAGCTTCTGGCGGGCGATAAACTCTGTTGAACCGGCCTTACCGCAATATTTCGCTGGTCCGAGCAGCCTATCGTGTGGAAGCGAGAGGACCATCCCCGGGTTGATAATCCGGGTCGGTGGCATTGGTGGTAGACCCTCGGTGGGGGCTATAAGTTCACTAAGGTACTTATGGACGGAGGAAGCGATATTAATATATTATACTATGAAACTTTCCGTCGTATGGGTCTCACAGACAAGGATCTTAGACCGTCAATACGGTGTTCCATGGCGTAGTACCGTGCAAATCTGCTTATCTGTTGGTAAGATAGCCACGGATGTGGCTTTTGGAGATGAGCATGATTCGGTCGAAAAGCTAACCTTTGAAGTGGTGAAAATCTGAGTCCATATCATGACTTGTTTGGGCGGCCAGCTTATGCTAAGTTCATGGCACGACCTTGTTATATTTACTTGCAGCTCAAAATGCGGGTTACAAAGGGCGATAAAGGTGCATGGAAGCCGCCGAGTCGCTTTGGAATGTGAGGAAGGTGATGCAGCTTATGCGAGGCGATGCATGCCATGGAGGAGTTGAAATTCTATAAGGACAACGTTGACCCGGCGGATATGACCCTTTGAAGAAACCCTCTGAGCATGAATCGGATCTGAAGTTTAAATCGGTGAGACCAAACTTGTTGACTTCGTGCGGGCGATTCGTCCAAGCGATTCCTTTGTCGGTGCCAACTGGATCCCAAATAGGAAGCGCGCTCATCGAGTTCATCCGTGAGAACGGGATATCTTTGCATGGAAGCCATCGACATGCGGTGTCGAGGAACTCGTGAGCACACATATCTGGATCCCAAGTATAAACCGGTGAAACAGTTCCTCCGCGGTTTAACGAAGAAAAGCGTAAGGCCATTGGAGGAAGTAGCCAGGCTGTTGGCGGCTGGCTTTATCATTGAGTTTTCATCGAGTGGCTTGCTAATCCGGTGCTAGTCCTTAAGAAAAATGGCACTGGCGTATGTGTGTGGACTACGAGATCTTAACAAGGCTTGTCCGGCAGATCCTTTTGCCCTCCCGCATTGATCAGATTATTGATGCCACGGCGGAGATGTGGCGTTTAAGTTTTTGGGCGCATACTGCGGATATCATCGATCAAAATGGCGATTAAGGACCAGGAGAAGACAGCATTTATAACTCCCTTTGGAGCCTTACGCTATGTATCTATGCCTTTTGGGCTCAAGAGTGCCTGAGCTACTTATCGGCGGTGTGTACAAATTGCTTGCATCGCAGATTGGCCACAATGTGCATGCTTATGTAGATGATATTGTGGTGAAATCAAGACAAAAGGAGACACTTGGTGGAAGATTTGAAGAAACCCGACAACTTAGCATTTATAAGATGATGCTTAATCCGGCCAAGTGTGTTTTTGGTGTTCGGTGGCAAGTTATTGGGGTTCTGGTGTCTATGAGAGGAATCGAGGCTAATCCGGAGAAAATTAAAGCTATCACTTCCTTGGCCAAACCGAAGTGTATCAGCGATGTTCGGCGTCTGGCGGGCAGGATTGCTGCGTTGAGCGGTTTATCGGCCGCCTCGGAGAAGGCTATCCTTATACCGAATCTTTGAGGTAGAGCGGATAATTTTATGCGAGTCCACCGGCGAAGCGTTTGAGGATCTAAAGCGGCAATTGGCCAATCCGCTTTGTTCTTGCGGCTCCGGTTGACAAGGAACGCTGTTGTTATCGTGGCAGCCAATGCTCGGCGATGAAGCGTGGCCATTGTGGTAGAGCGCAAGGAGGCGAGCAAGGAGTATCCGGTTCAGCGGCGGTTTATTATATCGATGAGGTGCTCATTGAGTTCAAGCAAAGGTATCCGCATTGGCGAAGCTTCGTCTATGGTGTTTTTATGGCGATCGGAAGTGAAGCAATATTTCCAAGGGCACCCTATCACGATGGTTAGTTCAGCTCCTTTGGGTGATATCATACAAAACCGGGAGGCGGCGGGCGGATTGCAAAATGGGCCATCGAGCTTGGGCGCATGGATTAAAGTATATACCACGCACAGCGGTGAAGTCACAAGCACTTGTTGATTTCATTAATGGTGGGCCGGAGTTACAAGCGCCAGAGGAGAAGCGGATCATACGTCTTGGACTATTCATTTCGACGGATCCGCGGTTGGAAGGCTCGAAATTTGGAGTCGTTTTAACTTCCCACGAGGTGATAAGTTTTGTTACTTTCTCCGTTTAATGTTCCTTGTACTAATAATGCAGCTGAGTCTGAAGCCTTGCTCCATGGTCTCCGGATGGCTAAGGAGATGAATTTAAGCTGGGTTAAGTGCTTGGTGACTCGAGACACGGTGGCTCGGCAAGTATCGGCACTTGGGATTCTAAGGACCGCTCATGGCGCATATCGTCGAAGTAGATAATATCGCAGGTTGCTTCAAGGGCTATCAAGTGGATCATGTGGATCGCCGGAAGAACAAAGCGGCGGGCGCTTTAAGCGGTTGGGTTCTCGGCGTAAACCGGTCCGCCTAATGTCTTTCGGGCGTCTTGCACAACCCGTCTGTCCGGCTCCTGGTGAAGCGGATTTGGCCATTCTGATCCGGAAGCTCGATTGGTGGCAGCATTGCATGCTATTCGGATTGGGCGATCCCTTACCTTGCGTATATGACTCGAGGAGTTGCGAGAGGATGAGGTTACGGCGACGGATAATCCGGCGCCCAAATCTATAGCGATTCTTAATGGTGAGTTACATCATTGCGAGTGTGTCGAGGCGTTTCAACGCTGTGTTCCCCGAGGAAGGCGGTGAAATTTTAAGGAAATCCATGAAGGGATTGCGGACATCACGCCGGTTCAAAGTCCCAGTGGCGGCGTTCCGTCACGGATTTTATTGGTTGTTGCCCATGCGTCGCGGAGGACTTGGTTAAGCGGTGTGATGGATGTCGAGAAATTTTCAAGGCGTGCTCATGTACGGCTCAAGAATTGAGGATGATCCCAATAACATGGCCGTTTGCGACACAGGGGCTGGATATGGTTGGACCCTTTAAGCGATCCAAAGATAAGAAGACCCACTGTTGGTGGCGGTGGACAAGTTCACCGGTGGGTTGAAGCGGAACACGTCGGCAAGTGTGAGCGGCAGCGGTGCGATTCATCAAAAGGTGATTTTCGGTTTGGCTTTCCACGGTATCATCGCGACAATGGCACTAATCTGTCCAAGGGGCTATGAAAGAGTTACGTGAGCGTGAGCATATCCGGCTTGGCGTGTCGTCGATGGCGCATCCCGATCAAGCGGGCGGCGAGCGTGCTAATCAAGAAATCTTACGAGGCATCAAACCCGACTTCGGTTCCGTTACAAAGAACACCGGGTCTTTGGGTTGAAGAGCTCCCATCGGTGCTATGGAGTATCAATACTCGCCAAACGGTCTCTGGATATACACCTTTCTTCATGGTTTACGGGCGAGGCGGTTCTCCCCGGTGATATCGAGCACGATTCGCCCGTGTAGCGGCTTATGTTGAAGCGGACAACGAGATGGCGCGACGGGGCGCTTTGGACCTGTTGGATGAGGCGTGATATGGCAGCCGCTCGTTCGGCGATTTACCAGCAAGATCTTCGTCGTTATCACAGCCGCCGGGTTAAGACGAGCCTTTCGGGAAGGAGATTTGGTGCCGTCTCATCAAGACCGAACAGATATGCACAAGTTATCCCGCCTTGGGAAGGACCTTTTGTGGTCGACAGAATCTACACAGCGGTTCCTACTATCGATTGATATTCGAGGCGTAAAGACTCACGTACATCGAGGAGGAGACCAATAGGCCGTGGAATATAGCTCATCTTGACCTTACTACACTTGAGTCATCGGCTCGGTTTATGTACATAGCATGACAATGTATATATTATCTTGATATAATAAAATCAGACCTCAGCTAAAGCGGGGTCTCTGTCTTTCTTCTCATGTGTGGTTACATGGAGTGTTTCTACATTTTTAAAGCGGCCTCGGTTTACCCCTTGTGATTATATTTATCACTTGGGGGCTTGGTGGTGTCGAACCAATGCAACACCTCTTGATAGGCGAAAGCCACCGGATCATTGGGGACACGGTCACGTCTGAACAGTCACGCCTCTTGGTCGGCCAATAGGGCGGCGTCATTTGGGGGCTTGGTGAACCCGAACCAATGTCATGCCACTTGGCGGCGTACTCGCCAAGAGTCTTTTGGGGACTGGCCGACTAGCACCATCGCTTCGCCTTCGGGGCTTGGTTGCGTCGACCATGGTAATGCAATCGACCAGCTCCATGAAGCTTTACTTTTGCAAAGAGTTATTGCCTTTGTTGCCATATTTTCACATAATTGGTATTCGATTTTTTGTTGCGTTTTTAACCCGGCGAATATTTTTATCCGGTTTATTTATCGATCCAAACCAGCGGACACGATTTGGTATTACACCGGAGTTTTTATCGCCGGTTTACCTTCTTCGGTTCATCCTCATGGAATAACACGGGGCTTGTGCTGATTCAGCATGGTTATATGGGAGTTATTATCTCCCGAGGCGCTCATGGTTTTTCAGGCCTCCGCTTCAAGGTTAGCTCGCCCGACTTCATGCCAGATCTGGCGGTATTCAGTATCACATACTTATTGATTTTCGATATATATATATATTGAATACCATAAACCGGGTGGCGGTGTCGCGCCACCAAGGTTCAACTTTTACGGTTGCGGGGTATGAATCAAACAAAAGTTTCACCTATGCGAAGGCATATCCAGGCGAAAGTTTTAACTAAAGGCTATTACAAGGCAACGCAATGCCCAAATGAGATCATTGTTCTTTGGGCAACCCGCCCACGACAAATGTTTAACCCGGCTACCGGTTCAAGACTGTTCTTCATCTTCCGCCGCTTGAGCATCTTCATCCCTACCCATCATTGGAAATCCACGATGGTCGATCGATTCCCATTAGCGCTTGGAAAACAGCCTCTTCGTGAATCAAAGAAGGCGGTTCAATGTCGGTGCGTAAGTATGCTTACGGATTGGAGGAATCAGTTTTCCGGTTCACGAGGTTAGAAGCGGACACTCGCTTGTTTTGATCATTATATTGTGCTTGGTAATGCTCCAAGTCGGCTTCTTCGGCCAATTGACAAGCCAGCGGGCGTACCGCACGGTTTATCGCCCGTAAGTCCTCTTCACTGAAATCAGAGCCATCTTCTTTCACGCTGGGATAGCCTTGAGCTGCTTCCACGGGATCAAAGTCTGGTACCCATGCCTTGGCTCGGATCAAGGCATTGATGGCTCCGGTTCGTGCAGCAGATTTCTTCACCTCTTCAACCCGGGAAGGAAGCATGGATAGCCGGTTCAGAGTATCTTGAATCAGGGAAGGCGCTGGATTGTTATGTGACATTGTGGTGATGATGCGCTGGGCTCCGGTATATAGCTGCTCAACTAAAGTGTAGACAGCCTTCAGTTTCTTCCGCACATCGTTTCCCAAGTGCCCAGCGTGTGCCTACAAGCGGTAAATGATTAGTTCTAAACCGGATTAATGATGCAGCGGTGCAACATATCACAATTATTCACAAGGAGCTTACCAAAGATTGCTGCGGTCATAGAATGTACTTGCCGCTTTACGGTGTCGGATCATCCACCACGGTTTAAGGGCAGCTTGGCATTTTCGCCCGTTTTATCAAATTAGCCTTTTCGGTGGCCCCATGCGCTGCTCTTTCTTGGGCCTTCTTTAACCTGTTCAGCAGCGGTCAAGGCTTTGGTTAATTCTTTCTTGGCCTTCTCTGTTTGACCTTTGGGTTTTCAAAGCAGCTTGTAAATCGGCAATCCGGTCATCCTTGATTTTCACCTCGGCTGCGCATTGATAATACGTTCAGCCAGCAATTCAAGTTAAAGTCTCAACCACACAACACAGTTATATGCTTGACACTTGGGGGCTAATGTACCTTCAATTTTTCTACTGCTAATACATGGCAAAGTCCCAAGCTCAATACGAGTATTCAACTTGGCACTTGGGGGCTAATGACTATTTGATTCTACCAATGTTTTGTCAGGAAGTTTTTATTGAAGTACCGGTTTAAGTATGCAGAGTTAAACCGCCCCGTGAATTATCTTGGGAAGATTGCAAAATGGATCAAAGAAAACAGTCAAGTCCCAGTTTGATCAAGATTTCAAACCGGCCCTTGGGGGCTACAAGATCTAATATACTGGTAATAAGGAAAGGAGTGTTACCTCGAACTTGTCCCTCATTAATTTCACCAAGCCAGCTTCATAGTCACGGCTACTGTAAAGCCGGTTCAAATATCCAGAATGAAGGTCTTGGGCGCTCAAAGCGGCATATGTTTCCAGCTCAACATCCCATTTTCCTTTATTAAAAGTGGAAGAGTCCTCTTTCACAGTATGCCGGATTAAAGTTGCAGGATTCCCCAGCTCAGAGCGGCCCATTCCAGTAATCACAACGTCATCATCTTCGACTCGACGGATTGTGTGGGCACGGCTGGTTCGATGGGGCTGCGAGGCTTCTCAAACCGGACAGTCTTGGCAGGTGGATCAGCAGATATTGAAGTATTCACAGGCCTCTCTTGAGAATAACCTCCTCTTGAACCGGAGGTCATTGGGAATATCTTGAGGCAAGCGTTTTGAGATCCGGTGCTCGCTCATGATCTGAAGCGGCAGCCTCTTCAACTGTTTTGTCCAAGCGAGCCTTCTTGCTGGGTTTCGGTTTAGTTACGAAGAGGCAAAGAGTCGAGAACAAGGCATATATATTACGAAGATATCGAAAAGCATATGGCGTTTGACTTACCCGGCTATCTTCAGCGGTGGTAGCTGAGTGGTGAGATTCGCCAGAGGATGAATGGGAAGTAACACGATAATCGAGTCGAGACGGATTAAGAGGTTGTGGAACAAACCCGCTTTGGAATTTAAAGCAATAAAAGGTCGGAAACCTCGGTGCGGCGCTTTCGAGCGGGCTGTTTAGTAAACCGGCAGAGGTAACTACTGGCCACTATGCGGGTTGTGCGACGAGCTTCATCTTCTGTGTCTTCATAGGAAATTTGGGATCCAAGTAAGCAAGAGGGTGAGAAAAGTTAACTTTCGGTTTGCCTCGCGAAATTTTGGTAAAGGCAAATTTGTTGAATCGGAAGAAAGAATGGTTACCTCGGCAAATCCTGCGTTGTTGGCTTGACATCATCGACAAGCATCATCATCAATAAGGCGTGTAAAAAGCAAGCCAAGAGAGTCAAGTTCGGATTACCCACATCATCGTCAATGGCGGGTCGGATGAAGCGATGGTCTTTCTCTTGTGGGCTGATTTCTTGACAACTTTGGTTTTGGGCGGTTTGGCCGCTTGACTTTGTCGCTTTGTCTTGGGAAAGTTTCTTGCTCCAAAGCGGGTTATCACCTGGATCGGAAATAATTAAAAGTCGGATATATGAAAGTAGTAACAGGGTTTAATGATGACACGATCAGAGACTTACCGCGGTGGTGAGTTGGTGGTGCGATGAGGAGCCAAGCGGTTTGAGCACGAGATGCTCCGGTTCATTCAGCATTCTTCTTCTTGAATCCGTAACTTCATCCTCGGAAAGTTCAAGTTTGGTGTGTCGGAGTGGGTCATCGGCGCTGCGGTATCTTGGCACATCAAACCGAACGCGGCTCAAAAGCGGTATGCCCCAAGATAACCAGCAGCGTGTAAGATCAATTCCAGTCAAACCGTTGGCCATAAAGGCTCGGAGCTTGGACAGTTGTGGGGCATATTTGCTTCTCTCTTTGGCGATCAATCTTTGAGAAAGGGATGAGTATTGCTTAGCGCTCGGACGAAAGCCGGTAAAGGATTTTCACCTTGGAGAAGTATCTTTGCAGTAGAACCAAGTCGCATTCCACTCTTTGGGGTGAGTATGGAGTTTGGCGTGAGGATAGGTGATCTCCTTCCTTTTACGGATAGCCATACCGCCTAATTACGTATTGGGGCCGTCGGTGAATTGATCTGACGGTTTAAATGGAAGAGATCTCTGAACAGTTCAACGAAGGTTCCTCTTGCAGATATGCTTGGATAGCACTTGAAAGTGGCACAGGTTGGTGGCGGAGTTGGGGCCAATGTCTTGGGGGCGGAGCTGAAAATTGGCCATCACGTCCGGTAGAAATTTTGACCAGGCGGTTTGAAACCCGGGCGGTGATCATGAAAACTACAACTTCCCTTCACGAGGTGTGGGAGGACATTCCTCTCCAGGAACCCTCCAATGGACTATATTTTTGTCATCTAAAGCGCCAATCGATACCAGTTCATTCAACTGTGTCTCGGAGATGCGGGAAGGAACCCAGTTGCATTCATACACCTGTTTGGCCATAATAAGATCTACAAAGAAAAATATCCGGTTTAAGAGCGTGCTTATTACAGAGTGATTGATCCAAATTATGATAAACCGGAGGCGGTTTCTATAAATCAGTTCATTGTGATATGATGTCAGAAGCGTTCTGGCGGTTCAACAAGGGGACTAATGGTGTACCTATGCCGGTTTAGCAGCTTTTATTATGGTGAGTTAAACCGCCTAATCTAGGCCTTGGAGATAATTGAAGTCATGGACAGTTTACAGAAACAAGTTTCACAAGATCTCATGATTACTACGGATCAAACGCGGGTTTTTAGAAAAAGCGAAATATTTGCGGAGTAAAGAAGAAAGCAAGTGGACCATAAGGCATCTGTATATGCAAGAAGATCCGTGGGATTAAAATGGGAAAGTACAACGGATCGCAGGAATCATCATTGGTACAGAACAAGATTCACAGCATGGTTCAATGCTAAAAGGATAAAAGCATACGAAGAACATGGTATGAAGCTCGAACCCTAAAACAGATCTAAGTACGTAAGCAGATTCAAGAAGGGGAGAAGCTTACGGGAATGGAGAAGATGCGAAAGAGGCGCGGTGTTACGTGCGTTCAGGTCGATCGGCGGCCTAGGATGAAGCGAAGTCGATGGCGATGGCGGAGCTCCAAGAAGCGGCAGCGAGGAAGACGAAGAAGAGGAAGCGAAGGAGGAAAAGAATGACCCTTCGGTCCTATTTATAAAGCGAAAAAGCTAGGTCAAGCGCGTGGATTCGAGGGACTGCTATTAAAGAAGGCGCTATAAAGGATAAAATTTCAAGATGACGTCATGCGGTTTCTGATGACGAAGCAATGGCGTCATGCCGGTTCTGATGACCGAAGCAACGACGTCATGCGGTTTACTGATGATCGAAGCAACGATGGCGTGGCAGTTTTCCAAACAAAAGAAGATGTCAAGATACGAGGCTTTGTGAAGGATTGACATGAACCAGTTCAAATCAATCGGGGCCTAATGTTGGGGATATTACCACTAGGTGTAAACCGGCCAGCTTGGGCGGGTTAGCTCCGTAAGTGGTGTAATCGAGAAAGGCCCAAGGCCTATAGTCGGTTTAGAGCTTGTAGCCGTAAACCGCCTGATGTATGACTTGTATTGTAAGTTAGGAATAGAGAGATACCAACGGGATACAGTATGAACGGTTGGGACTCTCTGAACCGACAGGCGTCACTTCGTGTATATAAGGGGCGACCGGCGGCGGTTCAAAGAGAGACAACCACAACTCGAGCCTAAGCGAAGCTTCGTTTGCTCCTAGCCATCGAGATTACATCAATTCCATCACAACTAGACGTAGGCTTTTACCTTCATCGAAGGGGCCGAACTAGTATAAAACCCTTGTGTCTTTGTGTCCGCTTTAACCCCTGCAAGTAAACCCATAGCGATGGCTCCACGACTAAGTCCTTTCGCTAGGACATCTGCTGTGACAAATCCACGACACCGGGTGTTCAGGATTTCCTAGGGCACGCGTAAGCTCGTCGTTCTCTCTGTTGGGCTGGAACACCCCTGATCGTGCCTCTTCTATTGCAACAAGTATCGCATCGTCGGCTCCCTTCAGACTTGCCCTCGTCGAAACATTATGCGTCTCGGGTCCAACTCCCCCATGCGCATAGAACCAAGTCCCGACCACAGGGGCCAGCTCTTAGTAGCAGTGACACTGCATCCTCCATCTCTTTCTCGGACTTATCCCACTTAGGCATTGCCACCGCATAGCCACGGCCCCTGACTTATGGAACTTATCCTTTTTCGGCATTCTTCTTGTTTATTCTCGACCGTTCCTTAGCTAATTCCAAATCCTTGAATTTCACGAAATCGTCCCAATGATCACGTTGGTTCTCTAGCGTTCCCTTGAATCTGGAGTCTTCCTTCCTCCTTGACGTACTTCTTCCATTCACGATTCTTGTAGTTCTTGAATGCAATCGCCATCATCCTAAGAGCAGTCTCCTTGACTTTCGCACATCCGCTACGTGAAATGATCGGTAGGGTGAAATGTTCCATGAGAGTATCCCAAAGCAGATCTTTTGATTCTTGTCGACAAAAGTAACATCCGGGCGTGGCTTTGCTGGCTCTCTCCATTCTTGAAGTTTGATCGGGAGTTGGTCCTTCACAAAACTCCAAGACCGACGAACGAACTTGTCCGCAATCTTCTTAGGCGCTAATGGTTTGCCAGTAGGGCCGCATGCCTCGATATTGTACTTTACGCCCGGCTTCAAATTTTTGTTCGGGCCTCGTTTCGTCATTTTTCCTGAAGATTTGCTCGATCCGGATGGCCGAAAGAACAAAGATCGATTCGTTAATATATCTTCAAGTCATTTAAAACATGTGATGATCACCAGATGCCTGCTTATATAAATATATATACCTCGCCGGTGTTTGTTGTTTTAGGATCAACATGTTCTTCGTCATCGTCATAATCGTAGTTCATGACTTCATCAATTTCGTCGTCGCGATCGAATATCATATCACCCTCTCCGGTGTTGTTTAGAAATTGAACCGTCATAATCTTCTTCATTCGATTATCATCGGCCCGCGTATCATATCGAACATAGTGCATTCTCCCTCTCTCGTCGGTATTATGCGCCATAGCTTTTGTTTAACTAATCCAAAAGAAATATAAAACAATTTAGTATTCAAATTACATCATCTCGAATAATAGATATAATCTCGAATACATCATCTAGAATAATAGATATAATCTTGAATACATCGTCTCGAATAATATATAATATTGAATAGTATATCACTGGCTATTAGCTAATAAAGATCGAATACTACTGGAAGAATCTAGGACACTCGCGGTTCCTCCAGTAGCGGCGGTGGACACCCAAAGAGAAGGAACCCTCACGGGATCATAGCTGAAGTTAGATCCCGAAGATCTCGCCACGTATTGGAGAACACTGCACTTTGTTGGGGAGCGTTGCGAAAACTAAAATTTTTCCTACGGTTTCACCAAGATCCATCTATGAGTTCATCTAAGCAGCGAGTCTATGGAGAGATTGCATCTACATACCACTTGTAGATCGCGTGCGGAAGCTTGCAAGGTGATGATGGAGTCGTACTCGAGCGTGATTCAAATCACCGGCGTCCAAGTGCTGAGCGGACAGCACCTCCGCGTTCAACACACATACGGGACGAGTGGCGTCTCCTCCGTCTTGATCCAGCAAGGAGGAAGCGAGAGGTTGAGAGAAGACAGCTCCACCGGCGGACGACGGCGTGGTGATGGTGGAGAAGCGATCTCGGCGAGGCCGCCAAGCACTTACGGAGGAGGAGAGGTGTTGGGAGGGAGGGCTGCGCCTTGGAGATGGGTACAGCAGCCCCCTCCCTCCCCCTTTATATAGGCCCCTGAGAGGCGGCCCTGGAGATCCAATCTCCGAGGCGGTGACAAGGGGTGGAGTGCCCCCAAGCCAGTGGGCGCCCCCCCCCTAGGGTTTCAACCCTAGGCGCGGGGTGGGCCTGAGGCGCACCAGCCCACTATGGGCTGGTTCCCTCCCACTTCAGCCCATGGGGCCCTCCGGGATAGGTGGCCCCACCGGTGGACCCAGGACCCTTCCGGTGGTCGGTACATTACTGGGAGACCGAAACTTTCCGATGGCGAAATACCACTTCCTATATATTATTGTTTACCTCCGGACCATTCCGAAACTCCTCGTGACGTCCAGGGATCTCATCCGGACTCGAACAACATTGGTAGTCACATACTTGACATCCTACTAACCCTAAGCGTCACGAACCTTAAGTGTGTAGACCCTACGGGTTCGGAGACACGCTTGAACATGACCGAGGCGACTCTCGGGCAATAACCAACAGCGGGTCTGGATACCCATGTTGGCTCCCACATGCTCCTCGATGATTTCATCGGTTGAACCACGATGTCGAGGATTGATCAAACCACGTATGCAATTCCTTTGTCAATCGATGCGTTACTTGCCGAGACTTCGATCGTCGGTATCCCAATACCTTGTTCGGTCTCATTACCGGCAAGTCACTTTACTCGTGCCGTAATGCATGATCCGTGGCCAACACCTTGGTCACCTTGAGCTCATTATGATGATGCATTACCGAGTGGGCAGAGATACCTCTCCGTCATACGGAGTGACAAATCCGATCTCGATCGGTGTCAACCCGCAGATACTTTCGGAGATACCGTAATGCACCTTTATAGTCACCCGATTCGTTGTGATGTTTGATACACCCAAGGCACTCCTACGGTATCCGGGAGTTACGATCTCATGGTCGAAGGAAGAGATACTTGACATTGGCAAAGCTCTAGCAAACTAACTATACGATCTTTTATGCTATGCTTAGGATTGGGTCTTGTCCATCACATCATTTTCCTAATGATGTGATCCGTTATCAACGACATCCAATGTCCATAGTCAGAAACCATGACTATCTGTTGATCTGTGAGCTAGTCTACTAGAGGCTCACTAGGGACATTTGTGGTCTATGTGTTCACACGTGTATTATGATTTCGGATAATACGGTTATATCATGAACAAAGACAATTATCATGAACAATGAAATATAATAATACTTTTATTATTGCCTCTAGGGCATATTTCCAACAGTCTCCCACTTGCACTAGAGTCACTAATCTAGTTACATTGTGATGAATCGAACACCCATAGAGTTCTAGTGTTGATCATGTTTTGCACTTGAGAGAGGTTTAGTCAATGGGCTGCGACATTCAGATCCGTGTGCACTTTGCAAATCTCTATGTCTCCATCTTGAACATTTTCACGGATGGAGTTGAAGCGGCGCTTGATGTGCTGGTCTTCTTGTGAAACACAGGCTCCTTGGCAAGGGCAATAGCTCGGTGTTGTCACGAGAAGAGTTTGATCGGCCTCGGCGCATTGGGTATGACTCCTAGGTCGGTGATGAACTCCTTCACCCAAATTGCTTCATCGCTGCCTCCGAGGCTGCCATGTACTCCGCTTCACACGTAGATCCCGCCACGACGCTCGCTTGCGGCTGCACCAGCTTCTTGCTCCACCATTCAACATATACACGTATCCGGTTTGTGACTTAGAGTCATCGGATCTGAGTCAAAGCTAAGCGTCGGCGTAACCCTTCTGACGAGCTATTCGTCTCCTCCATAAGCGAGAAACATGTCCTTTGTCCTTTTCGGTACTTTAGGATATTCTTGACCGCTGTCCGGTGTTCCTTGCGGGATTACTTTGGTATCTTGCAACCAAACTTACGGCAAGGTTTACATCGGTGCAGTACACAGCATGGCATACATAATAGATCCTATGGCTGAAGCATAGGGATGACACTCATCTCTTCTTTATCTTTTGCCGTGGTGGGTGGTGAGCTGAGCTCAATCTCACACCTTGTAACATAGGCAAGAACCCTTCTTGGACTGATCCATTTTGAACCTCTTCAAAATCTTATCAAGGTATGTGCTTTGTGAAAGACCTATGAGGCGTCTCGATCTATCTCTATAGATTTTGATGCCTAATATATAAGCAGCTTCTCCAAGGTCCTTCATTGAAAAACACTTATTCAAGTAGGCCTTAATGCTATCCAGAAGTTTTGTATCATTTCCCATCAAGAGTATGTCATCTACATATAATAGGAGAAATGCTCTGAGCTCCCACTCACTTTCTTATAAACGAGGCTTCTCCATAAGTCTGCATAAACCAAACGCTTTGATCATCTCATCAAAGCGAATGTTCTAACTCGAGATGCTTGCACCAGCCCATAAATGGATCGTTGGAGCTTGCATACTTTGTTAGCATTTCGAGGATCGACAAAACCTTCGGCTGCATCATATCAGTTCTTCCTTAAGATGTCCGTTAAGGAATGCCGTTTTGGCGTCCATCGCCATATCTCATAATCATAGTATGCGGCAATTGCTAACATGATTGGACGGATTTTAGCTTCTACACGGAGAGAATGTCTCGTCGTAGTCAATCCCTTGAACTTGTCAATAACCCTTAGAGACAAGTCGAGCTTTATAGATGGTAACATTACCATCGCGTCCGTCTTCTTCTTAAAAATCCATTTGTTTTCTATCGCTCGCCGATCATCGGGCAAGTCTGTCAAAGTCCATACTTTGTTTTCATACATGGATTCTATCTCGGTTTCATGGCTTCAAGCCATTTGTTGGAATCCGGGCCCGCCATCGCTTCTTCATAGTTCGAAGGTTCACCGTTGTCTAACAACATGATTTCCGGGACGGGGTTGCCGTACCACTCAGTGCGGGCGTGTCCTTGTGGACCTCGAAGTTCGGTAGTAACTTGATCCGAAGTACCTTGATCATCATCATTGTTTTCCTCCTCGGTTGGTGTGGGCATCACAGAGCGGTTTCTGCGCTGCACCACTTTCCCGTTCGAGAGGTAGTACTTCATCGAGTTCTACTTTCCTCCCACTTACTTCTTTCGAGAGAAACTCTTTTCGAAAGCATCCGTTCTTGGCAACAAAGATCTTGCCTTGGATCTTAAGTAGAAGGTATACCCGACAGTTTCCTTAGGGTATCCTATGAATACGCATTTTCCGACTTGGGTTCGAGCTTTTCGGGTTGAAGTTTCTTGACATAAGCATCGCATCCCCAAACTTTTAGAAAGCGACAGCTTAGGTTTCTTCCCAAACCATAATTCATACGGTGTCGTCTCAGCGGTTTAGGCGGTGCCCTATTTAAAGTGAATGTAGCTGTCTCTAGGCGTATCCCCAAAATGATAGCGGTAAATCGGTAAGAGACATCATAGACCGCACCATATCCAATAGAGTGCGATTCGACGTTCGAACACACCGTTTATTTGAGGTGTTCAGCGGCGTGAGTTGTGAAACGATTCCACATTTCCTTAAGTGTGTACCAAATTCGTGACTTAAGTATTCTCCTCCACGATCGATCGTAGGAACTTTATCTTTCGGTCACGTTGATTCTCTACCTCACTCTGAAATTCCTTGAACTTTTCAAAGGTCTCGGACTTGTGTTTCATTAAGTAGACATACCCATATCTACTCAAGTCATCGGTGAGAGTGAGAACATAACGATATCCTCCATGAGCCTCAACGCTCATTGGACCGCACACATCGGTATGTATGATTTCCAACAAGTTGGTTGCTCGCTCCATTGTTCCGGAGAAGCGGAGTCTTGGTCATTTGCCCAAGAGGCATGGTTCGCATGTGTCAAGCGATTCATAATCAAGAGACTCTAAAGTCCATCAGCATGGAGCTTCTTCATGCGCTTGACACCAATGTGACCAAGGCGGCGATGCCACAAGTATGTGGGACTATCGTTATCAACTTTACATCTTTTGGCTTCCACACTATGAACATGTGTAACATTACGCTCGAGATTCATTAAGAATAAACCATTGACCATCGGAGCATGACCATAAAACATATCTCTCATATAAATCGAACAACCATTATTCTCAGACTTAAATGAGTAGCCATCTCGTATTAAGCGAGATCCAGATACAATGTTCATGCTCAAACATGGCACTAAATAATAATTATTAAGGTTCAAAACTAATCCCGTGGGTAAATGTAGAGGCAGCGTGCCGACGGCGATCACATCGACTCTGGAACCATTCCCGGCGCGATCGTCACCTCGCCCTTCGCCGGTCTCCGTTTATTCCGCAGCTCTGCTGTGAGTTACAAATATGAGCAACGGCACGGTATCAAATACCGGGAGTTACTACGAGTCTTGGTAAGGTACACATCAATTACATGTATATCAAATATACCTTTGGTGTTGCGGCCTTCTTATCCGCTAAGTATTTGGGGCAGTTCCGCTTCAAATGACCCTTCCCTTGCAATAAAAGCACTCGGTCTCGGGCTTGGGTCCATTCTTTGACTTCTTCCGGCAGCGAGGCTTACGGGCGGCGGCAACATCTTTGCCGTCCTTCTTGAAGTTCTTCTTACCCTTGCCCTTCTTGAACTTAGTGGTCTTATTGACCATCAACACTTGATGTTCTTTCTTGATTTCAGCCTCTGCTGACTTGACAAAGATCGGGAACACTTCAGAATGGTCTTTACCATCCCCGCATGTTGTAGTTCATCACAAAGCTCTTGTAGCTTGGTGGGAGCGATGGAGGATTCTGTCAATGACCGCCTCATCACAGGAGGTTTATGTTCTGCTTTGGGTCATCTGGTTGTGCAACCCAGATATCTTGAGGATGTGCTCCTTGTGAACTGTTTTCCTCCATCTTACAACTATAGAACTTGTCGGAGACATCATATCTCGACCGGGCATGAGCTTGGAAAACTAGTTTCAGCTCTTCGAACATCTCATATGCTCCGTGATGCTCAAAACGCTTTTGGAGCCCCGGTTCTAAGCTGTAGAGCATGCCGCACTGAACGAGGGAGTAATCATCAGAACGAGTCTGCTAAACATTCAATTTGTCTTGCAGTGCTGGGAGAATAGGTGGGTCACCTAGCGGTGCTTCTAGGACATATTGTTTCTTGGCAGCTATGAGGATGATCCTCAGGTTCCGGACCCAGTCCGTATAGTTGCTGCCATCATCTTTCAGCTTGGTTTTCTCTAGGAACGCGTTGAAGTTCATGTTGACATTAGCGTTGGCCATTGATCTACAAGACATATTTGCAAAGGTTTTAGACTAAGTTCATGATAATAAAGTTCTAATCAAATTATGAACTCCCACTTAGATTAGACATCCCTCTAGTCATCTAAGTGTTACACGATCCGAGTCGACTAGCCCGTGTCCGATCATCACGTGAGACGGACTAGTCATCATCGGTGAACATCTTCATGTTGATCGTATCTTCCATACGACTCGTGTTCGACCTTTCGGTCTCCGTGTTCCGAGGCCATGTCTGTACATGCTAGGCTCGTCAAGTTAACCCTAAGTGTTTTTGCTGTGTAAAACTGTCTTACACCCGTTGTATGTGAACGTAAGGATCCATCACACCCGATCATCACGTGGTGCTTAGAAACGACGAACTGTAGCAACGGTGCCTTTGTTAGGGGGAACACTTCTTGAAATTTTGTAAGGATCATCTTATTTACTACCGTCGTCCTAAGTAAACAAGATGCATAAACATAATAAACATCACATGCAATTATATAGTTGTGACATGATATGGCCAATATCATATGGCTCCATTGATCTCCATCTTCGGGCTCCATGATCATCTTGTCACGGCTTGACACCATGATCTCCATCATCATGATCTCCATCATCGTGTCTTCATGAAGTTGTCACATAGCGACTACTTCTACTTCTATGACCAACGCGTTTAGCAATGAAGTAAAGTAGTTTACATGGCGTTCTTCAATGACACGCAGGTCATACAAAAATAAAGACAACTCCTATGGCTCCTGCCGTTGTCATACTCATCGACATGCAAGTCATGAATCCTATTACAAGAACATGATCTCATACATCACAATTCATCATTCATCACAACTTTTGGCCATATCACATCACATGATCAATCGCTGCAAAAACAAGTTAGGCGTCCCTAATTGTTGTTGCATCTTTTACGTGGCTGCGATTGGGTTCTAGCAAGAACGTTTTCTTACCTACGAAAACACCACAGCGTGATTTTGTCAACTTCTATTTACCCTTCATAAGGGCCTTGTTCATCGAATCCGCTCCAACTAAAGTGGGAGAGACAAACACCCGCCAGCCACCTTATGCAACTAGTGCATGTCGATCGGTGGAACCGGTCTCACGTAAGCGTCGTGTAAGGTTGGTCGGGCCGCTTCATCCCACAATACCGTTGAGCAAGAAAAGACTAGTAGAGGCAAGTAAGATGACAAGATCAGCGCCCACAACAAATTGTGTTCTACTCGTGCATTAGAGAACTACGCATAGACCTAGCTCATGATGCCTTTGTTGGGGAGCGTTGCAGAAAATTAAAATTTTTCCTACGGTTTCACCAAGATCCATCTATGAGTTCATCTAAGCAACGAGTCTATGGAGAGATTGCATCTACATACCACTTGTAGATCGCGTGCGGAAGCTTGCAAGGTGATGATGGAGTCGTACTCGAGCGTGGTTCAAATCACCGATCTCCAAGTGCTGAGCGGACAGCACCTCCGCGTTCAACACACGCAGGGACGAGTGGCGTCTCCTCCGTCTAGATCCAGCAAGGAGGAAGGAGAGGTTGAGGAAGACAGCTCCACCGGCAGCACTGACGGCGTGGTGATGGTGGAGAAGCGATACTCGGCGAGGCTTCGCCAAGCACTTACGGAGGAGGAGAGGTGTTGGGAGGGAGGGCTGCGCCTTGGAGATGGGTACAGCAGCCCCCTCCTCCCCCTTTATATAGGCCCCTGGGAGGCGGCCCCGAGATCCAATCTCCGGGGCGGCGACCAAGGGGTGGAGTGCCCCAAGCCAGTGGGCGCCCCACGCCTAGGGTTTCAACCCTAGGCGCGGGGGTGGGCCTGAGGCGCACCAGCCCACTATGGGCTGGTTCCCCTCCACTTCAGCCCATGGGGCCGTCCGGGATAGGTGGCCCCACCGGTGGACCCGGGACCCTTCGGTGGTCGGTACATTACCGGAGACCCGAAACTTTCCCGATCGCGAAATACCACTTCCTATATATTATTCTTTACCTCCGGACCATTCCGAAACTCCTCGTGACGTCAGGGATCTCATCCGGGACTCGAACAACATTCGGTAGTCACATACTTGACTTCCTACTAACCCTAAGCGTCACCGAACCTTAAGTGTGTAGACCCTACGGGTTCGGGAGACACTTGAACATGACCGAGGCGACTCTCGGGCAATAACCAACAGCGGGTCTGGATACCCATGTTGGCTCCACATGCTCCTCGATGATTTCATCGGTTGAACCCGATGTCGAGGATTGATCAAACCCCGTATGCAATTCCCTTTGTCAATCGGATGCGTTACTTGCGAGACTCGATCGTCGGTATCCCAATACCTTGTTCGGTCTCGTTACGGCAAGTCACTTTACTCGCACCGTAATGCATGATCCGTGGCCAACACCTTGGTCACCTTGAGCTCATTATGATGATGCATTACCGAGTGGGCCCAGAGATACCTCTCCGTCATACGGAGTGACAAATCGATCTCGATCGGTGTCAACCGCAGATACTTTCGGAGATACCTGTAATGCACCTTTATAGTCACCCGGTTATGTTGTGACGTTTGATACACCCAAGGCACTCCTACGGTATCCGGAGTTACACGATCTCATGGTCGAAGGAAGAGATACTTGACATTGGCAAAGCTCTAGCAAACGAACTATACGATCTTTTATGCTATGCTTAGGATTGGGTCTTGTCCATCACATCATTTTCCTAATGATGTGATCCCGTTATCAACGACATCCAATGTCCATAGTCAGAAACCATGACTATCTGTTGATCTGTGAGCTAGTCTACTAGAGGCTCACTAGGGACATTTGTGGTCTATGTGTTCACACGTGTATTATGATTTCCAGATAATACAGTTATAGCATGAACAAAAGACAATTATCATGAACAATGAAATATAATAATACTTTTATTATTGCCTCTAGGGCATATTTCCAACACCGCCCTCTAACGCAACCATGTAGCGATGGACGTGCTCGTCCTCCTCCCTGACACGACGACGTACCACCTCCGGCGGGGCCGGGTCCCTCCGCACCGAAACTGACCCACGCGAACGCCACCAAGCGAGATCGGGGTCGACGAGCGGGACCCGGGCGGGTTCCTCATCAAGCGGCGCGCCTCCAAGCAGCACCTCCGGTGCCAGCCAGTGAGCCAGTCCGGACATGGGTCGGCTGGACGTCGTCGCGGACGGGTCGACGGCGAGGATGCGGGTCGGGCATCGTCGAGAACAAATACTAGCTATATGCCCACAAAAAGTAACATTTTTTTAATGATTGGATTTTGATAACTAAAATTTTTAACATTTCTATATAACACTAATTATGCTAATCTAAATAATCTAAATAACACTAAAATTTCTAACATTTCTAACATTTCTATATAACACTAATTTCTAACATTTCTACATAACACTAATTTCTAACTGATTAAGCACTAATTATATCCATCTAACATGCATTCATACATATATAATAGTGAAAAAATAATAATCTAAATAATCTAAACTAATTAAACATACAAAATACATGTGTGTGTGTACTAATTAAACACTAATTATCTAAACTAATTAAACATACAAAATAATAATATAAATAATCTAAACTAATTAAAGACTAATTATCTAAACTAATTAAACATGCTTGTGTGTGTGTGTGTATGCGGGCTCGGGGCGGAGGGCTCAACAGGCGGCAAGCTAAGCGGCGAGCGGCGAGGCGACGACCATGGCGGCGGCGGGGGGACAGCGCGAGGGGACGGGACGGCCTTGACAGGGACGGGGGACGGCAGCGACGGGATGGGCCAGGCGGCGGCGGGAGGCGGCGAGGCGGCGGCGGCGGCGGAGGCGATCGAGGCGGCGATGGCGGCGAGGGAGACGACGGAACAGAGAACGAATGAGAGGGAAACTGAAATTTTGTAGCTGTTGTATATATAGAAGGCACCTTTAGTACGGTTGGAGCCACCAACTGGTACTAAAGGCCTGTTTTGTGCCAAGCGGTGGAAGCGACCCCTTTAGTACGGGTGGTGGCACAAACCGGTACTAAAGGCCCCCACTAGTACCGGTTTGTGCCACGACCGGTACTAAAAGAAATCTTGTGCAGCAGCAGTGCGGTCTTGACAAGTTTAGTCCCACCTCGCTAGTGGAGGGGCTACCGACTTTGGTTTATAAGCCCAGTCGGTAGCTCTCTCGAGCTCCTCTCCTAACCAGGCCTCTGGGCCTACTGTCCTCTTCGCCTAGTGGGCCTCTGGGCCTTGGCGGGCCTACATCCTGCCCAACGAAAGGTTGTGTCGCTAGTAAATGGCAGCCGCTCACGGCCCGATGGCGGCTTTTTTTTCTTAATTTTTTGCTTTATTTTTTTGTTTTATTTATTTTTGAGTTGTTTTTTGTTTTATTTAGTGTTTCTTTGTGAATATTTTTGCTTTAGGTACAAAAATTACAAACTTTCTGTTAGTGCCGGTAGATTTCAAATTTGAATAGTTTAAATTTTGAATTATTTGAAATTTGTGTGAATCACTAGTTTGTGAATAACTTAACTTTGAAAAAAGGTTTTTCAGTGATTCTTTTTTATTATGTTTAATATTATTGTGTTTTATCATTATATTCAATTTAGTAATGCTTTAAAAAATGAAATGCCTTTGTAACAGTTCAGTTTTTTGAAACCCCGATACTTGAAAGAGATTGTCCATTTGTACATGAAGTGGATCCAGTTTTTGCGTAACCCTCTCTACTTTCTTGCACATGCTATTTGTATGAAATTATGATACCATGCCAACTTTCAACCTTTTCGAGTTCATTTGAATTGCTTTTCAATTTCAGGGTCATTTAGCTGGAAAAAAATCAGTAAATGGATGAAAAGAATTTGTTTGCACATAAAATTTCTTCGCGTTTCAAATGCCAAAACACATAACTACCCTAACTATTACAGACATTCCCTCTGGGTGTGAAACACGAGGCGAAAGTGATGATAGTGAAGCCGATCACATCAGATCTTTGGGTGTGAAACTTTTTCTTCAAGCGTGTGTCCCTTTGCGCCGTAACCATGGAAAATCTTCATCATTTAACGCGATGCTCGGGTCAATATTCACTTGTGAATGGAGAAATTTCATCAAACTTTTCATAATCTTGACTTGTGCATCTTGTCATCCACTCCCATGATGTTTCTCTTCCCGTAAAGAACTATGTGCATCTTTGGCTCATAAATGCGATGCATTCGCTTCCTTATCTTTTCTTTTTCTTGGCTTGGTAGACATGTCCTTCACATAGAAAACCTGTGCCACATCATTGGCTAGGACGAATGGTTAAATCGCACACGCAAGATTGTTGAGATCCACTGTTGTCATTCCGTCTGCGGGTCTTCCGTTACCCCGCCTCGTGTCATATTGACCCATTTGCACCGAAACAAAGGGACCTTTAAACCACGTCGATAGTCAAGTTCCCATATGTCCTGTACCATAATATGTTTCCTTTCCCGTCTTGGTTTCTGCATCAAAGCGGACACCACTGTTTTGGTTGGTGCTCTTCTTATCTTGGGCGATCGTGTAAAATGTATTACCATTTATCTCGTACCCTTTGAAAGTCATTATATTCGAAGATGGTAACTCGGACAGCAAGTACAGGTCATCTTCAATAGAGGTGTCATGCATGGTACGTGTCTGCAACCAGTTGGCGAAACTCCTGGTTTGTTCACGTGTAATCCAGTCATCAGACCACTCCGGGTGTTTGGAGCGTAGCAAATTCTTGTGTTCATCCATATACGGAGCCACCAAGGTGGAATTCTATAGAACTGTGTAGTGTGCTTCAGTGAGAGAATGTCCGTCCATTCATATTATTTGTTCCCCTCCTAGCGCGCCTTTTCGATCCAGTCTGCCCTTATGCCGCGATTCAGGAACACCAATCGGCTTGAGGTCAGGAATAAAGTCAATACAAAACTCAATGACCTCCTCATTTTGATGGCCCTTGGAGATGCTTCCTTCTGGCCTAGCACAGTTATGAACATATTTCTTTAAGACTCCCATGAACCTCTCAAAGGGGAACATATTGTGTAGAAATACAGGACCCAAAACGTTAATCTCTTCGCATAGGTGAACTAGGACGTGCGTCATGATGTTGAAGAAGGATGGTGGGAACACCAACTCGGCCCGACAAGACATTGCACCAAATCATTACGTAACCTTGGTATGATTTCGGATCGATTACCTTACGAGAGATTGCATTGAGAAATGCACATAGCTTCACAATGGCTAATTGAGCGTTTTCGGTAGAAGCCCCTCAATGCAACCGGAAGTAGTTGCGTCATAATCACGTGGCAGTCATTAGACTTTAGGTTCGGAACTTTTTCTATGCCATGTTTATTATTCCTTTATATTCGACGAAGCCGACGGTACCTTATCTTGGCAGGCATTCAAAGAAGATTTCCTTCTCTTCTTTGGTAGGCGTAGCTTGCATGACCACGATGTATGTCGTCTTCTCCGTGCATACGTTGCTGGTCCTCCGTGCCTCGGTGTATCTTTTGTCTTCCCATACACGCCCAAGAATCCAAGCAGGTCACGCAAAGATTCTTCGTCACGTGCATCACGTTGATTGCGGAGCGGACCTCTAGGTCTTTCAATATGGCAGGTCCCAAAATATAGATTTCTTCTTCCACATGGGTGCGCGTCCGTCCGCGTCCTTCGAACAGGTTGTCCGCGGGACCCTTTACAAATATCACCTTCAAATCCTTGACCATATCATGTACATCAGCACCGATGCGGTGGCGAGGCTTCGTCGGTGATCCGCCTCACCTTTGAAATGCTTGCCTTTCTTTCTTACGGGATGCTGCTCGGAAGAAATCGATGATGTCCCAAGTACACATTCTTCTTACAACTATTCAAATATATCTTGTCGGTATCATCCAAACAGTCGTGCATCCGCGGTATCCCTTGTTTATACGTCACGAAAGGTTCTTGAGAGCAGGCCAATCATTGAAGGTCACGAACAGCAACGCCTTTAGGTCAAATTCTTCCCCATGTGCTCATTCCACGACGTACACCTGTTCCATTCCACGGTTGTAAGAGTTCTTCAACTAATGGCCTTAGGTACACATCAATGTCGTTCTTTGGGTTGCTTAGGGCCTTGGATGAGCACTGGCATCATAATGAACTTCCGCTTCATGCACAACCAAGGAGGAAGGTTATACAAACATAGAGTCACAGGACAGGTGCTATGGTTGCTGCTCTGCTCCCCAAAAGGATTAATGCCATCGCACTTAGACCAAACCATACGCTCCTTGCGTCATCGCAAACTCCTTCTGTACTTTCTTTCGATTTTTCTCCACTGCGACCCGTCGTGGTACTCTCAACTTTCCGTCTTTCTTACGGTCTTCTCGTGCCATCGCATCGCCTTGGCATGCTCTTTGTTTTGGAACAAGCGTTTCAACCGTGGTATTATAGGAGAATACCACATCACCTTGGCAGAATCTTCTTCTGGGCGCTCGCCCTCGACATCACCGAGCTCATCGCGGCTGATCTTATAGCGCAATGCACCACATACCGGGCAAGCATTCAAATCCTCGTACTCACCGCGGTACAGGATGCAATCATTAGGGCATGCATGTATCTTCTGCACCTCTAACCCTAGAGGGCAGACAACCTTCTTTGCTTCATACGTACTCTCGGGCAATTCGTTGTCCTTTGGAAGCATATCCTTTTTCATTACCAGCAACTTTCCAAATCCTTGTCGGATACACCATTCTCGCCTTCCATTGCAGCAATTCGATGTGGTGCCCAGCTTTTCTTGTCACCTCGCAATTGGGTACAACAATTTTTGTGATCCTCTAACATCTTTTGCAACTTCTTCTTCTCCAAATCACTTTGCAGTTTCTCTTTGCATCGGCAATGGCCCGACCTAGATCATGAGCGGGCTCATCGATGGCTCTTCTTCACTTCTTCCGCATTGCCGGCTCAGCTTCTTCCGCATTACCGGCTCAGCTTCTTCCCCATTGTTGTATCATTGTATTCAGGGAACCCATGGCAAGGATAGCTGTCGTCGTCCTCTTCTTCTTCATTGTCTTCCATCATAACCCCTCTTTCTCCGTGCTTGGTCCAAACATTATAGTGGGGCATGAAACCGGACTCAAGCAGTGGGCGTGAATGGTTCTTGGCGTAGAGTAATTGTGACCATTCTTACAGCCAGCACATGGACAAGGCATAAAACCATCTGCCCGCTTGTTTGCCTCGGCCATAAGCGTAAAAGTATGCACGCCCTCAACGAGGCGGGAGAGCATCGGTCATCGTACATCCATTGCCGGCTCATCTTCATTACACAACACCGAATAGACCAAATTAATACAAGTTCATACATAAAGTTCATACAACACTTAAATGCAAAAAACAAATAACTCTCTAGCTAAAGCATTTAAATGCAACAACAAATGCGATCAAGATCGCAACTAAGGTAACAATTGATCCAACAGCATAATGATACCAAGCCTCACTATCGATGGCATATTTTCTAATCTTTCTATTCTTCAAGCGCAATTTCTCCATCTTGATCTTGTGATCATCGACGACATCGGCAACATGCAACTCCAATTCCATCTTCTCCCCCTAAATTCTTTTCAATTTTTCTTTCAAGTACTCGTTTTCTCTTTCAACTAAATTTAACCTTTCGACAATAGGGTCGGTTGGAATTTCCGGTTCACATAACTCCTAGATAAAAATATCTATGTCAACTTGATGGGCATAATTTGTCATAAACAGGAAATGCAACAAATAGTTTTAAAAGAGAATATACCACATCGAATCATAACAAGGGCGAGGGCCGACGGGGCGGATATCAAAACCATGGCACTATGTATAACAAACAACGTCGGGTAAGATAATTATTACATGATTAACTATATATCCAAATCACACAAACATCAATTTTTATATAAAATTTCATGAACAAGAGGCTCACCACAAGGTGGTGCCGGCTGACAGAGACGATCTTGAGGCGATCGATGGTGGTTCTGACGGAGATTTAGAAGGCACTAAGTAAACCACACCTACATATGCAAACTAAGTATTATTTTTGACCTCAAATTGCATATAAATCAAATACTAGCACATATATATATTTCCTGCCAAATTACTAAACTCACAAATTAGTAACTATATAAAGCATTGCAAGAGCTAATCTAGCAATGAGAGATGAAAGGACAAAGTTGCTAACCTTTGTGATCACTTGAATGGATGGGGGCCTTCAAATCTTGACAAATTTTGGGCAAAATGTGTGATGAGCTCGAGGGGAAGAGGAAGAACAGAGAGGAGACGAGAGGGGAAAGGGGGAAGAACAGAGCGAGCTGGACGAAGGGTTTATATGAAGGAGGACCTATAGTACCGGTTCGTAGCACGAACCGGTACTAAAAATCTTTGGAGGGGCCCAGATCGACAACATCCTGCCACCACCCTCATTAGTACCGGTTCGTGGCACGAACCGGTGCTAAATGTTAGCCACGAACTGGTACTAATGAGAGCGGCCCGGCTAGTCGTTGGAACCGGCACTAATGTATACATTTGTGCCGGCTCTAATACAAACCGGCACTAATGTGCTGCACGTTTGACCCTTTTTCTACTAGTGTTTGAAGGGATAATAACTAATTGGTCAGATTTTGTGAAGACATGGGTTCGAGAATGTTAGATATATGTCTTTGTAAAGTGTCGCTCATTGTCTACCTGTTTTGACAAGGTCGGTTACAAGGTTGTCATCATACTATCCATGCAAATGTTTCCTGTGATTTCATCTGCTAAATAATTAACACAACATGTTAATATGACATGGCATGTGAATTGACGACCAAGTGAAGTCATCAAATATTATGCTTTAGCAGAACTATATAGGTTCACCGTAAGTGTTAGGTTGGACTTATCACACACCACCGATCTCATTGTGAGTGTTCGGTTGGACTTGTCTCACACCACTGATCTAGCTCGCTTTGGTTGTACAATAACCCAACTATTGTATCTACTTAGTGTTGATCCATCGGCTTGGCTTACTTTTGGAACATTGTACATATTCCCCCATCTGTTGTGAACTTTCAGATCTAATGTTACTGTGATTATGGTATATTTGATGGCCTTACCTTTTGGCATTGTCTGGACAAGCTGCTCTGCATTGGATGCACTTATGTATCCAGGCTAACCGACTTATGTATGAAGGCAATGCCATGCTTCTGATGAACCTTACTGGGTTGGACTGATCCATTACTTGAGCAATCATTCTAAATTTCCTTCGCAATGGTTAATGAAGGAAATATGCCCTAGAGGTAATAATAAAATTATTATTTATTTCCTTATTTCATGATAAATGTTTATTATTCATGCTAGAATTGTATTAACCGGAAACTTGATACATGTGTGAATACATAGACAAACAAAGTTTCACTAGTATGCCTCTACTTGACTAGCACGTTGAATCAAAGATGGTTAAGTTTCCTAGCCATAGACATGAGTTGTCATTTGATTAATGGGATCACATCATTAGAGAATGATGTGATTGACTTGACCCATTCTGTTAGCTTAGCACTTGATCGTTTAGTATGTTCCTATGACTATGAGATTATGCAACTCCCAAATACCGGAGGAACACTTTGTGTGCTACCAAACATCACAACGTAACTGGGTGATTATAAAGGTGCTCTACAGGTGTCTCTGATGGTGTTTGTTGGGTTGGCATAGATCGAGATTAGGATTTGTCACTCCGATTGTCGGAGAGGTATCTCTGGGCCCTCTCGGTAATGCACATCACAAAAAGCCTTGCAAGCAATGTGACTAATGAGTTAGTTGTGGGATGGTGCATTACGGAACGAGTAAAGAGACTTGCCGGTAACGAGATTGAACTAGGTATGATGATACCGACGATCGAATCTCGGGCAAGTAACATACCGATGACAAAGGAAACAACGTATGTTGTTATGCGGTTTGACCGATAAAGATCTTCGAAGAATATGTGGGAGCCAATATGAGCATCCAGCTTCCGCTATTGGTTATTGACCGGAGACGAGTCTCGGTCATGTCTACATAGTTCTCGAACCCGTAGGGTCCGCACGCTTAACGTTTGGTGATGATCAGTATTATGAGTTTATGTGTTTTGATGTACCGAAGGTAGTTCAGAGTCCCGATTGAGATTGGGGACATGACGAGGAGTCTCGAAATGGTCGATACGTAAAGATCAATATATTGGATGACTATATTCGGACATCGGAAAGGTTCCGAGTGATTCAGGTATTTATCGAAGTACCGGAGAGTTACGGGAATTCGCCGGGGAGTATATCGGCCTTATTGGGCTTTAGGGGAAAGAGAGAGGGGAGGCTCTGCGCCCCCCCAAGGCCTACTCTGAATTGGACCAGGGGGAGGGGCGGCGCCCCCTCCTTCCTTCTCTTCTCTTTTCCCTTTCCTTCTCTTCTCTTTTCCGTTTCCTTCTCTCCTACTCCTACTACATGGAAGGGGGGATCCTACTCCCGGTGGGAGTAGGACTCCCCAGGGCGCGCCATAGTACAGGGCCAGCCCTCCCCCTCCTCCACTCCTTTATATCAGGGGAGGGGGCACCCCATGGACACACATGTTGATCATTGATCTCTCTTATCCGTGTGCGGTGCCCCCTCCACCATAATCAACCTCGGTAATATCATAGCGGTTCTTAGGCGAAGCCCTGCGTCGGTTGCATCATCAACACCGTCATCACGCCGTCGTGCTAACGAAACTCTCCCGCGAAGCTCTGCTGGATCGTGAGTTCTTGGGACGTCGCCGAGCTGAACGTGTGCAGAACTCAGAGGTGCCATGCGTTCGGTACTTGGACGTCGGATCGTGAAGACGTACGACTACATCAACCGCGTTGTCATAACGCTTCTGCTTATGGTCTACGAGGGTACGTACTGCTTATGGTCTACGAGGGTACGTAGACGACACTCTCCCCTCTCGTTGCTATGCATCACCATGATCTTCCGTGTGCGTAGGATTTTTTTTGAAATTACTACGTTACCCAACAGTGGCATCCGAGCCAGGTTTATGCGTAGATGTTATATGCACGAGTAGAACACAAGTGAGTTGTGGGCTATACAATTCATACTGCTTACTAGCATGTCATACTTCGGTTCGGCGGTATTGTTGGATGAAGCGGCCCGGACCAACATTACGCGTACGCTTACGCGAGACTGGTTCTACCGACGTGCTTTGCACACAGGTGGCTGGAGAGTGTCAGTTTCTCCTTTTTTTAGTTGAACGGAGTGTGGCTACGCCCGGTCCTTGCGAAGGTTAAAACAAAACTAATTTGATGAAATATCATTGTGGTTTTGATGCGTAGGTAAGAACGGTTCTTGCTCAGCCCGTAGCAGCCACGTAAAACTTGCAACAACAAAGTAGAGTATGTCTAACTTGTTTTTGCAGGGCATGTTGTGATGTGATATGGTTGTCGCTTTATTGTATGCAATGCAAATGCCCTGTAATTGTTTTTACTTTATCACTAAGCGGTAGCGATAGTTGTAGAAACAATAGTTGGCGAGACGACAACGATGCTACGATGGAGATCAAGGTGTCGCGCCGGTGACGATGGTGATCATGACAATGCTTTGGAGATGGAGATCAAAAGCACAAGATGATGATGGCCATATCATATCACTTATATTGATTGCATGTGATATTTATCCTTTATGCATCTTATTCTGCTTTGATTGACAATAGCATTATAAGATGATCTCTTACTAAATTTCAAGGTACAAGTGTTCTCCCTGAGTATGCACCATTGCCAAAGTTCGTCGTGCCGAGACACCACGTGATGATCGGGTGTGATAAGCTCTACGTTCACATACAACGGGTGCAAGGCAGTTTTGCACACGCAGAAATACTCGGGTTAAACTTGACGAGCCTAGCATATGCAGATATGGCCTCGGAACACTGAGACCGAAAGGTCGAGCATGAATCATATAGTAGATATGATAAACATAGTGATGTTCACCATTGAAAACTACTCCATCTCACATGATGATCGGACATGGTTTAGTTGATTTGGATCACGTGATCACTTAGATGATTAGAGGTATGTCTATCTAAGTGGGAGTTCTTAAGTAATATGATTAATTGAACTTTAATTTATCATGAACTTAGTCCTGATAGTATTTGGCAAATAATATTGTAGATCAATAACTTGCGTTGTTGCTTCCCTATGTTTTATATGTGTTCCTAGAGAAAACTAAGTTGAAAGATGATACTAGCAATGATGCGGACTGAGTCCATAATCTGAGGTTTATCCTCATTGCTGCACAGAAGAATTATGTCCTTGATGCACCGCTAGGTGACGAACCTGTTGCAGGAGCAGATGCAGACGTTATGAATGTTTTGACAAAGCTCGGTATGATGACTACTTGATAGTTTAGTGCATCATGCTTTACGTCTTAGAACCGGGACTTCAAAAATGTTTTGAACACCACGGAACATATAAGATGTTCCAAGAGTTGAAGTTGGTATTTCGTACTCATGCCCGTGTCGAGAGGTATGAGACCTCTGACAATACTTTGCCTATAAGATGGAGGAGAATAGCTCAACCAGTGAGCATATGCTCAGATTGTCTAGGTACTACAATCGCTTGAATCAAGTGGGAGGTAATCTTCCAGATAAGATAATGATTGACAGAATTCTCTAGTCACTATCACCAAGTTACTAGAACTTCGTTATGAACTACAAGATGCGAGGGATAACGAAAAAATTCCCAAGCTCTTCGCGATGCTGAAATCGGCGAACGTAGAAATCAAGAAAAGCATCAAGTGTTGATGGTTGAAAAGACCACTAGTTTCAAGTAAAAGGGCAAAGGGAAAGAAAGGGAACTTCAAGAAGAATAGCAAGCAAGTTGCTGCTCCAATGAAGAAGCCCAAAGCTAGACCCAAGCCTGGAACTGAGTGCTTCTACTGCAAAGGAATGGTTACGTCGATGCAAGTTTTGGCACTGATCCAGATGACTCTAAGTCTCAATCTGGATACATATTGAAAGTGGGAGCAATTAGCTAGAGTAGCTCCGTGCAGAGCACTGTAGACATAGAAATTTGCAAAATACTTACGGATCTGAATATGGCAGACCCGTTGACTATACTTCTCTCACAAGCAAAACATGATCACACCTTAGTACTCTTTGGGTGTTAATCACAAGACTATGTGAACTAAGATTACTGACTCTAGTAAACCCTTTGAGTGTTGGTCACATGGCGATGTGAACTATGGGTGTTAATCACATGGTGATGTGAACTATTGGTGTTGAATCACATGGCGATGTGAACTAGATTATTGACTCTAGTGCAAGTGGGAGACTGAAGGAAATATGCCCTAGAGGCAATAATAAAGTTATTATTTATTTCCTTATTTCATGATAAATGTTTATTATTCATGCTAGAATTGTATTAACCGGAAACATGATACATGTGTGAATACATAGACAAACAGTGTCACTAGTATGCCTCTACTTGACTAGCTGGTTGAATCAAAGATGGTTAAGTTTCCTAGCCATAGACATGAGTTGTCATTTGATTAACGGGATCACATCATTAGACAATGATGTGATTGACTTGACCCATTCCGTTAGCTTAGCACTTGATTGTTTAGTATGTTGCTATTGCTTTCTTCATGACTTATACATGTTTCTATGACTATGAGATTATGCAACTCACGAAAACCAGAGGAACACTTTGTGTGCTACCAAATGTCACAACGTAACTGGGTGATTATAAAGGTGCTCTACAGGTGTCTTCTATGGTGTTTGTTGTGTTGGCATAGATCGAGATTAGGATACTCCGATTGTCGGAGTAGTATCTCTGGGCCCTCTCGGTAATGCACATCACTATAAGCCTTGAAAGAAATGTGACTAATGAGTTAGTTGCGGGATGATGCATTACGGAACGAGTAAAGAGACTTGCCGGTAACGAGATTGACCTAGGTATGATGATACCGACGATCGAATCCTCGGAAAGTAACATACCGATGACAAAGGGAACAACATATATTGTTATGCGGTTTAACCGATAAAGATCTTCGTAGAATATGTGGGAGCCAATATGAGCATCTAGGTTCCGCTATTGGTTATTGACCGGAGAAGAGTCTCGGTCATGTCTACATAGTTCTCAAACCCGTAGGGTCCGCACGCTTAATGTTTGGTGATAATCGGTATTATGAGTTTATGTGTTTTGATGTACCGAAGGTAGTTCGGAGTCCCGGATGAGATCGGGGACATGACGAGGAGTCTCGAAATGGTCGAGACATAAAGATTGATATATTGGACGACTATATTCGGACATCGGAAAGGTTCCGAGTGACTCGGGTATTTATCGGAGTACCGGAGAGTTACGGGAATTCGCCGGGGAGTATATGGGCCTTATTGGGTTTTAGGGGAAAGAGAGAAGGGAGGCTGCGCCCCCCAAGGCCTTGTCCGGGTGGACTAGGGGAGGCGGCGCCCCTCCTTCCTTCTATTCTCTTTTTCCCTTTCCTTCTCTCCTACTCCTACTACACGGAAGGGGGGGGGGGGGAATTCTACTCCCGGTGGGAGTAGGACTCCCCAGGGCGCGCCATAGTAGATCGCCGGCCCTCCCCCTCCTCCACTCCTTTATATACGGGGGAGGGGGGCAACCCATGGACACACAAGTTGATCATTGATCTCTCTTAGCCCTGTGCGGTGCCCCCCTCCACCATAATCAACCTCGGTAATAGCGTATCGGTGCTTAGGCGAGGCCCTGCATCGGTAGCATTATGAACACCGTCATCACGCCGTCGTGCTGTCGGAACTCTCCCGCGAAGCTCTGCTGGATCGTGAGTTCATGGGACGTCGCCGAGCTGAACGTGTACAAAACTCGGAGGTGTCGTGCGTTTGGTACTTGGATCGGTCGGATCGTGAAGACGTACGACTACATCAACCGCGTTGTCATAACGCTTCCGCTTACGGTCTACGAGGGTACGTAGATGACACTCTCCCCTCTCGTTGCTATGCATCACCATGATCTTGCGTGTGCGTAGGATTTTTTTTGAAATTACTACGTTACCCAACAGTTAATACGTTGTTCATGCGCTTGGACAATAAGTTGAGTTGGGCACCCGCGAGAAATGATTTGGTGTATGACACTGTACCCGCGAGAAATTTTATGCGGTTGACTTTGATCTAAATTTTGTTGGGTCGGTTCGTAGATAATAATTTGGTATATGGCACTGTTGCTCCAATGAACAATATTATCGGATTGGATATGAATGTACTCAACAACGATGAATATGATTGTATCCGGTAGCACCGCTGCCGGGTGCTGCAAGCCGCACTTCCTACCTAGTTTGTTATATCTTGTCTTGTATTTCGAGAAGTTCCATATACCCTACACACACACACACACACACACACACACACACACACACACACACACACACACACACACACACACACACACACACACACACACACAAACCTTAGCGGTAACACATCAACAATTCAACCAATTCTATTCTCTTACACTTTCAGATCAGAATTAATTGCTACACAGCTGCCTACCAGCTAGTTCTCAGCAAAGGTTGAAAAGTGAAAACATGGGAAAAGAACTTTTCAGAGAGAACGTAAGATGATACCAGAATACTTAGTTAACATGAATATTCACCGAAATTCTTCTTCTACACGTCAGCCTTGTGATGGGATCGATGGTGAACTCAAACTCGATGTTGACGAATGTGTGTTCGCGCATGCCCGGAATATATTCAAAGTTCTTACTGACTAAGCATTAAACTACGAAAAATCCTAAATGCATATAAATATAGCCTTAGATTTCAAATTTCATACATGTGTTTCCCAAACAATTCTATTTTTATATCAAGTACGAAGAGCCGAGTGTGTGTGATACCATCATTGACAGATGTTCTATGTGACTGCCTCCCATCAGAGAGGAGGTTATCAAGCAAATGGGTTTGGCGATGGGTATGCCCTCTTTGCGGTGTCCTGGAGACTGGAACTAACATCCTCTTCCCTTGCCCTACTGTCCATTTTCTTTGGTGCTTTCTCCGACATGAGTGAATTTCTGGAAACTCGGGCCAACCGACCGGGAGGAGGAAACGCCTCTTCTGGTTAGTGTTTGCGGTGATGATATGAACTATTTGGACGACGCGTAACAAGATGGTTATCGAGCGAGTGTTTTTTGGTGGGCCACTAATTCCATTTTCAAATTTCTAGCACTTTTAAAATATCATCGCCAACTCTCTGGGGAGAGGGACCTGGACCGTCTTGCCGGCATGATGGAGCATTGACTTCCGCAGCACGCCGTCCTTCTCCTTCAGCAAGCCACTAATTTACCGACCCTTTGTGGTCTATATCTTTTATTTGGGCATGTTTCAGTTGTTGCCCCTACAGACATATATTTACCTTTCTTGTATTTGAACTTGGTGTATGGATTTGGTGGTTGCTTTCGAGAGAGGGTGTGATACCAGCCGGTTATTGAACCTTGGAATTATGACGGGTGCATTTAAGCAGAAATTCAGCGATACCAAGGATCCATGGACGCCCCACTCTACAATTTTGATTTTTTTTTTGTTGAAGACAAGCAACTACACTCTAGAAACTTTCCATCAAGAAATTTGCTAGATATGTATAATGTAGATATTAATTCATGAAAGGATGCAACTTATTTATTGTGCACACATATACAACGGAGGGGGCGGGGGTGGGGCTCAATTGACCGATAGATTTTCTTAAGCGTCACTATCTCAGACTAAATTGTGGGAACACCAACTTAAAACTTATGATGCAAACTACAAGTTAAATTCCTAGAGAAATGTATTTCCAATGAAAAAAATTGTAAAAAAGAAACTATTTAAAATTTAGCAATACTGATATAAAATATGATGGTTAAGAAATTATATAATTTTTATTTTTAAAATTTAATATGAAAACATACTGTATAAAAATTATTGCCATGCAACAGGTAAAACACAAGTAAAATTGTTCAGTATAAATTAGTAACTTTTGCTTCGACTTTGGCAAAACTCTTTAACTTTTTTAAGTTTTGTTTATGTCAAATTAAAATATCCAAATAAAATGAGAGAATTTATTTACAAACTCAAAATTAAAAGCGTAATCAATGTTTATGTAGTTATATATAAACCATAGATGTACATGGCCATACACATACCAGGTGCAAAATTTTAGGTTAGGCCCTATATAAAAGATTATATTCGATGAAAATTATGGAATTACATTGATTCTTATTGGTTTATTTTTTACTCAGATTTTTGTTAAATGTGCCACATTTCTTGTCTATCTAATCACTAAATCTTCAATTTTATATATTAATTAAAAAGTTTTCTGAAATATCATATATCATTTCAACTTACTATCGTACCCAATTCACAAATTTATATGAGAATATTTATATTTTGAGCATTTTAGTTTCCTGCATAGTTCTAATGATTACGCAAACTAATTTCTACGCACAAAATTAGTACTAGGCTAACACCTAGACAATTTGTTGGCAGCCCTAATTATTGGCGGTTCAAGTGTTCTTAAATCAGACATGACATTATTGGCGGGATGATGAAATCCAAATTACTTCTCATCTTGACAGATGCTAGAAACTTGATTTTTGAAAATCACATCGTTGAAGTTGAAAATATGTTATACTTTGTTGAGTTTGTAAAGATTTACATTTGTACATCACCCAAAGCAGATGCTTATTTTAGGGGTAGCTTGAAGATAAATATAAAAATGACCCTTTATATGTCACGGTTCTTTGTAACAAAACATTATTAATAGTATTAATAAAGTTGGATTTATAAAAAATACTCCCTCCATTCCATAATGTAGTGCGACCCACGTTTTTCGGGATTCAACTTTGACCATAAGTTAGACAAATAATATATAAATCATTTTACCAAAAAATTATACCTTTGAAAACTTATTTGAATACTTAATTCAAAGGTATATGTCGAACTCCACATGATCGCTTATGTTGGTTAAATTTATGGTCAAAACTAAATCTCGAAAAGTGTGGGCGCACTACATTTTGGAATGGAGGGAGTATAAATTTTTGTTGCATTTGGCTCTTTTAAATCTTTTATTACTGTTCTTTAGAAGGAAAAAATCATCTAAAATATCTCCAACATAACAGCTGCAGCTAAATCATCTAAATATTTGCAAAACAATGGTTAGTTCGATCGACAACTAACAGCTGCATGCCCGGCAAAATTGAAGAATCTCTGGCGAGGAACAGACACACGATCAGACAAACCCATGTTCACAACCGACGCAGTGGCAGTAGAAATGTTCAGAACAGCCATCCCGAACTTTTTAGTTCAAGGCATGAGAATGTAATTACGTGAAACAAGTAACCGTTCACTCATTCAGAATTATTATAAGAACAAGTGAACAAGGAAGAATCATGAACCTGTACAAATGGACCCCCGCAAAAAAAAAAAAAAAAACTACACAAATGGAGTCAGTATTGAGCCCGAAGGTGCCCAATCTGGTAAGCCGGAATTCAACATGGCTCTTTCCTAAATACTGTGCTCTCTAGCCATCCTACCTGTTGTGTAGGGCGTCGGGGCAGCTCGGGACCGGCCGCTTGTCGTCGGCGAACCCCACGGCAGAAGGCGTCGATGACGGCAAGCTCGCCGCAGCAACCACTTCCGGTATCGGCCGTGAGCGAACGTCGTACGCCACGGATTCCGCTGCTCCCAGACGGCGGGCCGGCGCCACGGCGGCGGCTAGAAGAAGAACGTCGCTGCCGCCTACCAGGTACACGATGACGACGAGCACGAGCAGCCGGTGGTGGTTGCCGCGTGGGAGTGACGCCACCCGCGACGGGGCTCCTCTCCCTCCTCTCCGGCTGCCACACGTAGGCTGCGCCGGTTGCATCGGCGTATGCTCGACGCACGCCGGCGGGTTGCAGGCCGAGGCGCGCCACATTGTTTGTGTGCTTGATTGACGAAGCAGAGCAGGTTAATTAGCCGTTCCGTGTTTCAGCGCCGGTGCTAATAATGCGAGTGGGAGCGGGAATCATGGGGGTGCTGCAATCAAACAGAAAATGCACTACGTGCATGATAGTGAGTGGAAAACAGCGTGTTGTTTCTACTGGATCGATGTAGAGGAATCTAGGAGAAGAAACACAAACACATCCCTCCTGTGGACTGCTCTACTTATACTTGTTAATTAGTCTCTGACAGTCCGAGCACTACGTATGACTAGTCAATCGCAGTTAAGTAATCACCGCCGTGATACGGATCTAGCGTGTACGTGCATGCATGGCGGACGGCACGGTACACGGCGCCGCGTCCGGGGCCGACGCTCGCGTACGGCCTCCGCCCAAGCCGGGGGTCTGCCCTCCCCTTGCTTCGTACGCCTCCCACCGGCGACTGCGAGCTGGCTGTCGTGTACCGTCTCACGACGCGCCGCCCAACACGCTAGCCGAGGGAGACGATGGGTTTCCACTGACGCCAAGGTGTTTCTTCAGTGATCTGCTTTACAGGTCGATTTTCTTGGCTCTTCCCCTGGCTGCACATCCATGACAGGTTGCGTTTCTTGGCTCTTCCCCTGGCTGCACATCCTTTTTATATACAGTAGGTCCAACGCTTTTACGCTTGGGTAACGTCCTTTCTTTTCCCTGTCGTGTCGTGTCACTGCTCCCACATAACACCCAGTGCGCATGCGTCGCAACTTGTACCACATGCACCCACACACCTTTGTTTGGGTAGGGCCAGTGAGGCGGTAATGTGTACTCCCTCCGTTCGGAATTACTTGTCTCGGAAATGGATGTATTTAGAATTAAAATACATCTAGATACATCCATTTCTGCGACAAGTAATTCCGAACGGATGGAGTACATATATGGAGTTGACGTGTCTCTCGGCTGGGATAATGGTGTGAAGGCATCTTCAACGGAAAGTCATAACGGGCATTTCATGTCTGTCCGCGGATACTTGTGGACGTGTCCGCAGATACCATCGGCTTTTTCGTTATGGGAGGAATTTTTAACGGCATTTTGAATGCTGTCTTTCAAACGAACGTCCCCATTTGCCATGGACATATTTGGACGTGTCCGTGGACAGTCGCATGGGCTTTGCTCATCTAAGACCTTCATCTAAAGAAAAAAATAATCGTCCGCGCCGTTTAGCTTTTCCCTTTTTCAGTTTCTCTTTGAACATTGAAATACTTAAATATAAAGATTACCATGCAACAACAATGCCAACATACTCCCTCCTTCCCGGTTTAAAGTGCTCATCTAAAAAACTTCATATTTTCATTATATTAGGCTCATTTTGAGTCCAATTGAGTAAAAGTGCTTTGAGTCCCATGCCACATTTTATTCATAGAGATAAGAGAGAAGAAATTAATGATCATGCATGCATCTTACTACCTCTGTCCTGGCTTAGTAGTCCCTATTGTAATTTGTGCTAAGTTTTGACCAAAGATTTAACTGACAAAATGTTAGTGTATGTGAACAAAAATTATATTGTTGGATTCGTATTTGAACATAGTTTTCAATGATAGGGAGGGTGCTACACTATGCAAGTCCAATGAGAGGGAGGGTGCTACACTTTATTACTTTGGGAATTGAATATGTGAGAAATATTTCATTGAGCAGTTTTGTATACATAAAACTCGTGTCATCCACTCATAATCTACCTTGGTTGATGAGATTCCCGATTTGAGCCCTCTAAACTGGAGATGTGGGAGTAAATATTACAATCAAAACATATAATTATTAAATAATATAGTGCAAATTTAAATTTAATTTATTCGACCATGTGTTCTAATTGTTTACATAAAATATTCAAAAATGTTCCTTTAAATCATCTGGAGCTTGTACCAGTTTCTCCTTTGTGAATCTAATGATGCATCTCAAGAAAGTTTCAAACATTGCCACCTCTTGTTCTGGAAGGTTTACCCATCCATTCAAAATCATAAGCTTAGAGTAGAAACTAGAGGAGGTAAAATGAATCAGGAACCACTTTATCATGAGGGACACCCTAAAAAGAATTGAACAAGATTCACAAAGAATTAATATTGATACACCTAGTCCTTCTAAGGAGAAGAAGAAAAATAAAAATGATAGGACTTTGCATACCTCTAGTGAACCTGAAACAGAAATATCTCCTGAAGATAATAATGGTGTCTCTATTTCTGATGTTGAAACTCAATCTGGTAATGAACAACCACCTAGTGATAATGATAATGTAAATGACGATGTTCAGGAAGACACTTAACCAGACAATCATAAAGGACCAGATAATGATGTTGAAATAGAACCAACTCTTGATCTCGATAACCCACAACCTAAAAATAAAAGATTTGATAAAAGAGACATTGTTGCTAGAAAACATGGTAAGGAAAGATAACCATGGGTACAAAAACCCATGCCCTTTCCACCTAAAGCAACGAAGAAAAAGGATGATGAAGAATTTGAATGCTTTGCTGAAATGCTTAGGCCAGTCTTTTTGCATACTCGCTTGACTGATATTTTGAAGATGGCCCCTTATGCGAACTAAATGAAAGACATCATTACTAATAAGGAAAAAAATACCTGAAGCTGAAACCTCCACCATGCTTGCTAATTATTCTTTTAAGGATGAAGTACCTAAAAAACTTGGAGATCCGGGAATACCAACAATACCTTGCTCCATCAAAAGAAGTTATGTCAAAACTGCTTTGTGTGATATAGGAGCTCGTGTTAGTGTTATGCCTTTCTCCTTATATAAAGGACTTGACTTGAATAAACTCACACCTACTGAAATATCTTTGCAAATGGCTGACAAATCAACTGCCATACCTATCAGTATTTGTGAGGATGTGCCCGTTGTTGTTGCAAATGTTACTATCTTAACTGACTATGTTATACTTCAGATGGCCGAGGACGACAACATGTCGATTATCCTCGGTAGACCCTTCTTGAATACTGCAGGGGCTTTGATTGCAATAAAAGCAAGGTCACTTTTCATATCAATGGTAATGAGCATACGGTGCACTTTCCGAAGAAACAATTCCAAGTGAATGGTATTAATGTTATTGAAAAATCTCCAACACTCACTATTGGAAGTTTTCAACTACCTCTACCTGCTGCCAAAAAGAAATATGAAATGCTTATTGTTGGGGACATGCATATCCCCGTTGAGTTAACTTAGTGTTTTACAAAAGTTCTTCGGTTTCATGCTAATCGTAAGTGGTTGTTAATAAGACTTGATCAACCTTATTAATGGGTCATTTTTGAGAGGTATGAAAGTTGATGAATTTACTAAGCACCACCTTCTGTTCCCAACTTTTGTTTTCTGTTTTTCTTATTAAAAAAATAAAATGCCATGTTTTGTCTGTTTTCTAAATTTCCAGTGCAATAAAAAATGACCCAGAAATAAAAGTTCTCAGAATACCATGAAAATTTGACACGATTTTTTCTGAATTTTTTATGCAAATAACATCAGGGGGTGCACCAGGTGGGCACAACCCACCTGGGCGCACCAGCAGCCCCAGGCGCACCCTGGTGGGCCGTGGTCGCCACATGGTCCCCCTCACATATATCTTTAGCCCATGTCATCACCTACCTCTGGAAAAAAGTTCACCATTGCTCTCTCTCTCTCTCTCTCTCATGTTCTTGCTCTCAAACCCGTGGATTTTGATCTCTTTGCTCGAAGCTCCATTTCCAAAACTGTTTTGGGGGATTGCTACTTGGTATGTGACTCCTCCATTGCTCCAATTAGTTTTTGCTTTAGTTGTTTGTATTTTGAATAATTAGCTACTCTTGGAGCAACTATAGATGAGCTTGCATGTTGAATTCTTAGAGTTCTAAGTAGTTTGAATGCTCAATATGGCCTCTAAGCATGCTTATGAGTAGTTAATTACTATCGATCTTGTGAAGTTTTCTTGACAAAATTTTTGTGGACCAAAAATTTCAGAAATTGTACACAAACAAAATGTACCTTTTTGGAAGGAGTTCTTCAAGAAGGAGTCCCTCGGAAGCATCGTCCAGTAGTGGCTCGGTACGTCGGTCTTATGTTGAACCAAGCACAAGCTCAATACAAGAGGGTAAGGGCACTTTTGTCCCTAAGTAGTTTTGGTGATTGATGACAATGCCTTTGCGGACTAATCGTGTGTATTGAGCTTCTCAGATTCATCACGACTAAACACAAGACGATTTGATGCCCCTCGAAGAGTATTGAAGACGGCGTTTGTCTACGGTTCGGTTCGGTGGAGTTGAGTCATAGGAGAGCTGTACTATTAAGAGGGGGTCCGCTTTGGAAAGGTTAGGGTGAAATCTCACGTAGACATTCCCTTTTGCACCGCCTTTCTTTGAGCACCTTGGAGCGTTCCTCTGTCCCGCGTGTCTCTGCGAAATGAAGGCCTCGGCTGGCGGTAGTACTGCTCTCTTGAGCGGTACTACCGCAGGAGCCAGCGGTAGTACCGGGCTACGACACGATAGTACCGCAGGCTCCCACGGTAGTTCCGCTGTTCCGAGCGGTAGTACCGCGAGCTCTGGTCTGGCACCGCTCTCAAGCGGTGGTAGGCGCGGATGTAATTGTTTTTACATCCGCGCTCCCCGCGGTAGTACCGTGCTGCGGCGCGGTAGTACCGTGGCACCAGTCCAGGTTCCGTAGAAAGAACGGAGGTAGGGGCGGATGTAATTTTTTACATCCGCACCCTTATAGGTAGTACCGCACCCTCGGTCGTGGTAGTTCCGTGTCAGATTTTTGCACGACTTTTTCTCAGCGGAGGTAGTCACGGATGTATTTTTTTTACCTCTATGCCTACCAGGCCTGGCCTGTGTTTGCCTTGCGGATGTACCGCACGGGGCCGTAGTAGTACCGCGTCTGCGGATCTACCGCGCCCTGTCGGTGCTCCTTTTGCCTGGCCTGGCTCCTGTTGGGGAATGTAGTAATTTCGAAAAATTTCCTACGCACACGCAAGATCATGGTGATGATATAGCAACGAGAGGAGAGTGTTGTCTACGTACCCTCGTAGACCGAAGCGGAAGCATTGACGCAACGTAGAGGAAGTAGTCGTACGTCCTCCCGGTCCGACCGATCCAAGCACCGTTACTCCGGCACCTCCGAGTTCTTGACACACGTACAACTCGATGACGCACCCTCGATCTCCGATCCAGCAGAGGCACCGAGGGGGAGTTCCGTCAGCACGACGGCGTGATGACGATCTTGATGTTCTCCTGTCGCAGGGCTTCGCCTAAGCACCGCTACAATATGACCGAGGTGTAATATCGTGGAGGGGGGCACCGCACACGGCTAAGGAACGATCAATGATCAACTTGTGTGTCTAGGGTGCCCCCCTACCCCCGTATATAAAGGAGGGAGGGAGGAGGTGGCGGCCCAAGGGGCGCCATAGGAGGAGGAAACCTACTCCAAGTAGGTTTCCCTCTTTCCTAATCCAAGTTGGAGGGAAGGAAGGTGTACTAGTAGTAGGAAGGAAGAGGGAAGGAGAAAGGAAGGGGGCGGCCCCCTCCCCATTCGGATTGGTCTTGGGGGGGCGCCCCCCCATCCCTTGCTCCTTCTCCCTTCCTTCCACTTGGGCCCAATAAGGCCCATATACTTACCGGGGGGTTCCGGTAACCTCCCGGAGCTCCGGTATATTTCCAAACTCTTCCGGAACCTTTCCGGCGTCCAAATATATCCGTCCAATATATCAATCTTTATGTCTCGACCATTTCGAGACTCCTCGTCATGTCCGTGATCACATCCGGGACTCGAACAACCTTGGTACATCAAAATACATAAACTCATAATATAAGCATCATCGAAACCTTAAGCGTGCGGACCCTACGGTTCGAGAACAATGTAGGCATGACCGAGACACGTCTCTAGTCAATAACCAATAGCGGGACCTGGATGCCCATATTGGTTCCTACATATTCTACGAAGATCTTTATCGGTCAAACCGCATAACAACATACTTTGTTCCTTTGTCATCGGTATGTTACTTGCCCGAGATTTGATCGTCGGTATCCAATACCTAGTTCAATCTCGTTTCGGAAGTCTCTTTACTCATTTCATGTAATACGTCATATCTTAACTAACTCATTAGTTACATGCTTGCAAGGCTTAAGTGATGAGTATTACCGAGAGGGCCAGAGATACCTCTCCGACAATCGGAGTGACAAATCCTAATCTCTAATTATGCCAACTCAACATGAACCTTCGAAACACCTGTAGAGCACCTTTATAATCACCCGATTCACGTTGTGACGTTTGGTAGCACACAAAGTGTTCTTCCGTAAACGGAGTTACACAATCTCATAGTTGCAGGAACTTTGTATAAGTCATGAAGAAAGCAATGACGGTATACTAAGCGATCAAGTGCTAGGCTAACGAGAATGGGTCATGTCAATCACATCATTCTTCTAATGATGTGATCCCACTAATCAAATGACAACACATGTCTATGGTCAGGAAACATGACCATCTTTGATTAATGAGCTAGTCAAGTAGAGGCATACTAGTGACCATAGTTTTGTCTATGTATTCACACATGTATTATGTTTCGGTTAATACAATTCTAGCATGAATAATAAACATTTATCATGATATGAGGAAATAAATAATAACTTTATTATTGCCTCTAGGGCATATTTCCTTGATCTCCCACTTGCACTAGAGTCAATAATCTAGATTACATAGTAATGATTCTAACACCCATGGAGTCTTGGTGCTGATCATGTTTTGCTCGTGAGAGAGGCTTAGTCAATGGGTGCGCAACATTCAGATCCGTATGTATCTTGCAAATCTCTATGTCTCCCACTTGGACTTGGTCCCGAATGGAATTGAAGCGTCTCTTGATGTGCTTGGTCCTCTTGTGAAATCTGGATTCCTTTGCGGGGCAATTGCACCGATATTGTCACGAAGATCTTCATTGGTCCCGATGCACTAGGTATGACACCTAAATCGAAATGAACTGCTTCATCAGACTCCTTCATTTGCTGCTGTGAAGCAGCTATGTACTCGCTTCACATGTAGATCCCGCCACGACGCTTTGTTTAGAACGCACCAACTTACAGCTCCACCGTTTAATAAAAACACATATCCGGTTTGCGATTTAGAATCGTCCGGATCAATGTCAAAGCTTGCATCGGCGTAACCATTTACGACTAGCTCTTTGTCACCTCCATATCGAGAAACATATCCTTAGTCCTTTTCGGTATTTCGGGATGTTTTGACCGCTGTCGATGATCCACTCTGGATTACTTTGGTACCTCCTGCTAAGCTTATTGCTAAGTATCGTCAGTGCGGTACACAGCATTGCATACATGATAGAGCCTATGGCTGAAGCATAGGAACATTTTCATTTCTCTCTATCTTCTGCTTTGTGGTCGGGCATTGAGTTCGACTCAACTTCACACCTTGTAGCACAGAGCAAGAAACCTTTCTTTGCACGATCCATATTGAACTTTTTCAATATTTTGTCAAGGTATGTGCTTTGTGAAAGTCCTATTAAGCGTCTTGATCTATCTCTATAGATCTTGATGCCTAATATGTAAGCAGCTTCACGAGGTCTTTCATTGAAAAACTTTTATTCAAGTATCCCTTTATGCTATCCAGAAATTCTATATCATTTCCAATTAATAATATGTCATCAACATATAAAACTAGAAATGCTCTGAGCTCCCACTCACTTTCTTGTAAATACAAAGCTTCTCCAAAAGTGCATATAAAACCATATGCTTTGATCACACTATCAAAACGTTTATTCCAACTCCGAGATGCTTGCACCAGTCCATAAATGGAACGCTGGAGCTTGCACACTTTGTCAGCACCTTTTGGATCAACAAAACCTTCCGGCTGCATCATATACAACTCTTCTTCTAGAAATCCATTCAAGAATGCAGTCTTGACATCCATTTGCCAAATTTCATAATCATGAAATGCAGCAATAGCCAACATGATTCGGACAGACTTAAGCATCGCTAAGGGTGAGAAAGTCTCATCGTAGTCAACCCCTTGAACTTGTCGAAAACCTTTCGCAACAAGTCGAGCTTTATAGACAGTAACATTACCATCAGCGTCAGTCTTCTTCTTAAAGATCCATTTATTCTCAATGGCTTGCCGATCATCGGGCAAGTCAACCAAAGTCCACACTTTGTTTTCATACATGGATCCTATCTCAGATTTCATGGCCTCTAGCTATTTAGCGGAATCTGGGCTCATCATCGCTTCCTTATAGTTCGTAGGTTCATCATGGTCAAGTAACATGACTTCCAGAATAGGATTACCGTACCACTCAGTGCGGATCTTACTCTGGTAGACCCACGAGGTTCGAAGAAACTTGATCCAAGTTTCATGATCAATATCATTAGCTTCCTCACTAATTGGTGTGGTTGTCACGGAACCGGTTCTCGTGATGAACTACCTTCAATAAGGGAGTAGATCTGATTATCTCATCAAGTTCTACTTTCCTCCCACTCACTTCTTTCGAGAGAAACTCCTTCTCCAGAAAGGATCCATTCTTAGCAACGAATGTTTTGCCTTCGGATCTGTGATAGAAGGTGTACCCAACAGTTTCTTGTGGGTATCCTATGAAGACACATTTCTCCGATTTGGGTTCGAGCTTATCTGGTTGAAGTTTCTTCACATAAGCATCGCAGCCCCAAACTTTAAGAAACGACAACTTTGGTTTCTTGCCAAACCACAGTTCATAAGGCGTCGTCTCAACGGATTTTGATGGTGCCCTATTTAACGTGAATGCGGCTGTCTCTAAACATAACCCCAAAATGATAGCGGTAAATCGGTAAGAGACATCATAGATCGCACCATATCAAGTAAAGTACGATTACGACGTTCGGACACACCATTTCGTTGTGGTGTTCCAGGTGGCGTGAGTTGCGAAACTATTCCGCATTGTTTCAAATGTAAACCAAACTCGTAACTCAAATATTCTCCTCCACGATCAGATCGCAGAAATTTTATTTTCTTGTTACGATGATTTTCTACTTCACTCTGAAATTCTTTGAACTTTTCAAATGTTTCAGACTTGTGTTTCATTAAGTAGATATACCCATATATGCTCAAATCATCTGTGAAGGTGAGAAAATAACGATATCCGCCACGAGCCTCAACATTCATCGGGCCACATACATCTGTATGTATGATCTCCAACAAATCTGTTGCTCTCTCCATAGTTCCGGAGAACGGTGTTTTAGTCATCTTGCCCATGAGGCACGGTTCGCAAGTACCAAGTGATTCATAATCAAGTGATTCCACAAGTCCATCAGTATGGAGTTTCTTCATGCGTTTTATACCGATATGACCTAAACGGCAGTGCCACAAATAAGTTGCACTATCATTATCAACTCTGCATCTTTTGGCTTCAATATTATGAACATGTGTATCACTACTATCGAGATTCAATAAAAATAGACCACTCTTCAAGGGTGCATGACCATAAAAGATATTACTCATATAAATAGAACAACCATTATTCTCTGATTTAAATGAATAACCGTCTCGCATCAAACAAGATCTAGATATAATGTTCATGCTCAACGCAGGCACCAAATAACAATTATTTAGGTCTAAAAGTAATCCCGATGGTAGATGTAGAGGTAGCGTGCCGACGGCGATCACATTGACTTTGGAACCGTTTCCCACGCGCATCGTCACCTCGTCCTTGGCGATGCTCGCTTATTCCGTAGTCCCTGCTTTGAGTTGCAAATATTAGCAATGAACCAGTATCAAATACCAGTGCTACTACGAGCTCTAGTTAGGTACACATCAATAACATGTATATCACATATACCTTTGTTCACTTTGCCATCCTTCTTATCCGCCAAATACTTGGGGCAGTTCCGCTTCAATGACTATCGCTTGCGGTAGAAGCACTCGATTTCAGGCTTAGGTCCAGATTTGGGTTTCTTCTCTTGAGCAGCAACTTGCTTGCCGTTCTTTTGAAGTTCCTTCTTCTTCCCTTTGCCCTTCTTCTTGAAACTAGTGGTCTTGTTGACCATCAACACTTGATGCTCCTTCTTGATTTCTACCTCCATGCTTTCAAAGATCGCGAAGAGCTCGAGAATAGTCTTGTTCATCCCTTGCATATTATAGTTCATCACAAAGCTCTTGTAGCTTGGTGGCGATGATTGAAGAATTTCATCAATGACACTATCATCGTGAAGATTAACTCCCGGTTGAATCAAGTGATTGTTATACCCGCACATTCTAAGTATATGTTCACCGAAGAACTATTCTCCTCCATCTTGCAGCTATAGAACTTATTGGAGACTTCATATCTCTCAATCCGGGCATTTGCTTGAAATATTAACTACAACTCTGGAACATCTCATATGCTCCATGACGTTCAAAACGTCATTGAAGACCGGTTCTAAGCCGTAAAGCATGGCACACTGAACTATAGAGTAGTCATCAGCTTTGCTCGCCAGACGTTCTTAACGTCGTCGGTTGCATCAAGAAGCAGTTCTGGCACCCAGCGGTGCTTCCGGGCGTAACTCTTACGTGCAGCAATGAGGATAATCCTCGAGTTACGGACCCGATCCGTGTAATTGCTACCATCATCTTTCAACTTTGCTTTCTCAAGGAACGCATTAAAATTCAACGGAACAACAAAGACGAGCCATCTATCTACAAACAAACATAGACAAGCAAGATACTATCGGTACTAAGTTCATGATAAATTTAAGTTCAATTAATCATATTACTTAAGAACTCCCACTTAGACAGACATCTCTCTAGTCATCTAAGTGATCACGTGATCCAAATCAACTAAACCATAACCGATCATCACGTGAGATGGAGTAGTTTTCAATGGTGAACATCATTATGTTGATTATATCTACTATATGATTCACGCTCTACCTTTCGGTCTCCGTGTTCCGAGGCCATATCTGTATATGCTAGGCTCGTCAAGTTTAACTTGAGTATTCTGCGTGTGCAAAACTGGCTTGCACCCGTTGTAGATGGACGTAGAGCTTATCACACCCAATCATCACGTGGTGTCTCAGCACGACGAACTTTGGCAACGGTGCATACTCAGGGAGAACACTTCTTGATAATTTTGGTGAGAGATCATCTTAAAATGCTACCGTCAATCAAAGTAAGATAAGATGCATAAAGGATAAACATCACATGCAATCAATATAAGTGATATGATATGGCCATCATCTTGTGCTTGTGATCTCCATCTCCGAAGCACCGTCGTGCTCACCATCGTCACCGGCGCGACACCTTGATCTTCATCGTAGCATCGTTGTCGTTTCGCCATCTATTGCTTCTCGACTATCGCTACCGCTTAGTGATAAAGTAAAGCAATTACAGAGCGTTGCATTTCATACAATAAGCGACAACCATATGGCTCCTGCCATTGCCGATAACCGGTTACAAAACATGATCATCTCATACAATAAAATATAGCATCACGTCTTGGCCATATCACATCACAACATGCCCTGCAAAAACAAGTTAGACATCCTCTACTTTGTTGTTGCAAATTTTACGTGGCTGCTACGGGCTTAGCAAGAACCGTTCTTACCAACGCATCAAACCACAACGATAGTTTGTCAAATAGACTCCGTTTTAACCTTCACAAGGACGGGCGTAGCACACTCGGTTCAACTAAAGTTGGAGAAACAGACACCCGCTAGTCACCTGTGTGCAAAGCACGGCGGTAAAACCAGTCCCGCATAAGCGTACGCGTAATGTCGGTCCGGGCCGCTTCATCCAACAATACCGCTGAACCAAAGTATGACATGTTGTAGGCAGTATGACTTATATCGTCCACAACTCACTTGTGTTCTACTCGTGCATATAACATCAACGCATAAAACCTAGGCTCGGATGCCACTGTTGGGGAACATAGTAATTTCAAAAATTTTCCCACGCACACGCAAGATCATGGTGATGATATAGCAATGAGGGGAGAGTGTTGTCTACGTACCCTCGTAGATCGAAGCGGAAGCGTTGACGCAACGTAGAGGAAGTAGTCGTACGTCCTCCCGGTCCGACCGATCCAAGCACCGTTACTCCGGCACCTCCGAGTTCTTGACACACGTACAACTCGATGACGCACCCTCGATCTCTGATCCAGCAGAGGCGCCGAGGGGGAGTTCCGTCAGCACGACGGCGTGGTGACGATCTTGATGTTCTCCTGTCGCAGGGCTTCGCCTAAGCACCGCTACAATATGACCGAGGTGTCATATCATGGAGGGGGGCACCACACATGGCTAAGGAACGATCAATGATCAACTTGTGTGTCTAGGGTGCCCCCCTACCCCCGTATATAAAGGAGGGAGGGAGGAGGTGGCGGCCCAAGGGGCGCCATAGGAGGAGGAAACCTACTCCAAGTAGGTTTCCCTCTTTTCCTAATCAAGTTGGAGTGGGAAGGAAGGAGTACTAGTAGTAGGAAGGAAGAGGGCAAGGAGAAAGGAAGGGGCCGCCGCCTCCCCAGTCGGATTGGGCTTGGGGGCGCCCTTCCCTGATCCTTCTCCTTCCTTCCACTTGGGCCCAATAAGGCCCATATACTTACCGGGGTTCGGTAACCTCCCAAGCTCCAGTATATTCCCAAGCTCTTCGGAACCTTTCGGTGTCCAAATATATCCGTCCAATATATCAATCTTTATGTCTCGACCATTTGAGACTCCTTGTCATGTCCGTGATCACATCCGGACTCGAACAACCTTGGTACATCAAAATACATAAACTCATAATATAAGCATCATCGAAACCTTAAGCGTGCGGACCCTACGGTTCGAGAACAATGTAGACATGACCGAGACATGTCTCGGTCAATAACCAATAGCGGGACCTGGATGCCCATATTGGTTCCTACATATTCTACGAAGATCTTTATCGGTCAAACCGCATAACAACATACTTTGTTCCTTTGTCATCGGTATGTTACTTGCCCGAGATTTGATCATCGGTATCCAATACCTAGTTCAATCTCGTTACCGGCAAGTCTCTTTACTCGCTCAGAATACGTCATCTCATAACTAACTCATTAGTTACATGCTTGCAAGGCTTAAGTGATGAGTATTACCGAGAGGGCCCAGAGATACCTCTCGACAATCAAGTGACAAATCCTAATCTCGAATTATGCCAACTCAACATGAACCTTCGGAAACACCCAGAGAGCACCTTTATAATCACCCATTACGTTGTGATGTTTGGTAGCACACAAAGTGTTCTTCCGGTAAACGGGAGTTACACAATCTCATAGTTGCAGGAACTTTGTATATGTCATGAAGAAAGCAATAGCAGTATACTAAACGATCAAGTGCTAGGCTAACAGAATGGGTCATGTCAATCACATCATTCTTCTAATGATGTGATCCCACTAATCAAATGACAACACATGTCTATGGTCAGGAAACATGACCATCTTTGATTAATGAGCTAGTCAAGTTGAGGCATACTAGTGACCATAGTTTTGTCTATGTATTCACACATGTATTATGTTTCCGGTTATTACAATTCTAGCATGAATAATAAACATTTATCATGATATGAGGAAATAAATAATAACTTTATTATTGCCTCTAGGGCATATTTCCTTCAGCTCCTGCCGTGCTCAAGGTAGTACCATGAGTCCATCATGCAGTAGTCTTGCGCCGATCTTGATAATACCGCTACTGTGGAGCGGTAGTTCCGTGGGCATGGGCTGAGTGGTGGGTAACGGTTGGAATTGTCCCCCCACTATAAAAGGGGGTCTTCTTCTCCAATAAGACTCACCTCTTCCAACCCTAAACTCCATTGTTGCTCCAAGCCCCATTTTCGCCCGATCTCTCTCCCTAGCCAATAAAACTTGTTGATTTGCTCGGGATTGGGTGACAAGGGTCCGATCTACACTTCCACCAAGAGATATTCGATTCCCCCCCCCCACTTATCCCGAGCGGATCTTTTTACTCTTGGGTGTTTGAGCACCCTAGACGGTTGAGGTCACCTCGAAGCCATACTCCATTGTGGTGAAGCTTTGTGGTGTTGTTGGGAGCCTCCAATTGTTGTGGAGATTGCCCCAACCTTGTTTGTAAAGGTTCGGTCGCTGCCTCCAAGGGCACCAATAGTGGAATCACGGCATCTCGCATTGTGTGAGGGCGTGAGGAGAATACGGTGGCCCTAGTGGCTTCTTGGGGAGCATTGTGCCTCCACACCGCTCTAACGGAGACGTACTTCCCTTTAAAAGGAAGGAACTTCGGTAACACATCCTCGTCTCCACTGGCGCCACTCTTGGTTATCTCATACCTTTACTTTAGCAAGCCTACTTGTGTTGTATCCCTTGCTTGCTTCTGTGCTAGTTGTTATTGCATCATATAGGTTGCTCACATAGTTGCATATCTATACAACCTATTTTGTTGCAAAGTTTAAATTGGTAAAGAAAAGCTTAAAACTGTTAGTTGCCTATTCACCCCCCTCTAGTCAACCATATCGATCCTTTCAATTGGTATCAGAGCCTCGTCTCTTTTTAAGGACTTTACCGTTCGAAGAGTATGGTTGATGTCGTAGATGATGTGGGAGAGCACTCCGGTGCGAATCCGATATCATCTACGGGAGATGGGGGCAACCCGATCTCACGTGAGGAATTCAATGTGGCGTTGGACACATTGAAAACCTCCATGATGACCGAGGTCAAGGACATGTTTAAGGATTTCTTAGAAGGGCTTAAACTTTCCACCGCGCCCGTGAAAGTATGTGATCCTGCCAACACGGTGACGGATGCTAACCTCGACAAGGGGGAAGCTACTAGTGAGAAAGCTCCTATGTCTAGTGGTAGAAATAGCACCGGCATCTTTGCCCATGTGGAACCTCCAATTTATGGAGGACCGATTCCCTCTACTCATTTAAATCATGTCGGACCTCCTCCTAAGTATGAGAAAAATGCTGATTTTTATTCTTGGGTTTATCGCTTCAAGTGTCATTTAAATCATGTGAACACTAACCTTTGGAGAATCATTGAAGAAGGTTTCTATCCTCATGACCCAAGCAACTTCACCCCTCGAGAAGCCATGGATAATCAATTCAATGAGAGTGCTCTCTTCATCATCCAAGATGCAATCCTTCCCGAAGATCTCTGTCGGTGTCAAAACCGGTGGATCTCGGGTAGGGGGTCCCGAACTGTGCGTCTAGGCGGATGGTAACAGGAGACAAGGGACACGATGTTTTTACCCAGGTTCGGGCCCTCTCGATGGAGGTAAAACCCTACTCCTGCTTGATTGATATTGATGATATGGGTAGTACAAGAGTGGATCTACCATGAGATCAAGGAAGCTAAACCCTAGAAGCTAGCCTATGGTATGATTGTTGTTCGTCCTATGGACTAAAACCCTCCGGTTTATATAGACACCGGAGAGGGCTAGGGTTACACAGAGTCGGTTACAATGGTAGGAGATCTACATATCCGTATTGCCAAGCTTGCCTTCCACGCCAAGGAATGTCCCATCCGGACACGGGACGAAGTCTTCAATCTTGTATCTTCATAGTCTTGGAGTCCGTCCATATGATGATAGTTCGGCTATCCGGACACCCCTAGTCCAGGACTCCCTCAGTAGCCCCCGAACCAGGCTTCAATGATGATGAGTCCGGCGCGTATATTGTCTTCGGCGTTGCAAGGCGGGTTCTCCTCCAAATTCCATGTGCTTGCCGAATAGTGTCCGGCTTCCTTATAAATGTTGCGCTCCTTGGCTTCCACGTCCAATAATGACCCTCTTCCACATGTTGTATGAATGCGAAAAGCTAGGTATTTTTACATTTTACCCCCTAGCTGCGTGAATAAGCTGCCTATAAGAGAGGCGAGGATCTAGATCCGAATCACACCATCCTCCTTCCGTGAGTACTCATCGAAGCGCCTCTGACAAAAATCCACTCCATCATGGACAGTCGACGCGGCTCCTCCTCTCGCGCTCCCAGCCCTCAGCCCGGAGATTGGAGGAGATGTTCAGTCCCGCATAGCGAGCTAGTGACGTTCCAAGCAGAGGGATACCTTCCCCCAGCCTTCATGGTTCCGGTTCGAGCCGGACTGGCCACCTACAAGGGTGGGAAGCAGGCGGAGAGCGTCCCCAATTCCTCCAAAGGAGAGCGGGTATGCTTCGTCCCTTATCTAATAAGGGGACTCAGATTTCCCATACATCCGTTTCTCCGGGGGCTCCTGGAGTTCTATGGACTCCAGCTTCACCACCTTACACCTGCCTCCATCTTGCACATCGCGGGCTTTGTAGACCTTTGCGAGCTGTTCCTGGGCATCGAGGCCCATTTTGCGCTATGGAAGAGATTGTTTTGCCTCGTACCCCGTTCTCACGAGGGGTCGATATATCAAGTGGGCGGAGCCGAAATATGGCGCATCGCCGGGACCGGATATCTATCCGGAACCCCAAAGAAGGCGTCCGAAGACTAGCCTTCAGAATGGTTTTATATGGAAGACGCCCCACTGCCGGACCCAGTTCGAATCGGCCTCCCGGAGTTCAACAACGCTCCTCTAAAGAAACGCCTGAGCTGGCGCCCGCGGAGCCCTCAACGGGAGAATGATAGGTTCGTCCAATATCTGATGAGCCGGATAAGGTTACTGGCTCATTCCGGATTGACCATGATTGGAGTCATGGCCACGTGCATCATGCGGGGGGTGCAGCCGCTCCAATATAGGGGCCACCCCATATGGGATTTCAACGGGGAGGACGACACCACCCGTCATGGCCGCAAGGGGCCGGGATCGGTTGCCGATCTGGTGAAGATCCTGTCCGGCTTGTACAAGGGGGAGAAGGAGGACTTCCTCCGCGCGAGTCCATTGAATGGATTCTCCATGAATAACCCTCGGAGCTGGGTAAGCGGACATTTTATCTATCCGATCCACATTCCCAAAGTTAAGTGTCTCACTTTGCGACATCGACGCAGGAACTGCGCCGGGACGTAGATGGCATATTCAGCCCGACTCCACAGCCCGACGATCCGGTACGATCCCTTGATCCGGCCTCCGAAGAGGATCCGGACATAAAGGTGGAGCTGATCGATGGGGTATTCCACCAACTTAGCATGGACAATGCTTTGGTTGCCATTACGGCCGACTACCCCGGTTTATCTCCGGCTTCCCAGGTAACTGTGACCGGAGTCCTGACACCATTACTCACCCATGCTTATTTCTGACAACCATATACCAACGGTGCTCCGCAGGAGGTGCCTTCAGGGCGGGAAGCCGAACCTGCGGCGGCTGACGAACACGGGTCAGTTCAGCCCAGTTGGCGAAAGAGGAGTGTGGTGCGAATCAAAACGTCGCCGCAACGGTATAACGCACCACCGTGTTTAAAGGAAAGATTCCTAGGAGGTATATTGACGCTCATGATTTTTCCAGGAGAAAGAGCACTTGCCGGACTGTGTCCGGAGAGGTCGCCAATCAGGCCTCCGCCAGCCAGGCTCCAACGCCTGGCCCGGAGGGGGAGGCAAACACAAGGTGTGAGCCGGATGCTCCTCCAATGGAGGATGCCGACAGGCTGTCCGCCACCAGGTCTGAGGTGGAGAGCGCCATGAATCATAGTCGCCGCCGGACAGTTCTTCGTGATGCGTGTTTCTTCATGGAGGCATTGAATGCCTTTAATGCGGGAGACGCGCACCTCCGTGCCGCTCGAGATGGTCTAACCAGAGCCACGGAGCAGTATGTGAAAGACATATGGGTGAGGAATTTTAATAGTTATATATGCCAGTAGCCACCGAGACTTAAAATAGTTAGAATAACTGATTTAATGATCATTTGTCATGCATGATCTTACGGAGAAGAATACCCACCTGTCCCAGGAGCTTCAAGGGTGCAAGGCCCAACTTGAGGCCGCACTAGCCGCCGGAGGGGGAGCCACAGAGACCCCCTCTGGTAATACATACTTCAAAAAGACAAGTAGTTTATGAAGTGCGGCGTGCGTATAAGTCTGACAATAATATTGCAGATGGTGCCGGACTTGATCCGAACAAGCAGCAGCTACTGCGCCAGCTGAAGGCCGGCGAGAAGGTGCTTATGAGGGTGCAGCAGGAGAGGAACAAACTCCAAGATGCCAACACCCTGCTGGGCGAAGAACTAAAAGGTGTTGGGCCCAGTATGCAGCTCCGTGAAGGAGAATCAGCGGCCGTCGCAGCATTTACAGTAAGTGCTTGAGCAAACTCTTTTGAAAAGAAGAGTTCGGCGAGGGAGTCGATTGACAGAAATGTGTCTGTAGGTGTGCTCACAGGTCGTCCTGCGGAGGAAATCCCCGATTCAACGGGTGATCTGCTTCCCGAGCTGCAGCACCTGCACGAACGTGTTCGGTGGGTGATGAGCGGTGAGGGAGTCCTGGACTAGGGGGTGTCCGGATAGCCGGACTATCATCATAAGATACAAGATTGAAGACTTCATCCCGTGTCCGGATGGGACTTTCCTTGGCGTGGAAGGCAAGCTTGGCAATACGGATATGTAGATCTCCTACCATTGTAACCGACTCTATGTAACCCTAGCCCTCTCCGATGTCTATATAAACCGGAGGGTTTTAGTCCGTAGGACGAACAACCATTACAACAATCATACCATAGGCTAGCTTCTAGGGATTAGCCTCCTTGATCTCGTGGTAGATCCACTCTTGTACTACCCATATCATCAATATCAATCAAGCAGGAGTAGGGTTTTACCTCCATCGAGAGGGCCCGAACACAGGTCAAAACATCGTGTCCCTTGTCTCCTGTTATCATCCGCCTAGACGCACATTCGGGACCCCCTACCGAGATCCGCCGGTTTTGACACCGACATTGGTGCTTTCGCGAGAGTTCCTACGTAGTCGTCACCGATAGGCTTGATGGCTTCTTCAATCAACAACAACGCAGTCCGTGGTGAGACTTTTCTCCCGGACAGATCTTCGTGTTGGCGGCCGCGCAAGATCAAGGGGCAATTAAGCAGCCATCTGGAGCAGATCAAAAGCTACGCCCCTGGCCATCAGGTCAAGTTTGGAAGCTTAAACTTCACGGCCAACATCCGCGGAGACTTGATCTTCGATGGATTCGAGCCACAGCCGAGTGTGCCGCACTGTCACGATGGGCATGATTTAGCTCTGCCGCCGGACAGTGCCCTAGAAGCCGCACATGAGTCCGCTCCGGCTCCTAGTTCGGAGCCGACCGCACAGATCGAGGACAGGTGGCTGGAAACCGCATCGGGAGCTGCAATCTCTACGGCGATGGAGCCGAATACCGACCTTGTCCTTCGCAAAGCTCGTGACTCCAAGGTGCCGGACTCCTTGCCGGACTCCGAACCTCCTGCGCCCCTGCCAATCGAATCCGATTGGGCACCGATCATGGAGTTCACCGTTGCGGACATCTTTCAGCACTCACCCTTTGGCGACATCCTGAATTCGCTAAAGCATCTCTCGTTATCAGGAGAGCCCTGGCCGGACTGCGGTCAGGATGCTTGGGATGCAGTCGATGAAGAAATTCAAAGCCCACCCACCACCCACTTTGTAGCCACTGTCGATGATCTAACCGACATGCTAGACTACGACTCCGACGACATCGACGGTATGGACGACGATGCTGGAGACGATCAAGAACCAGCGCCTACGGGGCACTGGAAGACCACCTCAACTCATGATATATATGGTGGACACCCCAAAAGGGAGCGATAATGAGGAACAACGGGACACGGCGAAGGATAATCCCTCTGAAAAACAACCAAAACGGCAACGTAAGCGCCGCCCCAAGTCCCGCCCCGATAACAACGGCACTCATAATGACCCAGCCATAGAGCAGGACAAACCAGTGGGCGACGAACATGCAACCAAGCAACCATCCGAACAGGATGAATCGGATAATCAACCTATCCCCGGCGAAAACAATAGTCCAGACGATCTCACGCCGGACACACCACTGGAGCATAAAAACCTTCATAAAAGGCTTGTCGCCACTGCAAGAAGCTTGAAGAAGCAGAAACGGAAGCTCAAAACAGCGGAAGACATACTCAGAATGAGGTGGAGCAAAGTACTCAAGACCGCGAACAAATATGGCAACAACCACCAAACAAAGAGCTACCTGAAGCGCAAGCTGCTGCCCGAATTCGACGAGGAGGCCGCCTGGCCGGATAGACGACCAGATGACAGGCCAAGAGCAACAAGCGGCGCCACATACAAGCCGGCACATGACCATTACAAAACAAATGGCCCGGTCAGGTCCATTTATGGGCCAAAGAAGAGGGCCCCAGGAAGCAACACAACACGCCGAGTGTTCGAAGACAACGGCACACCCAAATACAGGGGCGCCGCACACCCACTATGTTTCACCAATGAGGTGCTGGATCATGAATTTCCAGCGGGGTTCAAGCCCGTAAACATAGAGGCATACGACGGAACAACAGACCCCGGAGTCTGGATTGAGGATTACATCCTACACATACATATGGCTAGAGGAGACGATCTCCACGCCGTAAAATATCTACCCCTCAAGCTCAAAGGGCCAGCTCGGTATTGGCTCAAAAGCCTCCCAGAATACACCATTGGAAGTTGGGAAGAGCTCGAGGACGCGTTTAGAGCAAATTTTCAGGGGACTTATGTCCGCCCTCCGGATGGAGACGATTTAAGTCACATAACCCAACCGCCCGGAGAATCAGCGCGCAAATTCTGGAACAGGTTCCTCACTAAAAAGAACCAAATAGTCGACTGTCCGGACGCCGAAGCCCTAGCAGGTTTCAAACATAATGTCCGAGACGAATGGCTCGCCAGACACCTCGGCCAGGAAAAGCCAAGAACAATGGCCGCGCTAACAAGCCTCATGACCCGCTTTTGCGCGGGGGAAGACAACTGGCTAGCAAGATGCAGCACCAGCGACCCGAATACATCCGAGATCAGAGATGGAAACGGAAAATCACGGCGCAAAAAGGACCAGCGCCGAAATAAAGAAAAAAGCCCAAAGAACACGGTGGTCAACGCCGGATTCAAAAGCTCGCGGCCGAACAACAAAACACTGCCTCCTAAGGACAACAGTGACGAGCTATCAAACTTAAACAAAATTTTGGATCAGATATGTCAAATCCACAGTACCCCCATGAAGCCTGCAAACCACACCCACCGAGATTGTTGGGTCTTCAAACAGTCAGGCCGACTCAACGCCGAACACAAGGGGCTCGACGCGCCAAGCGAGGATGACGACGAACCCCACCAACAGAGCGCCGGAAAACAAAAGACTTTCCCACAAGAAGTCAAAACAGTAAACTCACTTCATGTGATAATACGGAACAATAGTGCGGCACCCGCTAAAGTACGTATCGCACGGTCCACCCCAGCGGAACCTAGAGATTGGATGTCAAAACCAATTACTTTCGACCACCTGGACTATTCCAGAAGTATTCGAAACGCAGGATGGGCTGCTCTGATATTGGATCCTATAATCGACAGACTACAATTTACACACGTCCTAATGGATGGCGGCAGCGATTTAAACCTGCTATATCCGGACACAATCCGCAAGTTGGGGATCGACCCTACTAAAATTCGCCATAGCCGCACTTCCTTCAAAGGAGTCACGCCGGACCCTTACGCCAAGTGCACGGGCTCCTTACTATTAGAAGTTGTGTTCGGATCACCCGACAACTTCCATCGCAAAAAGCTAATCTTCCATGTCGCCCCATTCAAAAGTAGCCATCAAGCACTATTGGGATGTGACGCTTTCGCCCGCTTTAACGCGATACCTCACTACGCGTCTCTTACACTTAAAATGCCTGGTCCACGCGGCATCATCTCATTAAAAGGTCGTTGAAGACCCCGGACACGGCTAGGCGAGTCCGGTACAAATAAACTAGGGGCTTCCTAGCCGCATACCCCTTCACAAGGGGCTGCGCGTACAAACAATAAAGAGCCAATAAAGCTCAACTTTATTCATTCATTCATATTTTGTATTCAATAATTTTTTTTGCACGATTCCTTTTTAAGCTCAGTTCCTCTCTTTTTACAGATGAACAACGTGTACACCCGTCCAGGATACGGCACAACGGAGAAACAGACGCAGACGTGCAGCAGGGACCCGTGGCAAGGATTCTTTTTAGATTAAGACCCTGCGTAGACCTTTCTTATTGTCTCTTGTTGATTCATATCCCACGGTTTTTCACCATAACCAACGAGGAGGCTGGCATTTTGGCATCGGCCGCGCCAGAAATTATCGCCCGTACCTGGACACTAGGGGCTAAGGGCATTGTTTTGCCCGTTATCATAAAGACCGAATACCTTAGGGAGTGTTCGGCGTCTCCAGTTAGGCCTTATATGCATCAGCTCCAAATCATGTCTTTGGTCAAATGTTGGGTTTGCCCGGCTCCTGTGTTTTGCTGCCTTACGTTCCGTATCATCGCTAACGCGGCACCGGAGAACTCTGCGATTGTGCCCGGTTCGATTTGGCGAGCACCTCGAGAGAAAGCCGAAAACCGATCATGATGATACGAGAGACTGGTCAACCACTCGATCGACATCCGGAATGTTTAGAATTCCTCCGCTTTGATGAAGGACTGTTTCCCGGTCAGGCACAGACGCGCCCCGAATTCAGAGAGCGCGGTGCTCCTAGGGGCTATATCGTAGCCCCACCCTCGAACTCCTATGGCTAAGTGAAAGTGAAAAAGCATTATAGTCCGGTTGCCTCATTTGCTACGCTACCACCTCCTTCACAGGACCAAGACGTTGGATTAAGTGTGAAAATGCGCTATTTTTGCAAACACCCCCGCACCATGTGCGTGGGGGCTGAAGCCGAAGACTGCCATCTTTCAGGTTATACACAAGTATACATTAACGGCCGCACAGGAGATATCTCAAATACTTGAACACACAAGTATAAAAAACACTTATATTATAAATATCGTTTTACAAGTCATGATCATTTGAACATGACATTCTTCGAGCACTGCGACTCTATTGCATGAGCACCTCGCAGAACTTCCCCAAAATAGTGCTCGGCGGGTAACCGGCTCTCGTCCGGACCCCGGGTTGCAACATCGGTGGCATCCATTTCCGTCAAGTACGTCTTCACATGAGCGAGGGCCATCCGTGCACCCTCTATGTAGGCCGACCGCTTCATCGCCTTGATATGCGGCACCGCCCCAAGGAATTGCTGCAATAAGCCAAAATAACTTTTCGGCTTGGGCCTATCCGGCCAGACATGAGCCATGATATCCGTCATGGCAAGTCCGGACAGTCTATTCAGCTCAGCCCACTCAGCCAACCGATCGGTCAGCGTAAGTGAACGCTCCGGACTGTGGAATTGAGACCAAAATAGCTCTTCCGTCTCGTGATCCTTTTGACTTTGAAGTGCTGCGGCATCTGCCGCGACTCGCCGCTAAATCCATATAAGGATCCTCCGGACCCACACTAGCCAAGTTGAGCATACTTCGGATCTGTGAACCTCCATGTAGCGTAAAAGGCTTGCCAGCCGCAATATCTCCGGCCTGACGCAACTCCTCCTTTATAGCCCTCATTGCAGAACGGGCATCCTTGGCTTCGACGGTGGCCTTCTTCAGGCTTTCTTGCTCCGCTCGGCGCTCTTTTTCAAGAACCCCATAGCGGTCGGTAACATCTTTCAGCTTCACGGCCATTTCGGCCATCTCCTCCTTGCTTCAGCAGTGAGCAACCCTTTCGGCTTCTAGCTCTTCGGCCGCCTTCGAGGCAGCCGCATCACTCCTCCTGGCCTGCTCCTTGGCTCGAGCAAGCTCCGCTCGAAGGTCTTCCACAGCAGCGGCACCATCTGCATCAAGCACACATATTGTAAGGAGTGAGCTTCGGCTCCCTTACTAGGTGACCACGGAGAAACAACCTACCTTGTGATTCGTCAAGTCGCTTATTGACTAGCGCGATGTCCGCATCCGCAATGTCGAGTTGCCGCCTTAGTTCAGCAACTCCATCAGTCCGGCTGGCCACTGGACTATCCGCCACTTGTGTAGGAAAGGCGTGAATTAATACCTGAGATTATGATCCTCAGCACGCTGTCGCCTTCGACAACATACCGAGTCTCAGGGGCTACTATTTATACAGGGCACGCTTTATGTGCAAAACTGTCAAGAGGTATGTCATTTTTACGTACCTCAAACCCCGCCAGCAAACTTCTGACGGCATCGTGCAACCCACCTTCGGCGGATGAAATTCTTCCAATCACCATACTCATCAATGTACGGTGATCTTCTAAGATAGACGCCCTCTCAAGCAGATCCTTCAGCTCCCCCGGCCGTACACCAGTTGGTGCCGAACTCTTCGGCCCTGCCAGACTTGGGGATACCCTCCGTGATGACACCTCAGGGTCGTCCGCCCCACCTGACAGTGCGGCAGATGGAGGCGTCTCGCTCTCCATCATCTCCGGACGAAGGTCCCCCGAAGACGAGCTCATCTGAGAAGGACGGAGATCCGAACTACAAGGTAAAAACTTAGGTTATCCTCAGAAGCTCAAATAGGGATGTCCCTTATTACAAAACTCCCCTTTTTTCTACTTACGGCTCGCTGGAGGGCTGATTCCTTAGGGGAGATAGTGCGGCCGGGGCCTCCCCGGACGCAGGACCCTCTGGAGAAGATCTCTTCCCCCGTTTTGAGGCCTTGGCCTCTGGGTTTTCGGAAGTGGTCCTCTTCTCCCCTTGGGAGGAGGGATTCTCGATCCCCCCTTTCTCAAAAGCCTCCTTGAAGGCGCAACCTCCAGCATCCTGACCAGCACGGGATCCGGCGCGGTCTCCGGGAGGTGGGCCGGACACTGTATCAGTTTTGCTTGCGCTATCCACTCCTGTTCAGGGGACAATTGGTTAAAACGCAAATCCTAGAAATGCAAACGAACGGTATGTCCGGACACAGAGCTACTTACTTGTGTATCCGGGCGATTGCAGCTTAGGCCGGTGTCCTCGGTCAATTCCAGACACACCTCTTGTGATCCGAAGAACAATTTGTACATCTCCACGGGTGTCGTACCCATGAAGTGTTGGAGAATTCGTGGTCCCTCCGGATTGAATTCCCACAGCCGGAGAGGACGCCGTTTGCAGGGCAGAAGACGCCTAATCAGCATGACCTGCATCACCACGACCAGATTGATCTCCCTCGCTTGGAGGTCTCGAATCCGGCCTTGCAATAGGGGCACGTCCTTTGGCGGCCCCCAGTTGAGCAATTGGTTGACCCATGACATCAGCTGTCGTGGAGGTCCCGAGCGAAAGATGGGCAGCGGCTTCTGCCTGCTGCCCCTGGGAGCGGTAATATAAAACCAATCCTGTTGCCACAAGCCGAGCTCCTCCTGGAAAGAGCCCTCGGGCCATGGAGCATCGGCCCTCTTGCTTACAACCGCCCGCCGCTTCGCTTGGCGCCCCGATCATCTTCGGCTCCACGTTAAAGGTTTTGAGCCACAAACCGAAGTGGGGGGTAGTGCGGAGGAAGGCCTCGCAGACGACAATGAATGACGAGATGTGGAGGATGGACTCCGGAGCCAAGTCGTGGAATTCCAACCCATAATAAAACATGAGCCCTCTCACAAAAGGATCCATCGGGAACCCTAAACCCCGACGGAGGTGGGACACAAACACGACGCTTTTGCCGGGCTCGGGAGTGGGAATGACTTGCCCTTTGGCGGGCAGCCTATGCGAAATCTCGTAGGTCAAGTACTTGGCTTCTCTCAGCTTTTGCACGTCCTCTTCCGTAACGGAGGAGGGCATCCACCGGCCCTATAGGTCGGATCCGGACATCGTTGAAGGTCCGAGGCGCTCGGATCTGTGGCTCTGGGTGTTGGAACTCGGGGCGAGGGATAGATTCGATTGAGGATTGAAGAAAAGAAACGAGCCTTGGTCCCATTATAAAGAGGGAGAATACTAAGAACCGTCCCCGTGACCATTTGGGACTCGCCTTCGATAGAGGGGGCGTGGCAACGGGCGCGGTTGGGTTACCCACGTCCGTATTGATGGGAATCCCGGAATAAGGGGAACACGATCTCTGCTTCGACAAGACGTGCCATGGAGACCGCTTCGCTAAACACGCTGAGGTGGTATAATAAAAACGATTCAAGTAAAGGCTTGGTAGTGGTGTGACGCCACGCCACAAAATACGTCTGCAGATTGAACTTGTGTACATATTATTCTCTCTATGGTGGTATGTGGAATTTATTTTGCAGAGCCGGACACTATCCTGGTGTTCACAAATCTTCTATGATTAATTCGGAGGAGGAACCTGCCTTGCAATGCCGAACAATATGCGCACCGGACTCATCATCATTGAAGCCTGGTTCAGGGGCTACTGAGGGAGTCCTGGACTAGGGGGTATCCGGATAGCCGGACTATCATCATCGGCCGGACTCCAAGACTATGAAGATACAAGATTGAAGACTTCGTCCCGTGTCCGGATGGGACTTTCCTTGGCGTGGAAGGCAAGCTTGGCAATACGGATATGTAGATCTCCTACCATTGCAACCGACTCTGTGTAACCCTAGCACTCTCCGGTGTCTATATAAACCGGAGGGTTTTAGTCCGTAGGACGAACAACCATTACAACAATCATACCATAGGCTAGCTTCTAGGGTTTAGCCTCCTTGATCTCGTGGTAGATCCACTCTTGTACTACCCATATCATCAATATCAATCTAGCAGGAGTAGGGTTTTACCTCCATCGAGAGGGCTCGAACCTGGGTAAAAACATCGTGTCCCTTGTCTCCTGTTACCATCCGCCTAGACGCACAGTTCGGCTACCCGAGATCCGCCGGTTTTGACACCGACAAGCGGCGTCGCCCAGGCCTTATGGCCGTCCGTCTCCCTACCCGAGGGTCTTGGAGAGCTTGCGGAGAAGCTTCAGGGAGCACGGCAGCGCTTCCGTCTATGGAAGATATCGGCCTGCCGTCAAGGCTCCCGGGAGGCCTGGGCCATGGTGAAGACGCGGTACACGAAGGCTGATCCGAACCACATGGCCGAGGTCGGACCTGTGGGGCCTGATGGGAAGGAGATCCCTGTGAGCTTAATGTACGGCCAAGTAGAGTTGGCCGCTAAGTATTCCCAACGGGACTGTAAACTAGACAGCCTGTTAGATGGGATTGAAGAGGAGTACAATCAGTCAATTTGATGATGTATTTTAAAATGACATGTATAATGCCTTCTAGACGGATTGTAGATCGTTTGTCTTTGCGGATCTTTTCGCTTCAACCTCCGGACCCAACAGTCCGGAGAGTGTCCGAATACCCTCACGGTTATGTAAAAACCGGGGCATGCATGGAGACCAGGCGTAGGGGTCATTAGTGCTTTATCAGACAAGTGCCCAACTAGTTATGTTATATTACATGGTTAGTAAGAAACATCTTCCAGGGAGAATAGTTCCGTTAGGGGTTCCTTTCCCTGGGCGGCATGCCCTAAAGTGCATGCCCGGACTGCGAAAAGAGCAGAAAAGCATCTGGGGGCAGATAAATAAGTAAGTAAGAAATCATCTTTCAAGTCACCGGCCGAATATTCCCTTAAGAACGCTAGCTTTCGGCTTCACCCAGTCTGAGGTACACATCCGGCTGACCCGGTAGTAACAAACGCAGAGGTGCTCCCTTTACCTCCTAGCCGAACAATCGGGAAGGTAGGGGTAAGCATAGGAGCCAGGCAACCTAGCTTGGCCAAAACTTAAGTCATATCGATGCATATAATGGTGAATAAAAGGTACATGCGGAAGTGTGACACATGTGTTGGGCATGAAGCCCGTATAAATAAGCTTATGTTAAAGAAGCACCCAGGTATAATGAGTGCGAGCAGCACGTCAAGTGTGTGCGAACAATGTGCAGGTCAGCCCTCAAAGGTTTTATGAAAGGGAGGGGGGAAGAAAGAGAGAAACAAAAGACAGCTAAAGTATAAAATGTGGACGGAGGAAGGAGACGAACTCTGAGTCCGGCGCTAGGCGTAGAATCTTTGGAGACGGGCTGCGTTCCATGGGTTCGGCTCGAGTCGGTTGTCCGATGCATTTCGCAGACGGTATGCTCCGCCGGCCAGGACTTGGTCGATGATGAAGGGACCTTCCCATTTGGGCTTGAGTTTGTCCTTTTTCTTGTTCGGCAGGCGTATAACTAATTCGCCAACATTGTAAGTTTTGCGCGTACTTCTCTGCTTTGATATCTTCGAGCCTGCTGTTGATAGAATACGGAATGAGCTTTTGCCATGTCGCGCTCCTCTTCTAGGGCGTCCGAACTGTCCTGCTGATCCAACTCGCCTTCTCTTTCTTCGTACATGCGCACGCGAGGTGAGTCATGAATTATATCACAGGGCAAAACTGCCTCTGCGCCGTACACCATAAAAAATGGTGTGAATCCGGTAGTGCGGTTTGGCGTGGTCCGCAGCCCCCAGAGTACGGAGTCGAGCTCCTCCACCCAGTGCGTGTTAGATTCCGTGAGGGACCGCACTAATCGAGGTTTGATGCCGCTCATGATTAGACCATTTGCTCGTTCGACTTGACCGTTAGTTTGAGGGTGATAGACTGAACCGTAGTCGAGCTTGATGCCCATATTTTTGCACCAAAGTTTAACCTCGTCGGTCGTGAAGTTCGTGCCGTTATCAGTGATGATGCTATGGGGGACGCCATAACGGTGTACTACCCCAGATATGCAGTCTATCACAGGTCCGGATTCGGCCGTTTTAACTGGCTTGGCCTCTATCCATTTGGTGAATTTGTCCACCATGACCAATAGGTACTTTTGCTTGTGGGTTCCCCCTTTAAGGGGTCCAACCATGTCAAGCCCCCAGACAGTGAACGGCCAGGTGATGGGTATAGTTTTGAGGGCGGTGGGTGGCATGTGGCTTTGATTAGCAAAGAGCTGGCAACCGACGCATCGTTGGACTAAGTCCTGAGCATCTGCCCGGGCCGTCGGCCAATAGAATCATGTACGGAAGGCCTTGCCTACAAGGGCCCGGTCTGCGGCGTGGTGCCCGCCGAGTCCGGCATGAATTTCAGCCAGAAGATTTCGCCCCTCCTCTTCGGAGATGCACCTTTGAAGGACTCCAGTTGTGCTTTTCTTATAAAGCTCTCCCTCGTGGACCTTGTAGACTTTAGATCGCCGTACTATGCAGCGGGCCTCGTTTTGGTCTTCGGGAAGTTCCTGCCTAATTAAGTAGGCTAGGAATGGTTCCGTCCACGGGGCAATGACTGCCATTATTTCGTGGGCTGAAGGTGTTATTTCACTGGCGGAGCCATTGATCGTGTCAGAATGTTCAGTGCTGGGCAGTGCGGTTGGTTCTGGGTTGTTGTTTCCGGACTCCTCTTCCCATAATACGGATGGCTTAAAAAGCCGCTCCAGGAAGATGTTTGGAGGAACGGCGTCGCGCTTTGCGCCGATGCGTGCCAACACGTCTACCGCCTGGTTATTGTCTCGGGCTACATGGTGGAATTCGAGTCCTTCGAACCGAGCTGACATTTTTAAGACGGCGTTACGGTAGGCTTGAAGGAAAAATGCCCTAGAGGCAATAATAAAGTTATTATTTATTTCCTCATATCATGATAAATGTTTATTATTCATGCTAGAGTTGTATTAACCGGAAACATAATACATGTGTGAATCCATAGACAAAACTATCGTCACTAGTATGCCTCTACTTGACTAGCTCATTAATCAAAGATGGTCATGTTTCCTGACCATAGACATGTGTTGTCATTTGATTAGTGGGATCACATCATTAGAAGAATGATGTGATTGACATGACCCATTCTGTTAGCCTAGCACTTGATCGTTTAGTATACTGCTATTGCTTTCTTCATGACTTATACAAAGTTCCTGCAACTATGAGATTGTGTAACTCCGTTTACGGAAGAACACTTTGTGTGCTACCAAACGTCACAGCGTAATCGGGTGATTATAAAGGAGCTCTACAGGTGTTTCGAAGGTTCATGTTGAGTTGGCATAATTGAGATTAGGATTTGTCACTCCGATTGTCGGAGAGGTATCTCTGGGCCCTCTCGGTAATACTCATCACTTAAGCCTTGCAAGCATGTAACTAATGAGTTAGTTATGAGATGACGTATTCTGAGCGAGTAAAGAGACTTGCGAACGAGATTGAACTAGGTATTGGATACCGACGATCAAATCTCGGGCAAGTAACATACCGATGACAAAGGGAACAAAGTGTGTTGTTATGTGGTTTGACCGATAAAGATCTTCGTAGAATATGTAGGAACCAATATGGGCATCAGGTCCCGCTATTGGTTATTGACGAAGACGTGTCTCGGTCATGTCTACATTGTTCTCGAACCGTAGGGTCCGCACGCTTAAGGTTTCGATGATGCGGTTATATTATGAGTTTATGTATTTTGATGTACGAAGGTTGTTTGAGTCCGGATGTGATCACGGACATGACGAGGAGTCTCGAAATGGTCGAGACATAAAGATTGATATATTGGACGGATATATTTGGACACCGGAAAGGTTCCGGAAGAGTTTGGGAATATACCGGAGCTCCGGGAGGTTACCGGAACCCCCCGGTAAGTATATGGGCCTTATTGGGCCCAAGTGGAAGGAAGGGAGTAGGAGCAAGTGAAGGGGGCGCGCCCCCCCAAGCCCAATCCGAATTGGGGAAGGGGGCCGGCCCCCCTTTCTCCTTCCCCTCTTCCTTCCTACTACTAGTACTCCTTCCTTCCCCTCCAACTTGGATTAGGAAAGAGGGAAACCTACTTGGAGTAGGTTTCCTCCTCCTATGGCGCCCCCTTGGGCGGCCACCTCCTCCTCCCTCCTTTATATACGGGGTAGGGGGCACCCTAGACACACAAGTTGATCATTGATCGTTCCTTAGCGTGTGCGGTGCCCCCTCCACGATATTACACCTCGGTCATATTGTAGCGGTGCTTAGCGAAGCCTGCGACAGAGAACATCAAGATCGCCACCACGCCGTCGTCCGACGGAACTCCCCTCAGCGCCTCTGCTGGATCGGAGATCGAGGTGCGTCATCGAGCTGTACGTGTGTCAAGAACTCGGAGGTGCCGGAATGCGGTGCTTGGATCGGTCGGACGGGAGGGCGTCGACTACTTCCTCTATGTTGCGTCAACGCTTCGCTTCGGTCTCACGAGTGCGTAGACAACACTCTCCCCTCGTTGCTATATCATCACCATGATCTTGCGTGTGCATAGGAAATTTTTGAAATTACTCGTTCCCCAACGGTGGCATCGAGCCAGGTTTTATGCGTTGATGTTATATGCACGAGTAGAACACAAGTGAGTTGTGGACGATATAAGTCATCTTGCCTACCAGCATGTCATACTTTGGTTCAGCGGTATTGTTGGATGAAGCGGCCGGACCGACATTACGCAGACGCTTACGCGAGACTGGTTTTACCGCCGTGCTTTGCACACGGTGACTAGCGGTGTCTGTTTCTCCAACTTTAGTTGAACGAGTGTGGCTACGCCGGTCCTTGTGAAGGTTAAAGCGAGTCTATTTGACAACCTATCATTGTGGTTTTGATGCGTAGGTAAGAACGGTTCTTGCTAAGCCCGTAGCAGCCACGTAAAATTTGCAACAACAAAGTAGAGGGCGTCTAACTTGTTTTTGCAGGGCATGTTGTGATGTGATATGGCCAAGGCGTGATGCTATATTTTATTGTATGAGATGATCATGTTTTGTAACGAAGTTATCGGCAATGGCGGCAGGAGCCATATGGTTGTCGCTTTATTGTATGAAATGCAACATACTGTAATTGCTTTACTTTATCACTAAGCGGTAGCGATAGTCGTAGAAGCAATAGATGGCGTAACGACAACGATGCTACGATGGAGATCAAGGTGTCGCGCCGGTGACGATGGTGATCACGACGGTGCTTCGGAGATGGAGATCACAAGCACAAGATGATGGCCATATCATATCACTTATATTGATTGCATGTGATGTTTATCCTTTATGCATCTTATCTTGCTTTGATTGACGGTAGCATTTTAAGATGATCTCTCACTAAAATTATCAAGAAGTGTTCTCCCTGAGTATGCACCGTTGCCAAAGTTCGTCGTCTTTGAGACACCACGTGATGATCGGGTGTGATAAGCTCTCGTCCATCTACAACGGGTGCAAGCTAGTTTTGCACACGAGAATACTCGAGTTAAACTTGACGAGCCTAGCATATGCGCAGATATGGCCTCGGAACACGGAGACCAAAAGGTCGGCGTGAATCATATAGTAGATATGATCAACATAATGATGTTCACCATTGAAAACTACTCCATCTCACGTGATGATCGGTTATGGTTTAGTTGATTTGGATCACGTGATCACTTAGATGACTAGAGAGATGTCTGTCTAAGTGGGAGTTCTTAAGTAATATGATTAATTGAACTTAAATTTATCATGAACTTAGTACCTGATAGTATCTTGCTTGTCTATGTTTGTTTGTAGATAGATGGCTCGTGTTGTTGTTCCGTTGAATTTTAATGCGTTCCTTGAGAAAGCAAAGTTGAAAGATGATGGTAGCAATTACGGATCGGGTCCGTAACTCGAGGATTATCCTCATTGCTGCTGAGAAGAGTTACGTCTGGAAGAACCGCTGGGTGCGAACTGCTGCCGATGCTAACCGCGGCGTTAAGAACGTCTGGCGAGCAAAGCTGATGACTACTCTATAGTTCATGTGCCATGCTTTACGGCTTAGAACCGGGTCTTCAACGACGTTTTGAGCGTCATGGAGCATATGAGATGTTCCGGGAGTTGAAGTTAATATTTCAAGCAAATGCCGGATTGAGAGATATGAAGTCTCCAATAAGTTCTATAGCTGCAAGATGGAGGAGAATAGTTACGTCGGTGAACACATACTCGAATGTGCGGGTATAACAATCACTTGATTCAACTGGGAGTTAATCTTCACGATGATAGTGTCATTGATGAATTCTTCAATCACGCCACCAAGCTACAAGAGCTTTGTGATGAACTATAATATGCAAGGGATGAACAAGACTATTCGAGCTCTTCGCGATCTTTGAAAGCATGGAGGTAGAAATCAAGAAGGAGCATCAAGTGTTGATGGTCAACAAGACCACTAGTTTCAAGAAGAAGGGCAAAGGAAGAAGAAGGGAACTTCAAAAGAGCGACAAGCAAGTTGCTGCTCAAGAGAAGAAACCCAAATCTGGACCTAAGCTGAAATCGAGTGCTTCTCCGCAAGCGGTAGTCGTTTGGAAGCGGAACTGCCCCAATTATTTGGCGGATAAGAAGGATGGCAAAGTGAACAAAGGTATATGTGATATACATGTTATTGATGTGTACCTAACTAGAGCTCGTAGTAGCACCTAGGTATTTGATCTTGGTTACATTGCTAATATTTGCAACTCGAAGCAGGGACTACGGAATAAGCGAGCATCGCCAGGGCGAGGTGACGATGCGGCGTGGGAAGCGGTTCCAAAGTCGATGTGATCGCCGTCGACACGCTACCTCTACATCTACCATCGGGATTAGTTTTAGACCTAAATAATTGTTATTTGGTGCTGCGTTGAGCATGAACATTATATCTGGATCTTGTTTGATGCGAGGCGGTTATTCATTTAAATCGAGAGAATAATGGTTGTTCTATTTATATGAGTAATATCTTTTATGGTCATGCACCCTTGAAGAGTGGTCTATTTTATTGAATCTCGATAGTAGTGATACACATATTCATAATATTGAAGCCAAAAGATGCAGAGTTGATAATGATAGTGCAACTTATTTGTGGCCTTTGCCGTTTAGGTCATATCGGTATAAAACGCATGAAGAAACTCCATCTTGATGGACTTTCGGAATCACTTGATTATGAATCACTTACTTGCGAACCGTGCCTCATGGGCAAGATGACTAAAACACCGTTCTCCGGAACTATGGAGAGAGCAACAGATTTGTTGGAAATCATACATACAGATGTATGTGGCCCGATGAATGTTGAGGCTCGTGGCGGATATCGTTATTTTCTCACCTTCACAGATGATTTGAGCAGATATGGGTATATCTACTTAATGAAACACAAGTCTGAAACATTTGAAAAGTTCAAAGAATTTCAGAGTGAAGTAGAAAATCATCGTAACAAGAAAATAAAATTTCTGCGATCTGATCGTGGAGGAGAATATTTGAGTTATGAGTTTGGTCTACACTTGAAACAATGCGGAATAGTTTCGCAACTCACGCCAGCAGGAACACCACAGCGAAATGGTGTGTCGAGCGTCGTGTCGTACTTTACTTGATATGGTGCGATCTATGATGTCTCTTACCGATTTACCGCTATCATTTTGGGGTTATGCTTTAGAGGCGGCCGCATTCACGTTAAATAGGGCACCATCAAAATCCGTTGAGACGGCGCCTTATGAACTGTGGTTTGGCAAGAAACCAAAGTTGTCGTTTCTTAAAGTTTGGGGCTGCGATGCTTATGTGAAGAAACTTCAACCGGATAAGCTCGAACCCAAATCGAGAATGTGTCTTCATAGGATACCCAAAAGAAACTGTTGGGTACACCTATCACAGATCCGAAGGCAAAACATTCGTTGCTAAGAATGGATCCTTTCCGGAGAAGGAGTTTCTCTCGAAAGAAGTGAGTGGGAGGAAAGTAGAACTTGATGAGATAATCAGTATCTACTCCCTTATTGGAAGGTAGTTCATCACGAGAACCGGTTCCGTGACAACCGCACCAATTAGTGAGGAAGCTAATGATATTGATCATGAAACTTCAGATCAAGTTTCTCTGAACCTCGTGAGGTCTACAGAGTAAGATCCGCACTGAGTGGTGCGGTAATCCTATTCGGAAGTCATGTTACTTGACCATGATGAACCTACGAACTATGAGGAAGCGATGATGATTCCAGATTCCGCTAAATGGCTAGAGGCCATGAAATCTGAGATAGGATCCATGTATGAAAACAAAGTGTGGACTTTGGTTGACTTGCCCGATGATCGGCAAGCCATTGAGAATAAATGGATCTTTAAGAAGAAGACTGACGCTGATGGTAATGTTACTATCTATAAAGCTTGACTTGTTGCGAAAGGTTTTCGACAAGTTCAAGGGGTTGACTACGATGAGACTTTCTCACCCGTAGTGATGCTTAAGTCTGTCCGAATCATGTTGGCTATTGCTGCATTTCATGATTATGAAATTTGGCAAATGGATGTCAAGACTGCATTCTTGAATGGATTTCTAGAAGAAGAGTTGTATATGATGCAGCCGGAAGGTTTTGTTGATCCCAAAGGTGCTGACAAAGTGTGCAAGCTCCAGCGTTCCATTTATGGACTGGTGCAAGCATCTCGGAGTTGGAATAAACGTTTTGATAGTGTGATCAAAGCATATGGTTTTATCTGAGACTTTTGAGAAGCTTTGTATTTACAAGAAAGTGAGTGGGAGCTCTGTAGCATTTCTAGTTTTATATGTTGATGATATATTATTAATTGGAAATGATATAGAATTTCTGGATAGCATAAAGGGATACTTGAATAAAAGTTTTTCAATGAAAGACCTCGGTGAAGCTGCTTACATATTAGGCATCAAGATCTATAGAGATAGATCAAGGCGCTTAATAGGACTTTCACAAAGCACATACCTTGAAAAAATATTGAAAAAGTTCAATATGGATCGAGCAAAGAAAGGTTTCTTGCCTGTGCTACAAGGTGTGAAGTTGAGTCGAACTCAATGCCCGACCACAGCAGAAGATAGAGAAAATGAAAAATCTTCCTATGCTTCAGCCATAGGCTCTATCATGTATTCAATGCGTGTACCGGACACGGCGTATGCTTAGCAATAAGCTTAGCAGGGAGGTACCAAAGTAATCGAGTGGATCATGGACAGCGGTCAAAACATCTGAAATACGAAAAGGACTAAGGATATGTTTCTCGTATATGGAGGTGACAAAGAGCTAGTCGTAAATGGTTACGTCGATGCAAGCTTTGACACCGATCCGGACGATTCTAAATCGCAAACCGGATCGTGTTTTTATTAAGCGGTGGAGCTGTAAGTTGGTGCAGTTCTAAACAAAGCATCGTGGCGGGATCTACATGTGAAGCGAGTACATAGCTGCTACAAGCAGCAAATGAAGGAGTGCGGATGAAGGAGTTCATTTCCGATCTAGGTGTCATACCTAGTGCATCGGGACCAATGAAGATCTTCTGTGACAATACTGGTGCAATTGCCTTGGCAAAGGAATCCAGATTTCACAAGAGGACCAAGCACATCAAGAGACACTTCAATTCCATTCGGGACCAAGTCCAAGTGGGAGACATAGAGATTTGCAAGATACATACGGATCTGAATGTTGCAGACCCATTGACTAAGCCTCTCTCACGAGCAAAACATGATCAGCACCAAGACTCCATGGGTGTTAGAATCATTACTATGTAATCTAGATTATTGACTCTAGTGCAAGTGGGAGACTGAAGGAAATATGCCCTAGAGGCAATAATAAAGTTATTATTTATTTCCTTATATCATGATAAATGTTTATTATTCATGCTAGAATTGTATTAACGGAAACATAATACATGTGTGAATACATAGAAAAACTATGGTCACTAGTATGCCTCTACTTGACTAGCTCATTAATCAAAGATGGTCATGTTTCCGACCATAGACATGTGTTGTCATTTGATTAGTGGGATCACATCATTAGAAGAATGATGTGATTGACATGACCCATTCGTTAGCCTAGCACTTGATCGTTTAGTATCTGCTATTGCTTTCTTCATGACTTATACAAAGTTCACTGCAACTATGAGATTGTGTAACTCCGTTTACGGAAGAACACTTTGTGTACTACCAAATGTCTAGCAACGAATCGGGTGATTATAAAGGTGCTCTACAGGTGTTTCCGAAGGTTCATGTTGAGTTGGCATAATTCGAGATTAGGATTTGTCACTCCGATTGTCGGAGAGGTATCTCTGGGCCCTCTCGGTAATACTCATCACTTAAGCCTTGAAAGCATGTAACTAATGAGTAAGTTATGAGAGGACGTATTACAGAACGAGTAAAGAGACTTGCCGGTAACGAGATTGAACTAGGTATTGGATACCGACGATCAAATCTCGGGCAAGTAACATACCGATGACAAAGGGAACAAAGTATGTTGTTATGCGGTTTGACCGATAAAGATCTTCGTAGAATATGTAGGAACCAATATGGGCATCCAGGTCCGCTATTGGTTATTGACCGAGACGTGTCTCGGTCATGTCTACATTGTTCTCGAACCGTAGGGTCCGCACGCTTAAGGTTTGATGCGGTTATATTATGAGTTTATGTATTTTGATGTACGAAGGTTGTTGAGTCCGGATGTGATCACGGACATGACAAGGAGTCTCGAAATGGTCGAGACATAAATATTGATATATTGGACGGATATATTTGGACACGGAAAGGTTAGGAAGAGTTTGGGAATATAACGGACTCGGAGGTTACGGAACCCCGGTAAGTATATGGGCCTTATTGGGCCCAAGTGGAAGGAAGGAGAAGGAGCAAGGGAAGGCGCCCCCAAGCCTAATCCGATTGGGGAAGGGGCGGCCCCCTTTCCTTTCTCCTTCCCCTCTTCCTTCCTACTACTAGTACTCCTTCCTTCCCCCTCCAACTTGGATTAGGAAAAAGAGGGGAAACCTACTTGGAGTAGGTTTCCTCCTCCTATGGTGCCCCCCCTTGGGCCGGCCACCTCCTCCCTCCCTCCTTTATATACGGGGGTAGGGGGGCACCCTAGACACACAAGTTGATCATTGATCGTTCCTTAGCCGTGTGCGGTGCGCCCCCTCCACGATATTACACCTCAATCATATTGTAGCGGTGCTTAGGCGAAGCCTGCGCGCGAGAGAACATCAAGATCGTCACCACGCCATCGTCTTGTGGAACTCCCCTCGGCGCCTCTGCTGGATCGGAGATCGAGGGTGCGTCATCGAGCTGTACGTGTGTCAAGAACTCGGAGGTGCGGAGTGCGGTGCTTGGATCGGTCGTGCCGGGAGGACATCGACTACTTCCTCTACGTTGCGTCAGCGCTTCGCTTGGTCTCACGAGTGTACGAGACAACACTCTCCCCTCGTTGCTATATCATCACCATGATCTTGCGTGTGCGTAGGAATTTTTTTGAAATTACTACGTTCCCCAACAAGGCTGCCATTTTCGGATCCTTGGCGTCAAAGTCTCCATTTACTTGGGATATTGCGAGGTTTGAATCCCTGCGGACCTCTCGGCGTTGAATGCCCATGGAGATTGCCATCCGGAGACCATGTAGAAGGGCCTCGTATTCGGCTGCATTGTTGGAGTCCGTGTGTAACGCCCCGGATTCGATGCGTCAGGTGTCTGCCAGTTATTCGCCGTCGTTGCCATGTCATTTGCTTGCGTGTTGCATTTTGCCATGTCATCATGTGCATTTTATTTTGCATACATGTTCATCTCATGCATCCGAGCATTTTCCCCGTTGTCCGTTTTGCAATCCGGCACTCCTATGTTCCCCGGCGCCCCCTTTTGCCTCTCTTTTGTGTGCGGGTTTTAAACTTTCTCGGAATGACCCGAGGTTTGCCAAGCGGCCTTGGTATAGCACCGGTAGACCGCCTGTCAATTTTCGTGCCATTTGGAGGTCGTTTGATACTCCAACGTTTAACCGAGTAACCGTAAAAGCCATCTTTTGTGTGCAGCCCAACACCCCTTTCTAAGTGGCCCAAAACCCAGCAAAATCCCCTCCATGCTCTCGGTCGTTCGATCACAATCGCGTGGCCGAAAACCGCTCCTCATTTGGACTCTCCTAGCTCCCTCTACCTATAAATAAGCCTCCCCCTCCGAAATCCCGTTCCAAACCCTAGCCATTTTCCTCCCCGCGCCGCCGGACACTTTCTCCTCCCACCGGACATGTCCAGCGCCGCCGCCCGTCCAATCTGGAGCCGCTACCTGTCCTCCGCCGCCGCCCTATGCCGCTGCCCACTGAGACCGCCTGCAGCCCTCCTGCCCAGCGCCGCCGCCGCCGCCTGGTCCGTCCCTCCATGGGGGCGAGGCGCCTGCGCCCGCCGAGCCGCCTCCGCCGCCTCGCTCCGTCCTCGCCGCCGCGATCCGCTGCCAGCCAGCCCCGTCGTGCTCCTCCGGCCGCGCGCGGCTACCCAGCGCCGCCGCCCAGCGCCCGAGCCCCAGCGCCCTCCGGCCCCCTCTGCCAGCTCCTCCGGCGCTGGCCCGCGCGCCGGAACTTCGCGGCGCCGCCGCCGGCCTCCTCCCCGGCCCCGATCCGCGCCGCCCGCGTCGTCCCGTCGTCGTCCCCGCCATCTCCGGCCCTCCCCGGCGTCTTCCCCGTCTTCTCCGGCGAGCCCTCCGGTGAACCTCGTAATCCGTGCAAAAACGAGGTTGACCCCGAAATCCACTAAGTCCCCGGTTTATTTCAACATTATCATGCATGTTTGTTGCATCGTATCTCTGCATCCGTAGCTTCGTTTTGTGCGTGTAATATGTCAAATTGTTCGTCTCGACGAGTACTTCATTTGATTCCATTGCGTCATGTTCATTTGAGCTCATCTTGATGCCCGAAATACTGTTGGAAGAGTGCATGTTGCTGTTAATCTACTGAAACTGTTATAACATGCTCATTTGTCATTTTTGCCATGTTTGATGTGTGCATCCTATGAGGTTGATGTCTACATGTGTTTTGATCTATGATATGCCATCTTTCCAGTGGTGCCAACCATGTATTTTTGTGAGTTGTGTGCTGAGTGCATCAAGCTTGTTAAGGAGGGTACTTGCTGTTGCTGTTTTCCTGACAGATTCTGTTATATTTTTTTGCTATGTTAACCTGATGCTACTAGTCATTTCGTGCATTATTCTGGAGATGTTCACTAAGGATGTTTTGTTATACATGTCTTGCTCTATCCATTCATGCCCCTGATTGCATTTATGGCCTGCTGTAGCTTGTTGTAAACTTGCTCCAAACTTGCTAAATAATGTTGCTGTCAACCTGTTAACATGAAGTTCAGTTCTGGCCATGTGCTTTCCAAGTGATCCATGCATCCTATGACCTTGCTCTTTCCATGCTTAGCTTCATAAACATGTCTTCTTACTGTTAGTTGTCTTTCCATGCCATGTATTGCTCTGTGGTGAGTGGTTCAAGCTCACAAACATGCCTACTTATTGTTGTTCCTGCCATGTATGAATCTGTAAAATATAACTTGCCATGTTTACATGGGTGCCATCATATCTTCTGATCCTTTTGGCTCATGGTCAGTAAGGGACTTTTGATCTATGCAATTAGTAGATTCATGCCATGCCTTTGTTTGCCATGATAAGTTCCTGTAACATGTTGTTTCACAGCTCTAAACATTGCAACCTGATGTTATTTCTGCAAAGTCTGAAACTGTTATTATTTGCAATCTTACCATGTCATTTTGAGCATGTTCTAGCCTTTTCTGGAGATAGCTCAGTGTTCATGTTTTGTTGTGCTTTACCTGTACTTCATGACAATGCCTTTTGTTATTACGTTGGGGTGCTGTAGCATATTGTTTTGATGCTTGTAATATGCCTAGTTGCTGTTTTGGACAGATTGTTGTTATGACTTGTATAGAGCGTATGTGTTGAACCGTTGCTCCGTTTTGAGTGTGAGCTATATGAAACTTCCTTGTTTTTGCATGTAGCTTCATATTATCATGTTGCATCCTTGTTTTGAGGTGTTTGCTTGATGTTTGCATGCATTTTGCATCAATGCCATGTATAACTTGTTTTGCTCATATATTCTAGGCCGTAGCTCCGAATCTAATGAACTTTATATGTAACTTGACTAGAATTTCGTGTAGATCCTCTTGGTGCTCTTTAACTTGCTGTTTAACAACTTGAACATAAGGTTTATTCAGATCTGGACCAATTTCGAAATTTGCGTATGGGGACTGACCGGATTTGTTATATGTTGTTTCCGGCCTCATTTAAACTTGCTTTGATGTGTTGTTCTTGTTTGCATCATCTCTTGCCATGAGTAGTCTCATACAGCTTTGTCATGCATCATGCTTGTTGTGCATCATGTCTTGTCTATGTGTGGTGTGTTTAGTATGTTGTGTGCTTCTTCTCGAAAGTTCCCATTTCGTTGCGATCGTGAGGATGCGTTCGTCTACGTGTGGTTCGTCTTCATGGCTTCATCTTCTTCATGGACTCGTTCTTCTTCCTTGCGGGATTTCAGGCAAGATGACCATCACCTTGGATCTCATTACTATCATTGCCATGCTAGTTGCTTCGTTCTATCGCTATGCTGCGCTACCTATCATTTGTTCTTCAAGCGTCCCAAATTGCCATGAACCTCTAACCTTTGACACCCATCCTAGCAAACCGTTGTTTGGCTATGTTACCGCTTTTGCTCAGCCCCTCTTATAGTGTTGCTAGTTGCAGGTGAAGTTGAAGATTTCTCCATGGTGGACAGGGTTATGTTGGGATATCACAATATCTCTTATTTAATTAATGCATCTATATATTTGGTAAAGGGTGGAAGGCTCGGCCTTATGACTAGTGTTTTGTTCCACTCTTGCCGCCCTAGTTTCCGTCATACCGGTGTTATGTTCCCGGATTTTGCGTTCCTAACGCGGTCGGGTGATTTATGGGACCCCCTTGACAGTTCGCTTTGAATAAAACTTGTCCAGCAAGGCCCAACCTTGGTTTTACCATTTGCCTCACCACCACCTATACCCTTCCCTTGGGTCGGCCAACCCAAGGTTCATCTTTATTTTAGCCCGCCCGGGCCAGTGCTTGTCTAAGTGCTGGTCCGAACCGAGCCGCCTGCGGGGCCACCTTGGGGAAACTCGAAGTCTGGTTTTACTCGTAGCCTGTCTCATCCGGTGTTGCCCTGAGAACGAGATATGTGCAGCTCCTATCGGGATTGTCGGCGCATCGGGCGGTCTTGCTGGTCTTGTTTTACCATTGTCGAAATGTCTTGTAAACCGGGATTCCGAGACTGATCGGGTCTTCCTGGGAGAAGGAATATCCTTCGTTGATCGCGAGAGCTTATCATGGGCTAAGTTGGGACACCCCTGCAGGGTATAAACTTTCGAGAGCCGTGCCCGCGGTTATGCGGTAGATGGGAATTTGTTAACGTCCGGTTGTAGATAACTTGACACCAGATCCGAATTAAAATGCATCAACCGCGTGTGTAGCCGTGATGGTCGCTTCTCGGCGGAGTCCGGGAAGTGAACACGGTTTCTGGGTTATGTTTGACGTAAGTAGGAGTTCAGGATCACCTCTTGATCATTACTAGTTGACGACCGTTCCTTTTCTTCTCTTCTCCCTCTTATTTGCGTATGTTAGCCTCCATATCTTGCTTAGTCGCTGCTGCAACCTCACCACTTTACCCCTTCCTTTATTAAGCTTTGCTAGTCTTGATACCCATGGTAATGCGATTGCTGAGTCCTCGTGGCTCATAGATTACTACAACAATAGTTGCAGGTACAGGTTATGCGATGATCATGACGCGAGAGCGATGCTTGCTTGTGTTGAGTTCTTTTGCTTCTTCTTCGATCAGGGGATAGGTTCCAGGTCGGCAGCCTGGGTTAGCCGGGTGGATATTGTTTGAGTTTCTGTTTATGATTCATCCGTAGTCGGATGTTGTTCTTGTATGTTGTATTGTTGTATTCATGTGACATTGTATGTATTGGATGTATCCCCACTATTATGTAATTGTTGATGTAATGATATCCACCTTGCAAAAGTGTTTCAATATGCGGGTCTATCCTTGGTGGGACCTTCGAGTTCCTTTTGGATAGGGTCGCATATTGGGCGTGACAAGTTGGTATCAGAGCCTCGACCGACCATAGGAGCCCCCCTTGATTGATCGTGTAGTTTGGCCGTTGTTGAGTCTAGAAGAAAATTATTTTTGGAGTCTAGTTATATCGGAGAGTAGGAATTCTTTTTACTCCTCAACCCCTTCGTCGCTCTGGTGAGGAATCTTGACGTAGGTGTTTTAAATTATTTCTCTTCCCTTTCAAATTTTTCTTTAGGTTCACGTAGTTGGTTTTTCGTTCGTTGGTTCTCAGCTCTTTTCATCCGGTGCATTTCTCGTCAAGTTGACTCGAGCCTCTTCTTCTTCGCCAAGTTCAATCCTCAGTTGTCTTTGTTTTTCCCACCCGCCCACCCTTCTTCCTCTCGGAACCAGAATCCGTAATCGAGTATCCTTCCTACTCGTGCGAATCCTTTGCATTCTTTCAACTGGTGTTTTCTCTTCAAGGTATTCGTCGATTCTCCCCTCTAGTTGACTTTGTTTTCCCGCCCTCCCACCCTCTTCTTCCCGGAGGCCGAGTCTGTTTCGACCATCAATTTCATTCGTGTGGTGCCTGTTCAATCTTCCCTCAATTATTTCAACCGGTGAATTCTCGTCTCGTTCGTCATTCTTCATCTCTTTTTCTTCTACGGTGGTTTCAATTCTAGTTTTTTCGGTAGTGATTATATTCTTTTCCTTAGCTCAAGTGTTTTCCCTGCTCGTTCGCCTCTTGCCAGTTTATCCTTCCGGAGTGCTAAAGACATCTCAGGAGATTCGTCTGTGTTCCAATTAATTCGAGGTTGTCACCTCATTCAAATATTTCAATTGTTCCGGTGCATCATCTATCTGTTCAACAATCCTCTCCAACGGTGTTTTCCTTTAGTGGGCCCTAACCCACAGGTCTTTTCCCAGGATCTTACCTGACTCTTCTAATTATCTCGGAGTTATTCTCAATTCTTTCAAGTATGATGCAAGTATGAATCCCATCAGTCACTTGCCTTCTCCAAGATCTCTTTCAAATCATTTCATCGCCGGCTCAACCTTTTCGCTTTTCATTCTCCCGGAGTATCTCAGTAATTTCGTGGTGTTTCTCGTCATCATTTGGAGATTGAAGAAGAGTTTTTCCTCTAAATCTTGTCCGTTCTCCCGGAGATTCGCGGTGCTAGCTCGATGTTATCCTATCAAATTGTTTCAAGTCATGCAAATTCTTTTCATCCATCCGGAGCATTTCAGGAGTTGCTTTCCCTCTCGATCATCCGGAGGCCATCTTTTCGAAAGATTTCTTCGTTCTATGTTTTCAAATTCGTTCTCCAATTATTCTATATCCGTGCCCCTTCGTTCATCTCAGTATTCTTCCGGTGCTTCGTTCAAGTGTTCTTTAATCAGCTCATGATCTCTTCGTTCTTTTGCATCTAAATCCCCTCTAGCATATTTGTTCTTCTAATTCTTCTCGGTGATTCATTCTCTTTCGTCAGTCATTTTCGAATTCTTACGGCGGTTCGTTCAAGTTTCTTTTCCTTGATTATCATTTAATTCATTCGTTCTTTTCTATCCTACATGTGGTTCATGAAGACCTTCTCAAGTTTGCGATATGTCACTTCTCAATCCTTTTCAAGAAGAATAAGTAGTATGAAAAATCCATTGCTTGTCATCAATTTAATTTGATGAAGGATAAGCATACAATAAATCTTATTCTTATTTCATCCAAGTGAGTAATCCCTTCCTTCGGAGTTTGCTCACGATGAATAATCTCTCGGTTCCAAGTGTTTTCATCTTTTCTTTTCCGGAGTTCAAATTTCCTCGACCATCTCGTCGGAACCTCCATCTAAATCATCGCAAGGCTCGTCTTATTCTTTCATCCTTCATTCTATCTCGTCATCCTTTTGTCACCGGAATTCTTCATGGTGGTTCTTCATGATTTAATTCATTCTGCAAGAGTTCATCAAGTGTCATCCCATCTTGTGAAGCTCGTGTTCTATTCCTTCCATCTTCAGCCGGAGTGCTGCCTAAATCCTTTCAGACTTATTCGTTTCTTTTCTCATTCTAACCACTCCGGTTAGAACGAGTGGTTTCATAGTCTATTTGATTCTGTGAGCTTTCGATTCTCGTCATTCTTGTCGTTCCTCTCTTCTTCTCGAGTGCTCTCGATTATTTGATTTTTCTCTTGAGTTCTTGCTTCACATCATCCTTTTTTCCCTTCCGTCTCGGCCCTAAGATCTCGGGACGAGATCTCTTGTTAGTGGAGGAGTGTTGTAACGCCCCGGATTCGATGCTCCAGGTGTTTGCCAGGTATTCGCCGTTGTTGCCATGTCATTTGCTTGCGTTTTGCATTTTGCCATGTCATCATGTGCATTTCATTTTGCATACATGTTCGTCTCATGCATCTGAGCATTTTCCCCGTTGTCCGTTTTGCAATCCGCCACTCCTATGTTCCCCGGCGCCCCCTTTTGCCTCTCTTTTGTGTGCGGGTGTTAAACTTTCTCGGAATGACCCGAGGTTTGCCAAGCGGCCTTGGTATAGCACCGGTAGACCGCCTGTCAAGTTTCGTGCCATTTGGAGGTCGTTTGATACTCCAACGGTTAACCGGGTAACCGTAAAAGCCCTCTTTTGTGTGCAGCCCAACACCCCTTTCAAAGTGGCCCAAAACCCAGCAAACTCCCCTCCATGCTCTCGGTCGTTCGATCACGATCGCGTGGCCGAAAACCGCTCCTCATTTGGACTCTCCTACCTCCCTCTACCTATAAATAAGCCTCCCCCTCCGAAATCCCGTTCCAAACCCTAGCCATTTTCCTCCCCGTGCCGCCGAACACTTTCTCCTCCCACCGGACATGTCCAGCGCCGCCGCCCGTCCAATCCGGAGCCGCCACCTGTCCTCCGCCGCCGCCCTGCGCCGCCGGCCCACTGGGCCCGCCTCCGGCCCTCCGGCCCTTGCGCCGCCCGCTGGTCCGTCCCCGCGCGGCCCGAGGCGCCACGCCACCGGAGCCGCCCGCCCGCCTCGCCTGTCCTCGCCGCCGCCCGCCGCCATCCGCCGCCAGCCAGCCCCCCGTGCTCCTCCGTGCGCCGCGGCTACCGCCCGCGCCGCCGCCCGAACCCCGCGCCCTCCGTAGCCCCTCTCCGCCCAGCTCCTCCGGCGCCGCAGCCCGCGCGCCGGGCTCGCTCAGCGCCGCGCCGACCTCCTCCTCTGGGGCGCCCGATCCGGCCGCTCCTCCGCCGGATCCGGCCTTCCCGGCCCCGATCCGCGCCGCCCGCGTCGTCCCGTCGTCGTCCCCGCCATCTCCGGCCCTCCCCGGCGTCTTCCCCGTCTTCTCCGGCGAGCCCTCCGGCGAACCTCGTAATCCGTGCAGAAACGAGGTTGACCCCGAAATCCACCAAGTCCCCGGTTTTCTTCAACATTATCATGCCATGTTTGTTGCATCGTATCTCTGCATCCGTAGCTTCGTTTTGTGCGTGTAATATGTCAAATTTTTCGTCTCGACGAGTACTCCATTTGATTCCATTAAGTCATGTTCATTTGAGGTCATCTTGATGCCCGAAATGCTGTTGGAAGAGTGCATGTTGCTGTTAATCTGTTGAAACTGTTATAACATGCTCATTTGTCATTTTTGCCATGTTTGATGTGTGCATCCTATGAGGTTGATATCTACATGTGTTTTGATGTATGCTATGCCATCTTTCCAGTGGTGCCAACCATGTATTTTTGTGAGTTGTGTGCTGAGTGCATCGAGCTTGTTAAGGAGGGTACTTGTTGTTGCTGTTTTCCTGACAGATTCTGTTATATTTTGTTTCTATGTTAACCTGATGCTACTAGTCATTTCGTGCATTATTCTGGAGATGTTCACTAAGGATGTTTTGTTATACATGTCTTGCTCTGTCCATTCATGCCTCTGGTTGTATTTATGGCCTGCTATAGCTTGTTGTAAACTTGCTCCAAACTTGCTAAATAATGTTGCTGTCAACCTGTTAACATGAAGTTCAGTTTTGGCCATGTGCTTTCCTAGTGATCCATGCATCCTATGACCTTGCTCTTGCCATGCTTAGCTTCATAAACATGTCTTCTTACTGTTGGTTATCTTGCCATGCCATGTATTTCTCTGTGGTGAGTGGTTCAAGCTCACAAACATGCCTACTTATTGTTGTTCCTGCCATGTATGAATCTGTAATATAACTTGCCATGTTTACATGGGTGCCATCATATCTTCTGATCCTTTTTGGCTCATGGTCAGTAAGGGACTTTTGATCTATGCAATTAGTAGATTCATGCCATGCCTTTGTTTGCCATGATAAGTTCCTGTAACATGTTGTTTCACAGCTCTAAACATTGCAACCTGATGTTATTTCTGCAAAGTTTGAAACTGTTATTATTTGCAATCTTACTATGTCATTTTGAGCATGTTCTAGCCTTTTCTGGAGATAGCTCAGTGTTCATGTTTTGTTGTGCTTTACCTGTAATTCATGTCCATGCCTTTTGTTATTACGTTGGGGTGCTGTAGCATATTGTTTTGATGCTTGTAATATGCCTAGTTGCTGTTTTGGACAGATTGTTGTTATGACTTGTATAGAGTGTATGTGTTGAACCGTTGCTCCGTTTTGAGTGTGAGCTATATGAAACTTGCTTGTTTTTGCATGTAGCTTCATATTATCATGTTGCATCCTTGTTTTGAGGTGTTTGCTTGATGTTTGCTTGCATTTTGCATCAATGCCATGTTTAATTTGTTTTGCTCATATCTTCTAGGCCGTAGCTCCGAATCTAATGAACTTTATATGTAACTTGACTAGAATTTCGTGTAGATCCTCTTGGTGCTCTTTAACTTGCTGTTTAACAACTTGAACATAAGGTTTATTCAGATCTGGACCAATTTCGAAATTTGCATATGGGGACTGACCGGATTTGTTATATGTTGTTTCCGGCCTCATTTAAACTTGCTTTGATGTGTTGTTCTTGTTTGCATCATCTCTTGCCATGAGTAGTCTCATATAGCTTTATCATGCATCATTCTTGTTGTGCATCATGTCTTGTCTATGTGTGGTGTGTTTACTATGTTGTGTGCTTCTTCTTGATAGTTCCCATTTCGTTGCGATCGTGAGGATGCGTTCGTCTACGTGTGGTTCGTCTTCGTGGCTTCATCTCCTTCATGGACTCGTTCTTCTTCCTTGCGGGATTTCAGGCAAGATGACCGTCACCTTGGATCTCATTACTATCATTGCCATGCTACTTGCTTTGTTCTATCGCTATGCTGTGCTACCTATCTTTTGTTCTTCAAGCCTCCCAAATTGCCATGAACCTCTAACCTTTGACACCCATCCTAGCAAACCGTTGTTTGGCTATGTTACCGCTTTTGCTCAGCCCCTCTTATACTGTTGCTAGTTGCAGGTGAAGTTGAAGATTTCTCCATGGTGGACAGGGTTATGTTGGGATATCACAATATCTCTTATTTAATTAATGCATCTATATATTTGGTAAAGGGTGGAAGGCTCGGCCTTATGCCTAGTGCTTTGTTCCACTCTTGCCGCCCTAGTTTCCGTCATACCGGTGTTATGTTCCCGGATTTTGCGTTCCTAACGCGATCGGGTGATTTATGGGACCCCCTTGACAGTTCGCTTTGAATAAAACTTGTCCAGCAAGGCCCAACCTTGGTCTTACCATTTGCCTCACCACCACCTATACCCTTCCCTTGGGTCGGCCAACCCAAGGGTCATCTTTATTTAGCCCCCGGGCGGTGCTTGTCTAAGTGCTGGTCGAACCGAGCCGTCTGAGCCACCTCGGGAAACTTCGAAGTCTGGTTTTACTCGAGCTTTGTCTCATCGGTGTTGCCACGAGAGCGAGATATGTGCAGCTCCTATCGGGATTGTCGGGCATCGGGCGGTCTTGCTGGTCTGGTTTTACCATTGTCGAAATGTCTTGTAAACCGGGATTCGAGACTGATCGGGTCTTCTGGGAGAAGGAATATCCTTCGTTGATCGCGAGAGCTTATCATGGGCTAAGTTGGGACACCCTGCAGGGTATAAACTTTCGAGAGCCGTGCCCGTGGTTATGTGGCAGATGGGAATTTGTTAATGTCCGGTTGTAGATAACTTGACACCAGATCCGAATTAAAATGCATCAACCACGTGTGTAGCCATGATGGTCTCTTCTCGGCGGAGTCCGGGAAGTGAACAGGGTTTCTGGGTTATGTTTGACGTAAGTAGGAGTTCAGGATCACCTCTTGATCATTACTAGTTGACGACAGTTCCTTTGCTTCTCTTCTCGCTCTTATTTGCGTATGTTAGCCACCATATCTTGCTTAGTCGCTGCTGCAACCTCACCACTTTACCCCTTCCTTTATTAAGCTTTGCTAGTCTTTATACCCATGGTAATGCGATTGCTGAGTCCTCGTGGCTCACAGATTACTACAACAAAAGTTGCAGGTACAGGTTATGCGATGATCATGACGCGAGAGCGATGCTTGCTTGTGTTGAGTTCTTCTTCTGCTTCTTCTTCGATCAGGGGATAGGTTCCAGGTCGGCAGCATGGGTTAGCAGGGTGGATATTGTTTGAGTTTATGTTTATGATTCATCCGTAGACGGATGTTGTTCTTGTATGTTGTATTGCTGTATTCATGTGACATTGTATGTATTGGATGTATCCCCACTATTATGTAATTGTTGATGTAATGATATCCACCTTGCAAAAGCGTTTCAATATGCGGGTCTATCCTTGGTGGGACCTTCGAGTTCCTTTTGGATAGGGTCGCATATTGGGCGTGACACCGTGTACATTATCTGAAGTACGTATTGGACTGTGTCTCCGGTTGGGGACGTCAAGACGATGCCAGCCCCCAAGCCGGCCAACATTTTGGAGCCGTCGAAATGCATGATCCAATTGAAGTATGCGCCGTACTCTTTAGGGAGTTCGGCTTCGGTCCATTCAGCGATGAATTCGGCCAAAACTTGTGACTTTATAGCTCGCCGTGGTTTGTAGGTTATGTCGAATGGTAGGAGCTCAATGGCCCATTTTGCAATCCTGCCCGTCGCGTCGCGGTTGTTTATGATGTTGTTGAGAGGCACTTCGGAGGCCACTATTATCGAACACTCTTGAAAGTAGTGTCGTAGCTTCCGGGATGCCATGAACACCGCGTACGCTATCTTTTGATAATGTGGATACCGGGACTTGCATGGAGTTAAGGCGGTGGATCGTAGTACCTTTGGTTTTTGAAGAGAATTTGTGTCCTACATTTCTCGTTCGATGGCGAGCACCACGCTTACAACTTGATGTGTTGCGCGATATATAATAACATTGGTTCGCCCAAGTTGGGCGCCAGACCGGACAGTTGTTGCCAATATGGCCTTTATTTCTTGAGTCCGGCCGTGGCAGCATCCGTCCATTCGAAGTGTTGGTGCGCGGAGGAGGCGATAAAGGGCAATGCCTTTTCTCCCAGCGGGAGATGAAGCGGCTTAAAGCCGCCATGCATCGATCAATTTTGTATTTGTTTGAGGTCTTTTGGGATATCCAAGCGTGTGAGCTCGGATCTTGGCTGGGTTTGCTTCAATTCCTCTACGGATACAATGAAGCCCAAGAGCTTTCCGGCTGATGCGCCGAGAACGCATTTTTCCGGGTTGAGCTTAATGTCATATGCTGGGAGGTTGTCGAATGTGAGCCTCAAATCGTCTACTAGAGTTTCGACGTGTTTGGTCTTGACGACCACATCGTCTACGTATGGCTCCACTGTTTTGCCGATCTGGGTTGTCAGACATGTCTGAATCATGCGTTGATATGTTGCGCCGGCGTTTTTGAGCCCCAAGGGCATTGTGTTGAAGCAGAATGGTTCGTATGGAGTAATGAATGTCGTTGCGGCTTGGTCTGTCTCCGCCATCTTGATTTGATGGTATCCGGAGTATGCGTCAAGGAAGCACAATGAATCGTGCCCTGCGGTAGCATTGATGATTTGATCGACGCGGGGAAGGTGGAAAGGATCCTTTGGACAAGCCTTGTTAAGGTCTTTGAAATCGACACACAGGCGCCAGGATTTGTCCTTTTTTGGTACCATTACCTGGTTTGCTAGCCAGTCCGGATGTTTTATGTCTCGATGAATCCGGCTTCTAAAAGTTTAGCTAGCTCCTCTCCCATTACTGTCTTTTGGGTTGAAAAATCGCCGAAGAGCCTGTTTGGTGGCTTGAATCCTTTAGAATCTTTAGGCTGTGTTACGCCAACTGCGTGGGATTCTGGCATATCTTAAGGGTGCGAGCAAAGATGACCCAATTTTCGAAGGAATTCTCGTAGTGCGGCGTCTACATCAAGGTTTAATTGTGCCCCAATGGAGGCCGTCTTTGTGGGGTTCGTTGGATGGACTTGGAATTTGACTATTTCGTTCGCTAGTTTAAAAGAGGTGGGCTTGGATCTCTTATCGAGTATCACATCGTCCCTGTTCACCGTGGAGCGCAGCGCAGTGAGTTCCTCTGCCGCAAGGGCTTCGGATAATGCCTCTAGGGCTAGTGCGGCTGTCTTATTTTTGGCGCGGAGTGCTATGTCCGGATCACTGACAAGAGTGATGATTCCATTGGGCCTGGGCATTTTAAGCTTCATGTACCCGTTGTGGGGTATAGCTTGAAAAATTGTGAATGCCTCTCGGCCTAATAAAGCGTGATATCCGCTGCTGAATGGGGCCACTTGGAACGTGACCTCTTCGGACCTGTAATTGTCTGGCGAGCCGAACACCACATCCAGTGTAATTTTTCCTGTGCAGCGTGCTTCCTGACTAGGGATTATTCCTCTAAAGGTTGTGTTGCTTTGCTCAATGCGGCTCCAGTCTATTTCCATTTTTCGAAGTGTTTCCTCGTAGATGAGGTTTAATCCGCTGCCGCCATCCATGAGTACCTTAGTAAGGCGAAAGTCGTCCACTATTGGACTGAGGACCAATGCGGCTGGTGCTCGGGCTGTTCGGAATTTAGGTTCGTCGCTGGCATTGAAGGTGATAGCCGTATCACTCCATGGATTTATTGTTGCTACTTGGTAGACTTCGGCGAGGCTGCGGAGTGTTCGTTTCCGCATATTATTTGATGCGAAAGTCTCGAAGACTGTTAATACCGTACTGGTGTTGTTGGGCTGGTTCTCTGGGGCTAGAAGCTCTTCGCCACTTTTGGCCACCTGCCGTAGTATCCAACATGCTCGAAGGCTATGAGTTGGAGTGGCGCCCTCTGTACTATGGATTTTCTGAGGTCCGTGAGCCATCCCTCGATCTGGTTCCGTGCTCTTTAGGGTTTTGCTTTTTGGTTTTTATCCCGGTGCTGAGCATGATGCACCCTTTTATTTCGGACTAGGGTTGAGTTCGGGCGGATTGTCCCAAAACTTGGTTTGGTTTTCGGGCACTCTCCATCGCACAAGATTACGTACTATAGGCGCCAGGTCGTGGCGTGTAATTTCACGACGACTTATGGCGTTCATGATTCCCTTGTCTGTGCAATTGCTGCAAAAAATTGAGATTGCGCTTTCCTCACAGCAGTCCTTTATCCTGTCCATAACCAGGAGGAATCTGGCCTAGTAATGATGTACTGTTTCAGCGGGCTCTTGCCGGATTTGAGATAGATCACTTGTGTTCAGGTGGGCGGGTGGAATTAAATTCGGAACCCCGCCCAGTCTGAGGCTTAAGGGCCGAAAAGTTTCCGAATTTGGAAGCTTAGATTGCTGGATGTTGCCCAACGAATCCGGTCCGCTGCCTGACTTTAGGTTCAGTACTTGATTGATGTTCGTCCCTCCGCGGGAATCCGGCATGGAGGGATCAGGAATCCGGACATAACTAGTCTTTAATATAGAAGAAGAGTCGCCATGCTGTTCCTCTACCACAGCAACGTCGTGGGTAGCCTGGGGAGAGTTGATCTCTCTCAGATCGGTTTTAAGCCCAATTTGATCGTGAGTCATGGCGACTCCCGAGGCGGCGCGCGATCAGCTCGTTCTGAAGGAGATCCATCGGATCTAGCTGCTCGGCGAGTTCCGAGTTGACGTGAAAATCGCTTTTGATGACCCGAGAGGTCATTGTCGGAGCAGCGGCCGAACAGGCGGTCATAAGAAAAGCACCTAGCCGGATAGTTTGGCCGGTGGCCAAAGCTCCTTTGGCAATGGTACCGTCTTTGAAGACCGGAAGAGGCATCCTTCCTGATCGCGACGGCACAGAGGAACTCTTAATGAAAGCACCTTTGACACCGACATTGGTGGTGTCAAAACCGGCGGATCTCGGGTAGGGGGTCCCGAACTGTGCGTCTAGGCGGATGGTAACAGGAGACAAGGGACACGATGTTTTTACCCAGGTTCAGGCCCTCTCAATGGAGGTAAAACCCTACTCCTTTTGATTGATATTGATGATATGGGTAGTACAAGAGTGGATCTACCACGAGGTCAAGGAGGCTAAACCCTAGAAGCTAGCCTATGGTATGATTGTTGTTCGTCCTATGGTATAAAACCCTCCGGCTTATATAGATACCGGAGAGGGCTAGGGTTACACAGAGTCGGTTACAATGGTAGGAGATCTACATATCCGTATTGCCAAGCTTGCCTTCCACGCCAAGGAAAGTCCCATCCGGACATGGGACGAAGTCTTCAATCTTGTATCTTCATAGTCTTGGAGTCCGGCCAATGATGATAGTTCGGCTATCCGGACACCCCCTAGTCCAGGACTCCCTCAATCTCCCTCATCTTCGACCTCATGTCGTGGCTACAAACGCATGGCAATGTGTTGTGTCTCTCTATCGAGGAAGTGCTAGCATTCAACGCTCCAACTATGAAGTGGTGCAAGATGAAGCCCATGAGTTTGCAATGAAGGAAGATGAAGAACCTCGTGAGCTCTTTCTAAGAGTGACCAAACTCGCGGTCTCACTCCGAGATCATGGAAGCAAGGACACGGATGACAATTGGATCAAGCGAAAGTTCCTCAAGGCCATGATGCCCTACAACAAGGCCATGTCCTCCGTCATCCGTCAAAGACCGAACTTCCACTCCGTGACCTCAAGTGAAGTGTTGGATGAGTTCGTGGCAATGAGCATCTTGGACAAGACCGCCGACAATGCGGTGCTCCGTTCTCAAAGGGCAAAGAAGCCAAACCTTGCTTTGAAGGCCAAGGTTATTATGGAAGAAGAGGAAGAAGTGGAAGATGAGGAGAGCAACCCCGAAGACACCAAATATGATTATCATGAGCACATGGCCCTTGCATCAAGACAATTTTGGAGCAAGAAGAATACAAGACCCAACTTCAACAAGAACAACTCAAGTGGCGGCAAGGGCAAGCAACGAGTTAGAACTAGCTTCAACTGTGGCAATGTGAGACATTTTGTTGCGGATTGTCCTTACGAGAAGCGGGAAGATAATGGTGGCAAGTTCATCTGAAAAGACAAAGCCATGTCCTTCCCCAACAAGAACAACTTCGCCAAGAAGACTCCCACTCGTGGGTTGGTGGTTCAAGAAGAATACCAAGAGGATGACGATGACGACGAAAATGGAGAAGCGATGGCCATGGCATTCATTGCCATTGCTACTACTCCTCGGGTGTCTCTCTTTGATTCACCCAACGAGAACATCACCGCCAAGTGCCTCATGGCTAAAGCTTCAAACAAGGTAACACCCAACATCGAAACCACCATCATTACTAATCCCTCCTTGGAGAATTGCATTGATGAACATGATGGGTCTAATGAGGAAGTGAATGAATTTGAGTCTTTTATGAGTAAGCTCAAGGGCAAGTCCAAGAAGCATTTTGTTGCTCTCTTGGAACAACTTGGTGAGGCCAATGACATGATAGAGGCTCACGAAGAAACCATCTCTAAGATGGAAGGTCATAGTTGTGACTATGCCGATGAGATATCGGATCTCTCTAATGCTCTTGAGGAAGAGCGTGTGCATCGTTTGACTTTTGAGGAGTCATACAATGATGACCATGCTAAGTTAAAGAAAGATCTTGATCATGCTCTTGTCATGTCTCATGTGCTAACTTCCGAGAAGGCTAAACTTGGGGTTGATCATGCTAGACTCAAAGAGGAGTTTGAGATACTTGACAAGGCCCACAAGGTCTTGAAGGGTGCTCGCGCTAACCTCAAGGAGTCTCATGCTCAACTCCAAGTTAAGCTAACCAAGGAAAAGGCCACCTTCCCTCATATGGTATTAATTGATAATGCAAGTGCTACTAACCCATGTTGTGAGCATGTGCATCTTGCGGAGGAGAATGCCAAGTTGAAGGATCAACTTGAGAAAGGCCTTGTGACATGCATTCACGGTGAGAAGAACCTCAACGACCTTTTGAGCAATCAAAAGGAAGTTGTGGCCAAGGAAGGAAAATGTTTGCACCCAAGTCCAAGAGCAAGTCGAAGAAGAACGACAAGACCAAACGTCCTCCTCCTCTCAAGCAAACTTTTGTGAAAGAGGGAGAGGGTGCTCCTAAGGAGAAGAAGGAAAAAGTGAAGGGAGTTGACATCCAAAAGAGCAAAAGCATTTCCTCCAACAAAGCCGGTGGCTTTAACCCATCATATGTGTTGTGCCGTGCTAGTGATGGACATGTTTATGCTAAATTGTTGGTTCTCCTTATGAGTACATTGAGTGGTCTATTTGGGTTCCTAAGACCCTTGTTACTAACATCAAAGGACCCATTACTAAATGGGTACCTAAAACCAAGCATTGATCTCTTGTAGGTGTTTGCTTCCGGTGGAGGGTCATGGTTGCTCGACAGTGGAGCAACAAATCATATGACCGGAAGCAAGGACTTGGTGGTGGACGTGCAGAAGATTCCATCTATGCCCACCAATGTCGAATGGGGTGATGCCTCACACTCTAAGGTATTGGGTCTTGGCAAGGTTGTCATTTCTCATGATCTAACAATCGAGAAAGTTATGCTTGTTGAGTCCCTTGCATACAATTTGCTTTTGGTTCGTCAACTTGCACTCATGGGATTTGCTACTTTCTTTGACATTGATACCGTGGCCCTCTTGTGGAGCAAGACTCTTAAAGTAGCCTTTGTTGGACATGTCGAGAACGGTCTCTATGTGATTAACTTTTCGGAGCGACCCACTAAGACGGCGACATGCCTAATGGCTAAAGTTGACGTGGGATGGCTTTGGCATCGCCGTTTGGCCCACGTCAATATGAGATATTTGCAAAGTCTTCTCAAGGGGGACCATGTCCGTGGACTAACAAATGTTAGTTTTCCCAAAGATCGTGCTTGCAGTGCTTGTATTGAAGGAAAGCTTCATGAGAAGGCTCACCCTCCATCAACCATCATCTACTCGAAGAGACCCTTGGAGCTCCTTCACATGGATCTCTTTGGGCCTCCATCTTTTGATAGTCTTGGAGGTAGAAAGTATTGCTTAGTGATTGTGGATGACTATTCAAGATACACTTGGGTATACTTCTTCAAGAGGAAGAGTGAGACTCAACAAACCGTCATCGACTTTGCAAATGAAGCTCAACGTCAACATAATGCAAAGATCTTGAAAATAAGAAGTGACAACGGCACCGAGTTCAAGAACTACACCTTGGATGAGTTTCTTAGTGATGAGGGGATCAAGCATCAATATGATGCACCTTATACCCCTCAACAAAATGGTGTAGTGGAGAGGAAGAACCGGACGTTGATGGATGCGGCAAGGGCCATGATGGCGGAGTTCAAGTCTCCATACAACTTTTGGGCCGAAGCCATCAACACCGCATGTCATGCATCCAATCGGCTCTATCTCCGCAAAGGCTTGAACAAGACTCCTTATGAGATACTCACTGACAACAACCCCAACCTCAAGTACTTCCGGGTGTTCGGTTGTAAGTGTTTCATTCTCAAGAAAGGTGTTCATTTGTCTAAATTCGAGGCTAGAGCTCATGAGGGCATATTTGTTGGTTATGCTACAAACTCTCATGCTTACCGTGTTCTCAACAAGTCCACCGGACTCATTGAGGAGACGTGTAACGTGGAGTTTGACGAAAATAACGGCTCCCAAGTGGAGCAAAGTGGTACTTGTGATGTAGGTGATGAAATTCCTCCCCAAGCCATAAGAAGAATGGGTATTGGTCATATTCTACCCATTGAGGAACCCCTTGCGGCCGAAGGAGAAGGACAATGCTCCACTCAAGTGGAGCCATCACCTCCCCAAGACCCACACACTTTCGAAGAACAAAGTGAAGGCCCTCAACCTCGTGAACAAGACCAAGGGCAAGATCAACCTCAAGATGGTGGTGAACCTCTAAGTGATGCCCAAGGTCAAGTTCTCCCCCTAGAGCAAGTTCAAGATCATGAGCAAGATCAAGATCAAGAACAAGCTCAAGACGACGCTCAAGATGAACAAGTCAACCCTCCTCCTTCCACACCCGCGGAGGAACTAGAGCGTCGTGGCGCGAAGATTGCTTCCAAGCTCATCACCCAAGGCCATCTCATGGAAAATGTGGTTGGAATCCTAAGAAAGGGGGTAAGCACTCGTAGACAATTAGCAAACTATTGTGAACATCACGCGTTTGTCTCTTGTGTTGAACCCCAAAAGGTCTATGAGGTGCTCGAAGACTCGGATTGGATCAATGCCATGCATGAAGAACTCAACAACTTCGAGTACAACAAGGTGTGGAGATTGGTGCCAAGGCCATCGGGGGACCACAACATCATTGGAACCAAGTGGATTTTCAAGAACAAGCAAGATGCTCATGGGAACATCATTCGCAACAAGGCAAGATTGGTAGCACAAGGCTATTTCCAAGTCGAGGGTATCGACTACGGTGAAACCTTTGCTCCCGTTGCTCGTCTTGAATCCATAGGTTTGTTGATTGCTTATGCTTCCCATCACAACTTTAAGTTGCAACAAATGGATGTGAAAAGTGCTTTTCTTAATGGTCCTATTAATGAGTTGGTCTATGTCAAGCAACCCCCCGGGTTCGAGGATCCCTACTTCCCGGATCATGTGTATCAACTCGATAAGGCACTCTATGGCCTTAAACAAGCCCCACGTGCGTGGTATGACCACCTTACCGAGTTGTTACAAGATCGTGGATTTGAGGTGGGGCTAATCGATCCCACTCTTTTTACTAAGAAGGTCAAAGGGGAGTTGTTTGTATGCCAACCATATGTTGATGATATTATCTTTGGTTCCCCTAACAAAGCTTTCAATGAGGAATTTTCCGCTGTCATGACCTCCAAGTTCAAGATGTCTTCGATAGGAGAGTTGAAGTTCTTCCTTGGTTTTGATATCAAACAAAGAAGAGAAGGAACCTTCATCAACCAAGCCAAATACACTCAAGACATGCTAAAACGATTCAAGCTAAGTGATGTCAAGCCGGCTACTACACCGATGCCCACCAAGTGCCAATTTGACATTGATCCCAATGGTAAAGGGGTGGATCAAAAGGTATATCGCTCCATGATTGGCTCCTTGCTTTACCTTTGTGCATCTAGACCGGATATCATGTTGGGTGTGGGGATGTGTGCAGGCTTCCAAGCCGCACTGAAGGAAAGTCACTATGTGGCGGTCAAGCGAATCTTTCGATCTTTGGCTCATACCCCAAACTTTGGCTTATGGTACCCAACAGGGGCAAACTTCAAGCTTGAAGGATTTCGGATTCGATTGACATGGAGACAAAGTGGATAGGAAGTCCACTTAGGAGGTGCCAATTTCTTGGGTGCTCTTTGGTGAGTTGGTCTTCAAAGAAGCAAAGTTGTGTGTCTCTCTCGTCCACCGAAGCGGAATATGTGGCGGCCGGTAGTTGTGCACAACTCTTATGGATGAGGCAAACTTTAAAGGAATACGGTGTCATTTTGACAAAGTGCCTATTTGGTGTGATAACGAAAGTGCCATCAAGATTTCTCTCAACCCGGTGCAACACTTCAAGACGAAGCATATTGAGATTCGGTATCATTTCATCCGGGATCACATTAGGCGAGGGGAGATCGAGCTCAAGTATGTCAACACTCATGATAACCTTGCAGATATTTTCACGAAGCCCTTGGATGAAGCAAGATTTCGCGAGTTAAGGCATGAGCTAAATATCATTGATTCGAGCAATGTTGCTTGAACCCTTGCACACCTCACCATACTCAACTTGTTATCTAGTTGAGGTGTAGGCATGGACATAGGGGGAGTGTTGTTCTCTCAATGAACTTTCCCTCCCCCCATTATGCATAAATCAATCACCTCTTTCACATTAGCCATTTTTGATGGTACTTGTGCTTCAAAGACGAGTTTTGGTCATGGGCCCAAGGATAATTCTTCGCGGTGCCATGCCAATTGACTCAAATATAGGTGGCTCCGGCCACCGCTCTCCTCACGAAGAAGTTGTGTTTTGTAGTTGGCATCGTTCGCCGTGCTTGTTCGTCTCTTAGTTGTTTGGTGTCTCTTCCGGAGTAGTTTGTTTTGCCTTTTCTCTCTTTTCTTTTGTGTGTTCTTCACTCTCTTGGTTTTACGGTACTACCGTGGTGAGCCGCGGTACTACCGCAGGAGTTGGTGGCTCTACGTTTTGTGTATGGGCCTCCAGGGGCACTGTACTACCGCTACCTCCACGGCAGTAATTTTTTACTACCGCTGAACGAGCGGTACTACCGCCCAGTGTGCGGTACTTCCGCCAGGGCGGTACTACCGCGATGACTCGCGGTACTTCCGCGCCCCTGTGAGTGGGTGGGGGTTAAGAGTGGGACAGGGGGAGTTCTAACTCCCCCATACCCATTCATCTCTATTCCCCACCCCATCTCTCTCTCTCCTGACCAAGAACGGCGCCGGAGGCCTTCGCCGGATCTCCGTCCCCGGCCACTCTCTACGAATTCCGGCCGGTGGGATCGTTCCCCACCTCGCCCTCTTGCCATGGACCCAGGTTTTTCCCCAAGTGCCTCTTCTTTTTGTCCTTTCTTGTGCTTCTAGATTTTGGGGAGATGCATATGGTGTTCTAGAGATTTTTGGCTAAATCTGTGCAAGTGGGATTCGGTGTAGAGTGGTAGAGTAGTTGCATGCTCTTTGGATAGTCAAAAATTGTTCCGTTTGATCAACGGTAGTACTAAAGTTGTCGTGCGGAGGTTCTAGATCCAGATCCGCGTCCTTCTTGGCAGTTTCTCATTCCGTGCGGTACTAGCGCTCCACTTGGAGCGGTACTACCGCAAACACTTTTGGATCTGATGCTCCGCGGTACTTCCGCACCGTGGTGTGGTACAACCGCTGGGCGTCCGGAAGTAAAAAATTACTTCCGCCCCATGCGCGGTACTACCGTGCTTCCCTGGCACGATACTTCCGCGGTTGGCGTGGATGTAACTTTTTACATCCGTAACCCCGCCCAGTACTACCGTAAATCATCCTGTGCCTTTTTGTCTTTTGTCCAAGTCGCATGTGTTTGTGTTTTTCTTTCGTGTTTTTGATTCGTTTTGTTCCCTTGCGTGTTCTTGTGTTCTTTTGTCTAGGTGGTGGCTCCGATTTTGCTCGTCGCTTGAATCCCAGCCGAGACACAGGGTCAAAGCGTCTGCGCAACCCAGATGATGTTCCTGAGGGGTCCTCTACTGCTCCCCAACGCCGGACCAAGACCTCCGCCAACAAACAGAAGGAGCCCGTCATGGGCATGGATGTTATGCCCCAGGCCGAGTTTATCATTCGAAGGAAGCTCAATCCCTATGTGAATCCCAGGGCTAGCACGCGAGGCAATGAACTATTCTCGAACAAGCAGCAGAATCTGATATACATGGATGTAGTCAAGGCCAAGCAGAATCACTATGTTGAAGTTCACTACATTGACATGCATCATATGAGACAGGACAAGCACCGTGAGTACTTTGGAGAGGCCTTGGACCTTGTTGAGCAGTTCGGCATTGAGCACTTGCTCACCTTCCACAAGGATTTTGATCCCGAGATCATCGCTTGGTTCTTTGCTTCCGTCCATTTTGGCACTGATGTTGTAAGGACCATGACTTGGATGACTAATGGTCGCCGTCTATTTGCTACTTGGAAGGAATTCATGGAGTTGCTCAACGTTCCAGATGAAGGGCTCGACACGCCAGTGGGAGTTCGCCCTCATGCCAACTCTGACTCTGCCAACAAGAACAAGCTCATGCCATTCCTTGTTTCGAAGTCTCTTTCAAACAAGAAGACTGTGTGGGTGCTCAATCCCTTCCTTGACATCATGCATCGGCTCTTTCGGAACACCCTCTTCCCACGCATTGGGGACATGGGTCAAGTACATGCTTACCTCGTTGACATGATGCTTATCTGCGAGGATGCCTGGAAGGCTCAGACTCAACCACTTGATGTCTCACATATCATGTGGTGTGAGCTTCAATTCGCCGTGTTCAACCGTAAGGTCCTCATCTACGGGCCTTACCTGTTCCACTTGATCTCCACGACTTGGGAAAAGATGTTTCCCCAGGATGAGTTTGAAGCTCCAGGGTGGATTCGTCATGAGTCCATCAGGCTCCGCATCAAGCCTCAATGGGCTAACACCACCACTACTGCTGAGGCTGCCACGCAGGCTGTGGATGAGGAGGAACTTGAGAGGAATGAAGCTGCTGCTGACCGTTCTGCTTTCTTGCCTCCCTCTGATGAGCCCTCTTGGGCAAAGAAGCTGAAGTACAAGATGAAGAGGCAGGTTCAGGGTCAGTACAAGGCCCATGTTGCTCAGAAGGAGAGTCGCCGTCGCGACATCAGGATCTTGAGGGCTTGCGGGGAGGATGTGGCCAGCGGTTCTGAGAAGCCGATCACCCCAGAGACTGCCTGGATGCAGAAGCAGGGCTACAAGTGGACCGATTCAGAGGAGGAGTCCGTTCCTGCTGTAGGGTCTGAAGACGAGGAGCCCTTTTCCGCTTGAGCCACCACCGTTGTTGTAGGTGACCTCTCTGCCTTTTTGGTGTCTCGATGCCAAAGGGGGAGAGAGTGTAGGATTTGCGTGAGTGTCGTGTGTTTCGTGGTTTGCCTTGCTTTCCGTCGTTTGCTTTCCGTCGTTGAACTTGCTTGCTTTGATTTGGTTGTGCTTGTGAGACTATGTTTATCATATGGTGTAAGACATATGCACTCTATCATACCTTATCATCTTATTGAGCTTGTGCTTTATCATGCTATTCATGTTATGCTCATATCTATTATCTTGCTTAGTGTCAGTCTTTCCATTGCAAGATATGCTTTGATTCTAAAATATAGGGGGAGTGGTGATCCTAGTATTCGTGCCGTGCAGTCCAAAGCACCTTACTCTCTATCACGAATCTAGGGGGAGCTCATCTATATTTTAGAGTTGTGGGGTTTGCTTGTGCCATATTCATCTCCTATGTGCAAATCCCGTATTGTCATCAATCCACCAAAAAGGGGGAGATTGTAAGGGCACTTTTGTCCCTAAGTAGTTTTGGTGATTGATGACAATGCCTTTGCGGACAAATTGTGTGTATTGAGCTTCTCAGATTCATCACGACTAAACAAAAGACGATTTGATGCCCCTCGAAGAGTATTGAAGACGGCGTTTGTCTACGGTTCGGTTCGGTGGAGTTGAGTCATAGGAGAGCCCTACTATTAAGAGGGGGTCCGCTTTGGAAAGGTTAGGGTGGAATCTCACGTACACATTCCCTTTTGCACTGCCTTTCTTTGAGCACCTTGGAGTGTTCCTCCGTCCCGCGTGTCTCTGCGAAATGAAGGCCTCGGTCTTGCTCCTCTCAGGCTGGCGGTAGTACTGCTCTCTTGAGCGGTAGTACCGCAGGAGCCAGTGGTAGTACCGGGCTACGGCACGGTAGTACCGTAGGCTCCCACGGTAGTTCTGCAGTTCCGAGCGGTAGTATCGCGAGCTCTGGTCTGGCACCGCTCTCAAGTGGTGGTAGGCGCGGACATAATTTTTTACATCCGCGCTCCCCGCGGTAGTACTGTGCTGCGGCGCGGTAGTACCGTGGCACTAGTCCAGGTTCCGTAGCAACAGCGGAGGTAGGGGCGGATGTAATTTTTTACATCTGCACCCTTCATGGTAGTACCGCACCCTCGGTCGCGGTAGTTCCATGTGGGTTTTTTGCACGACTTTTTCTCAGCGAAGGTAGTCACGGATGTAATTTTTACCTCTGTGCCTACCAGGCCTGGCCCGTGTTTGCCTTGCGGATGTACCGCACGGGGCCGCGGTAGTACCGCGTCTGCGGATCTACCGCGACCTGTTGGTGCTCCTTTTGCCTGGCCTGGCTCCTGCCGTCCTCACGGTAGTACCGCAGTCCACCGCGGTAGTAGCGCACGCCAGTGTGGTAGTACCGCGCCTGTGGAGCGGTAGTTCCGTGGGCTGCGGGCTGAGTGGTGGGTAACGGTTGGAATTGTCCCCCCACTATAAAAGGGGGTCTTCTTCTCCAAGAAGACTCACCTCTTCCAACCCTAAACTCCATTGTTGCTCCAAGCCCCATTTTCGCCCGATCTCTCTCCCTAGCCAATAAAACTTGTTGATTTGCTCGAGATTGGGTGACAAGGGCCCGATCTACACTTCCACCAAGAGATATTCGATTCCCCCCACTTATCCCGAGCGGATCTTGTTACTCTTGGGTGTTTGAGCACCCTAGACGGTTGAGGTCACCTCGAAGCCATACTCCATTGTGGTGAAGCTTCGTGGTGTTGTTGGGAGCCTCCAATTGTTGTGGAGATTGCCCCAACCTTGTTTGTAAAGGTTTGGTCGCCGCCTCCAAGGGCACCAATAGTGGAATCACGGCATCTCGCATTGTGTGAGGGCGTGAGGAGAATACGGTGGCCCTAGTGGCTTCTTGGGGAGCATTGCGCCTCCACACCGCTCTAAAGGAGACGTACTTCCCTTTAAAAGGAAGGAACTTTGGTAACACATCCTCGTCTCCACCGGCTCCACTCTTGTTATCTCGTGCCTTTACTTTTGCAAGCCTACTTGTGTTGTATCCCTTGCTTATACATGCTAGTTGTTATTGCATCATATAGGTTGCTCACATAGTTGCATATCTAGACAACCTATTTTATTGCAAAGTTTAAATTGGTAAAGAAAATCTTAAAATTGTTAGTTGCCTATTCACCCCCCTCTAGTCAACCATATCGATCCTTTCAAAGAGGCTGCTATCAAATCCTGCTTGTGGCCGTGCAACGAGTTCATGGTGAGTGCAGGTATTCAAGAAGAATTTGAGCAATATATTCACAATGTTGAGCCCGGTCCCTACATCGAAGATAAGTGCATTCAGCATCTCAGCCTCATAGAAACATTTACTAAGGAATTTAAATTTCATCCTCGTGAGTCTAGAGTTTCGTTTAAACGGTACGACCGTCCATTTACACTACCTCTAGAGACGTTTTCTAATATCTGCAAAATTCCATTTTGGGGTTCGCCAGACGAACCACAAAGGTCTGAGTATGAGACATTCCTGACTAGTCTTTGTTATGGAGAGGATAGAGGTGTGACGCAAGGTACAATAAAAAGTATGCACTTTCCATTAATTCAATACATTGCACTGTTTAATGGCAAATGTAACGTACACAAACAGGACTGTAGTACACGGTGTACTCCTGACTTGAACCTCATACACACTACCCTCACCGGTATCCAATGTTATAACCTTGGAGCGATTGTTGCACGCAGATTGCAAAACAATGTTGGTCGAGGTTATTTTTATGGTGGGATTTATGCCTCAGGTTTAGCAACGGAGTTGTGTGTTTCACATTGGCCTAATGACCCTATTTAACTACTTAGTACTTAGACTTTGAGGCCATGAAGCGCCATAAGTTCCTTAAGGGCAAAATCGATAACTACACTTATAACTTGCGGTTCAATAAAGAATCCATTATGCATGCCTTTTTGAATGCACCTCCTCTATTTGCTTTTCACATCAAAAGAAGATATTATGTTTCTCAGAGCGAGGCTCGTGCACACAACTTGGAGGTCGCGGCTGCTCGACGGACTGAGGTGGTTGCACCAAGAGCCTCCGTGAGCTACCACTCTGACTACTATGCAGGCCGTGAATGATGATTACTAAGCTAGGCCAAAAGCCTAAGCTTGGGGGAGTACGTATTTCCACCGACATTACATTCAAGTTCGCACATTTCATTCCAGTTGTCGGTGTCCACACTTTTTCATTGTATTATCCATGCTAGATTTATTTCCTCTCTTTCCTCTTGTGTGTTTGAAAAACTTTGAGAAAATCACAAAAAATGTTTCTTGCTTCTTTTCGTTCTTTCTTTCTAGCCTAGTTAGTTGGAGTATTAAAAAGAAAACCCAAAAAGATTTCCTCGTTCTTCTTTTTTGCTTGATGGGAGCTCTCCCGTGTAAATAGTGTTTGTCTTATTTTCTTTCTCTTTAGTTTGCTTTCTGCAAGAAAAACTAAAAACTCCAAAAATATTTTAGTGTTTTTATCTGAATTCCTCTTCTTTTTGTCGAGTCTTACCAAGGAGAAGACCACGATGAAAATGTTGAGTGGCTCTCGTTTGTACTATTGTTGATCTAACAAAATGGACCATATTACCTTGTGTTCTCCTTTTGAATAAAATGTTTGCAGATTCTAGCTTAGTCCACAGCACTCTTGCACTATTATCATTTTCATATCATTCGGTCGTGCAAGTGAAAGGTAATAATGACGATATTTGATGAAGTGACTATGGCAGAGAGAAACGGGTGTGAACTGAATTTGTTCTGATTTTGTAAATATGTTTATCCTAGTATCCATGATTCAGCCTATTATGATTGAACATGTTTGCAATGACAATTAGATATTATAGTTTCTCATGCCATTCTTTAGTAGCTGGGGGTGGATAATGATTTATCTTGGATGTCAACATTGTGTTAAAATGATTGTGATGTAGTATGATGATATGGTATTCTCCTTTGAATGTTCGATTGACTTGACTTGGCACATGTTTACGCATGTAGTTGAATCAAAACCAACATAGCCTCTATGATATTTATGTTCATGTTGTTCATATCCTATTCATGCCAGTACTTAATGTTTATTATGCATAATGCATGTTCATGACCGTTTTCGCTCTCTAGCTGGCCGCTTCTCAAACTATTTGCCAGCCTTCGCCTGTACTAAGCGGACATACTGTTGTGCATCAAAATCCTAAAACCCAAGTTATTCTAGATGAGTCCACCATACCTACCTATATGCGGTATTACCCTGCCGTTCTAAGTAAATTTGCATGTGCCACCTCTAAAAACTTCAAATAAACATCTGTTTTTGTGTGTCTGGATTGTTCATAGAGTGACAGGAGGTGGTTGGTATCTTCCATGCTAAGCAGGTTATTCTCATGATGAGTGTTTATTCACTCATCCTTGCACGAGAGGGGCGGTATTAGGGATTCCCAGTCCTGAATTCAAAAATTGCAAATAATTAAACAAAACTCCCCCAGGACTAATGTTGGTATGGACGGTAGCTGTGGAGTGTGTTCGTTGGTGGAGGGGGAGTAAACCTTTACTTTTATCGCTTGGGAACCGCTACTAATGCATTTAGCATGGAAGATATCGATTACTAATGGTCGCGAAGTAAACACGAAGGGTGCATTTCTCAAAATTCAATTTATCTCTGTTTTAAAATTCTAAGCTCTGGCACCGTTGCAAATCCGTGCTTCCCTCGAAGGGACTATCTATTTACTTTTATGTTGAGTCATCACCTTCTCAAATAAGCGCCAGATCTGAGAGCACTATTATAATCTTCATGCATTGTGTATAGTTAATGTTGGGTGCATCATGACTGGATCTTTTCTACCATGAATTACAATGTTTAGTCGTTGCTTGAACTTTGGAGGTGTTGTGCATTTATGTTTTGCGATCTCGGACAGGGCTAGTGAGATACCACTGTTGCCATATTATATCACGGTTGTTTTGCCAAATGTTGTCATTTGAGATATCTTATTATTACTCGCTAGTTGCTTATGCCATTGATACGAGAGTATAATTTTTAAGAGTTATTGTTGACATGGTTAGTCATAATCTTTGCTGATAACCTGGGCGCTACTTAAGCTTATTTATGTAAACAAGAGCAAAAGAGTTCGTAAAATTTTTTCTCTTTCACTTTCAGTTTATCAACTGAATTGCTTGAGGACAAGCAAAGCTTTAAGCTTGGGGGAGTTGATACGTCTCTGTCGTATCTACTTTTCCTAACACTCGTCCTCTTGTTTTGGTCTCTAATTTGCATGATTTGAATGAAATTAACACGGACCGAAGCTATTTCTAGCAGAACTACCATTGTGTTGTTTTTTGTGCAGAAATAAAAGTTCTCGGGAATGGAACGAAACTTTTGGGAGAATTTTTATACAATAAAAGAAAAATACTGGAGCCAAGAAGCACCGGAGGGGGGGTCCCTGGGTGAGCACAACCCACCAGGGCGCCCCCACCTCCTGGCGCTCCCAGGTGGGTTGTGCCCATCTGGTGGCCCCGCTGGCCCTATCCCCGACGCTATAAAATTCTATTTTTAGAGAAAAAAATCAGGGAGGAAGAATTATCACGTTTCACAAGACAGAGCCACCGCCGCCTCCTGTTCTTCATCAGGAGGCCAGATCTTGAGTCCATCTGGGGCTCAGGAGAGGGGAATCTTTGATCTTCGTCATCACCAACCCTTCTCCATCCCCAATTCCATGATGCTCCCCAATAGGAGTGAGTAATTCCTTCGTAGGGTTGTGGGTCGGTGAGGGAGTTGGATGAGATTCATCATGTAATCGAGTTTGTTTAGTTAGGGCTTGATTCCTAGTATCCATTATGTGCTGAGATTAATGTTGCTATGACTTTGCCATGCTTAATCTTGTCACTTTGGGCCCGGGTGCCATGAATTCAGATATGAACCGTTTATGTTTTCACCGTTATATCTATGTTTTAGATCCGATCTTGCAAGTTATATGCACCTGCTACATGTTATAATCTGCAAACCCCGGAGTGACAATAGTTGGGACACTTTCCGATGATGACCGTAGTTTGAGGAGGTCAGGTATTCACTATATGTTAATGCTTTGTTCCGGTTCTCTACTAAAAGGAGGCCTTAATATCCTTTAGTTTCATTATGGACCCTGGTACGACGGGAGGGTATATAATTTATGAAGTATGCATGCCATTGATACATCTCCAACGTATCTATAATTTTTGATTGTTCCATGCTATTATATTATCTGTTTTGAATGTTTAATAGGCATTTATATGCTATTTTATATTGTTTTTGGGACTAACCTATTAACCGAGAGCCTAGTGCCAGTTTCTGCTTTTTGCCTATTTTAGAGTTTCGCAGAAAAGGAATACCAAATGGAGTCCAAACAGAATGAAACTTTCGCGATGATCTTTCTTCGACCAGAAGGAAACGAGAACACTTGGAGATGAAGTCGGAGATGCAACAAGGCGGCCACGAGGTAGGACGGTGCGCCCTAGGGGGTAGGGCGCGCCCCCTACCTCGTGGGCCCCGCGTGGGTCTCCTGACCTAGCTCCTTCGCCTATATATATACTCTTATACCCTGGAAACATCCAGGAGAGCCATAAAACCACTTTTCCACCGCGGCAACCTTCTGTACCTGTGAGATCCCATTTAGTGGCCTTTTCCGGCATCCTGCCGGAGGGGGATTCGGTCACGGAGGGCTTCTTCATCAACACCATTGCCTCTTAAATGACGCGTGAGTAGTTTACCACCGACCTACAGGTCCATAGCTAGTAGCTAGATGGCTTCTTCTCTCTCTCTCTTTGATTCTCAATACCATGTTCTCCTCGATGTTCTTGGAGATCTATTCGATGTAATATTCTTTTGTGGTGTGTTTGCCAAGATTCGATGAATTATGGATTTATGATCAGATTATCTATGAATATTATTTGGTTCTTCTCTGAATTCTTATATGCATGATTTCATATCTTTGCAAGTCTCTTCTAATTATCGGTTTAGTTTGGCCTACTAGATTGATCTTTCTTGCAATGGGAGAAGTCCTTAGCTTTAGGTTCAATCTTGCAGTGTCCTTTCCCAGTGACAGTAGGGGAAGCAAGGCACATATTGTATTGTTGCCATCGAGGATAAAAATACAGGGTTTTTATCATATTGCCTGAGTTAATTCCTCTACATCATGTCATCCTACTTAATGCGTTACTCTGTTCTTCATGAACTTAATACTCTAGATGCAGGCAGGTGTCGGTCGATGTGTGGAGTAATAGTAGTAGATGCGGAATCGTTTTGGTCTACTTGACACGGACGTGATGCCTATGTTCATGATCATTGCCTTAGATATCATCATAACTATGCACTTTTCTATCAATTAGTCGGCTGTAGTTTGTTCACCCACCGTAATATTTGCTATCTTGAGAGAAGCCACTAGTGAAACCTATGGCCCTTGGGTCTCTTTTCCATTATGTTAAATCTCGTTTACACCTTATTAGTTTCCCGTCAACTTGCCAATTTCTGTCGCCGTTCCTTATTTTCCAATCTGTACTTTCCAATCTATAAACCAAAAATACCAAAAATATTTACTTTACCATTTATCTATCTCTATCATATCTCACTTTTTCAAGTAACCATGAAGGGATTGACAACCCCTTTATCGTGTTGGGTGCAAGTTGTTGATTGTTTGTGCAGGTATTCGGTGACTTGTGCGTTGTCTCCTACTGGATTGATACCTTGGTTCTCAAATTGAGGGAAATACTTATGCTACTTTGCTGCATCACCCTTTCCTCTTCAAGGGAAAACCCAACACAAGCTCAAGAGGTAGCAGCCATGTTCAGGAAAAAAATTATATAGTTTTTGGTATGATTTGATTAGAACTAACCCGGAAAGACGTTGTTTTTAGCAGAACTACCATGGTGTCATTTTTCGTGCAGAAATAGAAGTTCTCGGAATGGGCTGAAAATTTACGGTGAATTTTTATGGACCAAAAGAGACCCCCGAAGCACAAGAGGTGGACCAGAAGCTTCACGAGGAAGCCACAAGACAGGCGGCGTGCCTCATGGACCTCCTTGACGTGAGACCGTCGCCAAAAATTCCTATAAATACAAAAACCTTGAAAAGAAACCTAGATCAGAAGTTCCGCCGCCGCAAGCCTCTATAACCACGAAAAATCAATCTAGGCCCTCTCCGGCACCCTACCGGAGGGGGCCATCATCACCGGAGGCCATGGAGGAGGAAGCCGGAGGAGGCTATCATCACCATGGAGGCCAAGGACCAGAGGGAGAACATCTACCCTTATTTGGTATACCTTACTTGGAGCTATATTTGTATTTATCACATGATATGTCCTTTGCTCGGAGCATATTTTCATTTTACTAGTTGTTTGAATAAAATCATTGGATCTGAAATCTTGAATGAGAGAGAGTCCTCACATGGCTATTTAACTACTTGACTACTCATTGATCTTCACTTATATCTTTTTGGAGTAGTTTTTCATTTACTCTCGTGCTTCACATATATCCTATGAGTAAATGGTTGAATGAATTGAATACCATAAATATGAAATTATATATGTTTCATATGTTTATCCCATGGGGAGTAATGACCTCACATATAAGAAGTATAGGTGGTAAATTTTATTGAAAGTTAACAAACACCGCATTGGTCACTTGAACAATTCAGGAAAGAATATTGAAGGAAGAGAGATTTCACATATAAATATACTATCTTGGACATCTTCTATGATTGTGAGCCCCATTAATTATTTTCAAACTTGAGCAAATTAGTTGAAGTTGGACAAGGAAGACAACGTACTGAGTTATGTTTGGGTATATTTGTATAGAAGTTATATTGTTATGGATCCTCCAACATGTGGTGCTTGCATATGATCTTTTGCTAGCCAAAAATTTGTACTAAGTAGAGATACTACTTGTGCATCCAAAACCCTTAAACCCAGTTTCTTGCCATGAGTGTCCACCATATCTACGTATGGATTGAATAAGATCCTTCAAGTAAGTTGTCATCGATGCAAAAAGTAATAAAAATTGCACCTAAATATGTATGATCTTTTATTGTAAGGGAAAATAAGTGTTCTACGAACTTGTGATGGTAAAGAAATAAAAGCGACGAACTACATAATAAAGATTTCTATCACAAAGGGCAATACAACATGACATTCCTTTGCATTAAGAGTTTGTACATCCAAAATTAAAAAGCGCATGACAACCTCTGCTTCCCTCTGCGAATGGCCTATCTTTTACTTTCATGTATTTACTTTTATGCAAGAGTCAATAGTATTCCTTCTTATTTCAACCTTAATTATTCTTTAGTTGGCAAGCATCATGTGGTGGGGAAAGATCTAAGAACATATGGCCATTCAAATATATTTTATCATGAATTATTATTGTTGACAATTATCTATATGATAAGTAAGTTGGGAGGTGAAACATTAAGCCCCTATCTTTCTATGTGTTCAACGGATGCTTTTTGTTCTAAAAATATGCTTTGAGTGTTAGCAATCATGGACGACTATATCATAGTTGTGTATGTGGAATTTGCTAAATCAAAGCTCTTACATAGACCCTTCCTAAAAATAAGATGAATTGCAATTGTTTGATGACTAATAACATGGTTTGTTAGTTTTCAAGAAACTTTATGGTCTATACTTTAACATGTGAATAGCTTGTTACTTGATCATGAGAAGTTTTATGAGATGAGCAACGGTTTATGATATATAATGATGCTAGAAAAAGTGATTGCAATAATCATTGATCAAACTTGTGCACTTGCTAGCATTCACACTTCATAAATTATTTCTTTTATCATTTACCTACTCGAGGATGAGCAGGAGATAAGCTTGGGGATGCTGATACGTCTCCAACGTATCTATAATTTATGAAGTATTCATGCCATATTTACAAAAACTTATATGGTTATGGTATGATATGATTAGAACTAACCCAGACTAGCGTTGTTTTCAGCAGAACTACCGTGGTGTCATTTTTTGTGTAGAAATAAAAGTTCTCGGAATGGGCTGAAAAATTACTGTGATTTTTTATGGACCAAAAGAGACCCCCGAAGCACGAGAGGTGGACCAGTAGCTTCACGAGGAAGTCACAAGCCAGGGGGACATGCCCACCCCCCAGGGCGCGCCTAGGAGGCTTGTCGCTGCCTAGTGGACCCCCTTGATGTGAGACCGACGCCAAAAATTCCTATAAATTCGAAAAACCCTGAAAAGCAACCTAGATCAGAAGTTCTGCCACCGCAAGCCTCTGTAGCCACGAAAAACCAATCTAGGCCCTCTCCGGCACCCTGCCGAAGGGGGCCATCATCACCGGAGGCTATGGAGGAGGAAGCCAAAGGGGGCCATCATCACCATGGAGGCCAAGGACCAGAGGGAGAACCTCTCCCATCTAGGGGGGAGGCCATGGAGGAAGCATAAGGGGGAGACTCTCCCCCCTCTCTCTTGGTGGCACCGGAGTGCCGCCAGGGGAACCATCGCCATAGTGAGCGTCTTCATCAACATCACCATCTTCATCACTTGCCTCATCTCTTTTGAGCGGTCCACTCTCCCGCACCCCGCTGTAATCCCTTACTTGAACATGGTACTTTATGCCACATATTATGATCCAATGATGTGTTGCCATCCTATGATGTTTTGAGTAGATTTATTGTCTTTTGGGTTGATTGATGATCTAGATTGGTTTGAGTTGTATGTTTTATTTTGGTGTTGTCCTATGGTGCCTTCCGTGCCGCGCACACATGAAGGATTCCCTCTGTAGGGTGTTGCAATATGTTCATGATTCTCTTATAGTGGGTTGCTAGAGTGACAGAAGCTTAAACCCGAGTAAGGGGATTGTTGCGTATAGGATAAATGGGACTTGATACTTTAATGCTATGGTTGGATTTCACCTTAACGATCTTTAGTAGTTACAGATGCTTGCTAGAGTTCCAATCATAAGTGCATATGATCCAAGTAGAGAAAGTATGTTAGCTTATGCCTCTCCATCATATTAAATTGCAATAATGATTACCGATCTTGTTAACAATTTCCTAGGACAATTCCGCACACCGATCCATCATTATTCCACACTCGCTATTTATAATATATAGTAATATATTCTAACTTTTTGTTAACATCACCTATTTTTATATTTTAGTTATCCGATATCATGCAAAGCTATCTTCTTTAAACCCACGACGTAGTTTTATTTCTTGTTTCGAGATGAAAACAAATGTTCGGTGTACGTAGAGTCGTATCAGTGGCAGATAGGACTTGGGAGAGTATTGATCTTACCTTTAGCTCCTTGTGGGTTCGACACTCCATACTTATCACTTCCATCTTTGGAAATTGCTACGATGATTCCTTGCACTTGGGGATTATCAGAGGGTAGGACAAAAGATGTCATGCAAGTTCTTTCCATAAGCATGTATGCCTATTTACGGAATACATGCCTACGTTATATTTATGAGCTGGAGGTAGTTTTGTATCACCCTAGGTTATGACTGTTATATGATGAATATCATCCAACGAATTCACTGATCCAATGCCTACGAGTTTTCACGTATTGTTCTTGCTATGTTACTATTACTATTGCTATTGTTGCACTTACTACAAAACTATTGCTATCACTGTTACCATTACCGTTACTGTTATCACTGCTATCAAAACTATCATATTACTGTGCTGGTGATCACTTTGCTGTAGATAATTAATCTCCATCTATAAATTTGGGTTGAATACTCTACCCTCGTAAACTGTTGTGATCCCCTATACTTGTGGGTTATCGTTCTATCGGATCCAACATGACATTGTGATGATCATCATGAAAGACATCATCGAAGAGAAGGGGGTGTTCCATGGCGGCCCTATTTCGCAGGCTGACGTGTGAACTCGCATAGGCTTGTAGTTTATGGACATGATGCCTTTCATGAATCTAGGGTGCATCCTGCCGGATCTGTATGGATGGAACTTCACGTGATTGACGGTGATGATGATGATGTGTCTATTGACTGTTTACTTTCTGTAATCGATGAAACTTTGAAACTTTGTGATGTAAACGGTCCTCCCCAACTTGCGTAGTGCTAGTTAATTAGTTTGGGTACGATGAACTTCATTAATTATTTTATGTTGCTTATTATCATTGCTTATTATGTGCTAATATGTTGCTTATATTGGTTAACTCTTTATCTAAGTGTTCTCAAGTAAATTATGTTGCATATTATCATTGAATTTGAGTGATGACGATGCATCTCTAACAGCTACATAGATCATCGATTGCGAAGAAGTGCTATGCCGGTACATAGGGAGGGTTCCAGGAGTGTACGACGAGTGGCCAGAGTGTCAGGCCCAAGTGTACCGCTTCCCAGGTGGCAGACGGATAAGGTTGGAAAGCAGAAGGGCAGCCAAATCTAGTTACTTGAGGGTCATGCTAGCGCAAGAGAGGACTCAGAACCTGCTCAAGAACTACTACAAAATCCCTCTCTTGCTCATCGTGATCGCTCTTCTCTTGTATATCATAGTTTAGATAGATGATGAAACATGTGTATGTGTTGACCATGCAGTTGCATGTATTCAAGACATGTGATAACTTGTATCAGTATTTTGGGATGATGAGTAGACATCACTTGTGTTGGATGATGATGATGATGATGATATGATGAGATTATGTTGTAACATTTTGATGATGATGATCATGATGATGATGATGATGATGATGATGATGATGATGAGACATTCTTGTCTCATATAGTTTCAATGTATGTGTATGTTGCTATTGTATAAAACCTGTACAAATACAGCATAAATATGCATAAGAAAAAAATACAAAAATCTTAGCAGTAGCACGGGGTAATGGAGTAGAAGCAGCGCTGGCTTAGCAGAAGTGCAGGTTCCATAGCCACGCTACAGCTAGTTAGCAGTAGCGCTGGGTGGACCCGTGCTGCTGCTATGTCTCTGTAGCAGTGGCAAGGTGTAAATACCCATGCTGCTGCTAAAAGTTAGCTATAGTGCCCTAGCAGTAGCGCGAGATCCCGCGCTACTGGTAAACATTTACCCCGCGCTATAGTTAGGGTTTCCCTAGTAGTGATGTGTTGTTACCACCATTTTCCACCATCCCAGCAGCTACATGCGATGTGCAACCGCCACCACAGCACAACCATCCCTCCGTGTCAAGACTTTGTCCATAGTTTGCATCTCATCGCCGAAGTCAACCACCAAATCTAGAGAGACGAACCCCTCTCTAAAGACCTTTCGATGACCACCACCATCATGGAGTTGTAAGAGGTCATTGTAGTATAATATGCAATCACCACCATCTGTCCAACCGGGTCTGGGTCACCACCACCATCATCAGAGATCCGCAAGAAGTCATTGTAACCATGCTACGAAGGAGGACGATGCACCACAACCTGCACCTCGAAGAAGCCACCCCGGCCAAAGAAGCTCAACGACCATCCATAGGTAGGCTCGGGTGCGCGTCCCGAATGCTTGTGCTCTGCACAAGGACATTGTCGAGCCAGAGTAGCCCACTGGTAGGGAGCCAAAACATCCCACAAGAAGGGATCCACAAGAGCATCCGCGAAGAACGGCACGAAGGAGACTCGGATCTGTGCAAGAATGACATGTCCCGCCGCCACCGGCATCCTATGGGATTTCCCCCACCACTTATGTCAGTGAGAGAGGAAGGGTGGAAGAGGGGCTGGCGACGGTTGCGGGTAGGTTTCCCCTGAGTCTGCCATATGGAGATGATGTGGGTGGATCCCTTTTTTCCATCACAATTATTATCTTCAAAGTTCCTACCGAGTTTGGGTTAAACTATGAAAAATCCAACATGTATACAAAAATAACCTTGGATTTCAAATTACATACCAGTGATTCGACAACTATTCTACTTTGATACCAAGTATGAAAGAGTCGAAAGTGTGTGATACAATCAGGGACGGAGGTTATGTGTGTTTGTCTTCCATCGGGGATGGAGGTTGTCAAGCGTAATGGGCCTGGCGATGGGTTAAGGCTTTTTTGTGGTGTCCGGGAGAATGGAACCCGCATCTTCTTCGCTTGACCTGTTGCTCGTTTTCCTTGGTGCTTTGTCGGTGGGGATCTTGGGCCTGAGTGGGAGGGCCTAAACCTAGCCGAATTTCTGCAAACTCTGGCCAACCAGACTAGGAGGACACACCTCTTCTACGGCGTTCGCGGCGATAACCTAGATCCTTTGGATGATGCGCAACAAGATGATTATCAAGCGGGTCTTTTTACGACGGGTCAGTGATGACATTTTCAAATTTCTGGCCTTTTTACAATATTGGGCACCCTCTTTCTAGGCAGCGGGACTAGGGCTGGCTTGGAGACATCATGAATGTGTTGACTTCGGCAGGATGCCGTCTTGATCCTCCAGCTAGCCACTAATCTACTGTCCATTTTTTGCATTTTACTTTTATTTAGGCATGTTTGTGTTGTTGTTCCAACACACATTTAACCCCTTGTATTTCAATTTGTTGTATGTACTTGGTCGTTGCTTTATCTATAAAGACGGTAAAAGCCTCTTCAAGAGAATGTGCGATACCAACGGGTTTATTGATCCTCGGATATGATGGTTGCATTAACTAGAAATTCAATGATAGCAAGGGTCTGTAGATGCCCCACTCTATATTTTTGAATTTTTTTATGCTTCAGACAAGTAACCGTACACTCTAGAAACAATTCATCAAAATATTTGCCAGATATCTATAACCTGGATATTAATTCATGAAAGGATGCATCTTTTCCTCTTTATTGTACTTATATTTAAGGTGGAAGGGGGAAGGGAGGGTGTCAATTAATAGATTGATTTTCTTAAGCATCACTATCTGAAACTAAATTGTGGGGAACACCAGCATAAAACTCCTTAGGCAAACTATAAGCTAAATTCCTTGAGAAATGTATTTCTATTAATAAATATTGTAACAAATAGACTATTTAATATTTAGCAATACTGATATGAAAGTACGACATGTAAGGAATTATTTCTTATTTGTTATGTTTAAAATGAAAACATATTAGATAAGATATTATTGTCATGCAAAAATTAAACCATAAGTAAAATTGTTTAGTATAAATAAGTAAAATTTTGCTCTCTCTTTGCAGAACTGCATGTAAAAAACTATAAAGTAAAGAAATCATGATATCTACGCATACTTATCTTCAATACTCAAGAACTAAAACAATTCAAAATTATATTATAGGGAGAAGAACTACTATATGGAGCGAACAATGTGTTACCTCAAAAGCCCTATGCTGAAGCCATGATGTCCACGTCAATGGTTTCAAAATTCCCACTATATATTTCCAACACATGGTCTGGAGCACAATATTTGTAATTGAAGAGATTAAGAAAATTCAATTAAGAAAAATTGCTAGGCATTACTCCATCTATGTTGTTTTGTACTAAAATATTAGGTTACAACATAAATTTACCACAAGATCTGTTACAGTTCGGTTACCAATGCATCATGTACAAAAAGAAAAATTTCAGAGCATTAGTAATATTTGGATGTTTAGAAAACACTCTAGTGCTTTTTTTCATCAACAGATAAATGGATAAACAACATGACATGGTCTTTACTACGCATATGAACGTAAGAAGATGATGAGTTTCTTGACTTCCATTTTAGAAAAATGGGTATATTCATCTCCATTGTACAACTAAATAGTTCCTATGAATTTCACGTTTTTATTCGACCATATACAATTGTACTTTGAATTGAAACATTAGGGCCTCCTTTAAATCATAGTGATTTCTATGAACTTCAACTGTACAACCCGTCCAAGCACATACATTATAAGTTTCCAAATCTTAATAACCAAGATGGCAAGAAAGAAGAAACTACAAGTTATCAGGACAAAACACGGCCACAAAATGATGGCCGAGCACCCCGGATCGCGTGAGAGAGTAGGGCAGAGGAACCCAATCGGAACCATCCAATAGTCCTACTCCCATACATGTCGTAGACCCGCAAACCAAACATTTGGTCAACAAACAATACTCCCCAATGTGTCTTTTCCTTTCTAATGCTATGCAGTGTGAAGAGGTAACTGAATTGTAGAAAAGAGAATAGAGAAGTGCATACTAGTTCCTGGTATTATTACCACAGACAAATCTTAATTATGCATTGTGAATAGGCTGCTTGTATATACTACAAAACATCTGTTAATACATGACAATTCTGATCCGTCATGGATCAGTGGAAAATGTGATGGGTGCCCTTCCATGACGGATTTGAAATATGTCATGTATATCGCGTCATGATTTGACAGTGTACCTTGCATGACGGTTCATGTCTGTTATGGATCTGCCCCAGGCTCGCCCAACCCAATCCCTTGTGAGGGAGCAAACCTTCATTGACTGATGCCACGTAGGATTTTTGATTGACCAATTCGAATGACATGGGTGCCAACGTGGATACTATTTTCCATCACAAAATTCGTCATGGTTGAGCACATTAGCCCATTTCTTTCGGCGCAATATTTATCCGATACATTTTTAGCATAATATGTTACACAAATCCTATGACAATATCATCATTGAGGCATTGTTAGCATGCCTTATGGTGCAAACCACAGAAAATTCACATGTAGCTTTAGTATTATTGTTGAAATCACAAATGTGGTATCTATAAAGAGAGCCTGTCCTTGGCAAGGGAGCCAACAAGACATATGAGCATAACACTATACTATTTTTATTACGAAAATGATAAGTACCCGACGTCATGTACGGGCACATGGAAAATCGAACGTTCTTATGGCAATTCTAGTGATGCAAGGATGACAAGTTAGTTGACACACATGGCAATTTTCTGTTAAAAAATAAACCGAAGGCCGAAGTTGCCATGCTTGCCAACTAAAGTTGCCATCCTTGTGTCACTAGACTTGTCATTGAAAACGTTCGATTTGCCATGTGCTCATACCTGACGTTTCTGCACTATCAGATTCCTTTATTAAGGTACATGCTATAGAAACTTTCCTATGGAATAGAAGCATTTCATTCCTTCCTTCAAAACGAATGACGCTTCAGTAATATTTTCCCTGTTTTATTTCAGTATGCTAAACAAATTTAACTGATCTTGCCGCCAGCCATGCGGTTAAGAGGTCATTGTCGTGGTGTTAACAGCTGCATGCCCGGCAAGATTGAAGAATCTCTGGCGAGGAATAGACGCAGTGGCAGAAGAAATGTTCAGAACAGCCATCTCCAACTTTTTACATCAATGTACGAGAATATAATTACTGTGAAAGCGAGTAACCGTTCATAATCACTATATAAGAACAAGTGGTGAACAACGATGAATCATGAACATGTACAAATGGAGACAGTATAGAGGTCAAAGGTGTCCACTCTGGCAAACCGGCAACCCTCATGGCTCTTTACTGTATACTGTGGTCTCTAGCTATCCTACCTGTTGTGTAAGGCGTCGGGGCAGCTCGGGACCGGCCGCCTGTCGTCGGTTAACCCCACGGCAGAAGGCGTCGACAACGGCGAGCTCGGCGCAGCAATCACTTCCGGTAGCGGCCGTGAGCCGACGTCGTACGCCACGGATGCTGCTGCTCCCAGACGGCGGGCCGGCGCCGCAGCAGCGGTTAGAAGAAGAACGTCGCTGCCGCCCACGAGGTACACGATGGCGACGAGCACCAGCAGCCTGTGGTGTTTGCTGCGCGGGAGTGGCGCCGCCCCCGCTTGGGCTCCTCTCCCTCCTCCCCGGCTTCCACACAGAGACTGCGCCGGTTGCATCGGCGAGTGCTTGACGCACGCCGGCGGGTTGCTGGCGGAGGGGCGCGCGACACAGGACAGGAGACAGAGGGGGTGGTCTTCTTGTTTGTGTGCTTGACTTACGAAGCAGAGCAGGTTAAGTTCGCGTCCCGTGTTTCCGCGCCGGACCAAATAATGCGAGTGGGAGCGGGAATCACGGGGGTGCTGCCTCTCTTAAAGTTCAACGAGAGTCGAGTCTCCAGTGACTCAACCGCCCGTCAAACAGAAAATACGCTACGTGCATGGTAGTGAGTGGAAAACAGCGTGTTGTTTCTACTGGATCGAGGTAGAAGAATCTATCTACAAAAGGAGAACTGGAGAAGGAACACATCGCTACCGTGTACTGGTAGGGGTACTTGTTAATTAGTCACTGGCAGTCCGACTACTACGTATGACTAGTCAAATCCAGTTAAGTAATCACCGCCTGATACGGATCTACGTGTGTATGTTCATGTATGTCGGACGGCGCGGTACACGGCGCTGCGTCCGGGGCTGACGCTCGCGTACGGCCTCCGCCCAAGCCGGGGGTCTGCCCTTGCTTCGCACGCCTCCCACCGACGAGCTGGCTGTCGTGTACCGTCTCGCCATGCACCGGCCAACACGCTAGCCGAGGTAGACGATGGGTTTCCACTGACGCCAAGGTGTTTCTTCCGCAGCTACTGCTGAGTGCTCACCGACCAATGATCTGTGTTACAGGTTGCTTTTCTTGGCTCCTCCCCTGGCTGCATTTGCATTACAGGTCGCGTTTCTTGGCTCTTCCCCTGGCTGCACATCCTTTTTATATAGGTCCAACGCTTTTATGCTTGGGTAACATCCTTTCTTTTGCCTGTCCTGTCGTGTCACTGCTCCCACATATAACACCCAGTGCGCATCACGCCCAACGCGTCGCAACAACTTGTACCACATGCACCCACACACCTTTGCTTGAGTAGGGCCAGTGAGGCGGTAATGTGTGCATATATGGAGTTTCTTTTTTTCTCTCTTTTTGTTTTGTGGGTGTCTCGGCTGGGTTAATGGCATGAAGGCATCTTCAGCGGCAAGTCATGACTGGCATTTCATGTTTGTCCGCGGACACTTGCGGACATGTCCGCAGACACCATCGGCTTTTTTGTTGAGGGAGGAATTTTCAAGGGCATCTCAAATGCTACTTCCAAGCGAACATCCCCATTTGTCCGTGGACATATTCGGACGTGTCAGCAGACAGTCGAATGGGCTTTGGTCATCTAAGACTTTCATCTAAAAATCCTTACTTGTCCGCCCCGCTTCTTTTTTCCCTTGTTCATTTTCTCTTTGAATGTTGAAATACATAAAGATAAATATTACCATGCAACAACAATGACAATATAAACACTACAATCAAAACATATAATTATTGAATAATATAACTCAAATTTAAAATTAATTTATTCAACCACATGTTCCAACTTTTTTTCTAAATTACTCAAAAATTCTCCACTAAATCATCTGAAGCTTGTATCAGTTTCTCGTTTGTGAATCTGATGATGCATCTCGAGAAAATTTTCAAACGTAGCCACCTCTTGTTCTAGAAGCTGGATAGGTTTACCCATCCATTCAAAATCATAAACATTCCGAATATTCTCACACTCATCCTTCACAATCAGTTAATGCATGATCGCACAACATGTCATCACCTCACACAATGTCTCTAATCTCATTGTTTAGCAGGTGAAAAGAATTACAAAACATGCTTGAAACACTCCAAACGCCATCTCCAAATTATTCTACCTTCTTGTCTTTGAGAAAAGAGAGGTTTTTTTATTACCTATAGGATTGGAGATGGTTTTGGCCAACGTCGCCCACAGAATATAGATATTAATTAGATATGTATAACATATAGATTTCTTTTGAGATAATGAAGATAATAAAACTGGTGCGAACACATGGCATGCAATATATTAATAAACTTAGTAGCATAAATTATAAATTAGTTTATCAAAGGATAGAAAATTCCAGGTTAATTGATAGAAAGATTTTTCATGCAAACTAAATTGCAGTGGAAAAACTAAGATGGAACTTCTGATGCAAATTAAAAGTTAAATTTCTAGAGAAATGCATTTGAAATAATACAATATTGTAACAAAAATTATATTCCATAATGTTTAGCAGCATTCAATTTTTAAAGTTTAATATCAACATGTATTAGTTGAGATATTATGGTCATACAATGAACTAAATAGAAGTAAAATAGTTTAGTACACATAAGTGAAATTTTATCCCCCCTTGGCTGATCCTTCGAGTTTTGCCCTTGTCAGCAAAGAAAAATAGCAACTGTAATCCAAAATATCAACAACAAGGACAAAACAAAAAAATATCATGCGTTTTTATGGAATGATGATATCTAACTTACTTTCGACATGCACCACATACTGTTTTTGACCTGCTATTGTAGGGTAAGGCACCCTCAACCCAATTCTTTATTCCCAACCAAGAAGTAAAATATTTACAACCTAGTCTACTATAGGTACATTACAAGTAATAAAATACACACATCCCAAGGAGGTAAAAAGGAAATCCACTATATATATATATATATATATATATATATATATATATATATATATATATATATCATGGACAAACTTAACCCTTCATCTGTTGAAGCTTGGTCTTTGAATCCTGAAGACCCTTGCATTTCTGATGGTCCAAATATTCAAGCAAAAACTAAATACAACCTCAGAGAAGAAAGGTTTGGTGAATTCCCTCCTAGCAGTTGATGTGATGTCCCACATATTATCTCCTTGCGTGGAAATTCGTAGATAATTCCAAACCCTGCAACTAAAACTGTAGGTGAAGAAAAGGTGGCCCCTGTCCTCTTTAGTACTGGTTGGACACAAAACACAAATATTTGACTCTGAGACATTCCAATGCCTCCTCTCAAGCATGTCATGTGTGTTTAATCTATCCATGATCAACATCCATGCAAAAACTTTAATTTTCGTCGTGCAACAACTCTTCCAAATCCAGTTCAGCAAAGGATTGGGTACAATTGGCTCATGAATATGCATATTAAACTTCTTAGCAGAATAAGCTTTTCCATCTTCCTTCCAGGACCAAATATCACCGATACTCTGATTTCTCTGTGAGCCTTGGAGATCTAACTGTGTGGACTGGAGTTCATCAAAAGCCATATGAGAGAGTGGCTGATGAAACAAACTAGAAATGTCCTGGGAGTCAAAGACCTCTTTGGTTGTTATCAATGGTCAACAGCAAAGGAGAAGAGCCTTTGGAACCTGAGAACCAGGGGTATGGAAGAACCACCCACATGACAAGAGTCGGACCAAAAGAGGAAAGTGTCACCCCTGTTTGGCTGAATAGTAGTCACAACTCTAAATTTATCCATCAACTTACATATGTCCTTCCACCAGAAGGAGCCACATAGAGCAGTGGCTTGAGGAACTCTCTCATTATAATAAGTATTCCAAATCAGAATAACCCAGGGGATATCAGCTTTGTTGAAGAATTTATTAGCATGCTTCAAAAGGAGGTCCTCATTTTGCACAACCACCTTCAGTATACCTGGCCCTCCTTTATTCTTGGGTCTACATACCAAGTCCCTGGCAGCCAAAGTTGGTGCATGATCTTGACCATTTTTCCTCTAAAGACACTGTCTCTGGATCCTGATCAGTTGCATTAAGATTCCAGGAGGGATATCCAGACTGCACAAGAACAAGATGGGAATAGAGGACAAGGCATAATTTAGATACTGCAATCTCCCTCCTTGTACCAAGAAAGAAGAGCTAGCAGATAGTCTTTTTTCCATGCTATCAACCAGGAGCATTAGGTCCACTATTCTTGGTCTAGTGGTACCAACTGGCAGACCCAGATAGGTGCAAGGAAATGAGCCCACCTTGCAACCAAAAGAGCTAGCCAGTCTGGTCAGCTCTGACTGATCCACATTAATTGGGAGCATGGCTGACTTATGGTAGTTTACATGTAGATCAGTGGACTGGGAGAACAAGAGTAACATACTCTTGAGTTCAATAAGTTGTTTCTCATCCACAGGCAAGATGATTAGGGAAACATGAGCATATTGCACAATTGGATACTCCCTATCATGGCATGGAATTGGCAGTTGTAGTTTTCCATTCTGGAGCATATCATTAACAATTGTCTGTAATAAGTCAGCAGCAATGACAAAAAACAGAGGTGACATGGGGTCACCCTGCCTAACACCTTTCTTACAAACAAATTGCTTCCCATGCACTCCATTCAAAAGAATAGAAGAGGAACCAGAGGACAGGAATTGCTTAACCCAAAGTATCCATTTGTCATTAAAACCTTTTTGTTTTAAAAATCTGGTAGATTGTCTCATGCTTAGTGGAGTCAAAAGCCTTCTCAAAGTCCAATTTAAGAATGACAATTGGCCTCTTAGATTGGTGGCACTAGTGGATTGCCTCATGCACCACATACTTGCTTATGTATGTCATCCTTGAAATTCTAAATATGCCTTTTGTTAAGTTTGTCAAGATGCTTCATGTCTACACGACCAACTCTTTGATCCCAAAGTCAAACTGAAGATTTTGATTGTCTTTAGAGTTATTTGAGAGGTTGATTTCTCTTTTAGGTGTAGCATGAGGATAAAAAAGAAAAAGGAAAGGAATATAGTTTATCTCTAAATCCTAGGAGATGGTGGTCTTGATTCCAAGAGGAATCTTCTCCACAAGATGAGGTCTTGATACTCCAATGGATTGTTATTCACAAGAGGAAGGCCTTGATCGCACCTGGGGAGATCCCCGTTGGGAAGTAGATGGGGAAGATCTCTTTAGTTTAGGATCTAATGTTCTGGTAACACGAGTACAATTTACGTAGGTTGTCACTTGAAGAGTTGAGAAAGTGATGAACATACATGGGCCGAGCCCATAACTCCTACCCAGAGGCAAGTACAAAAGTCGATGCCAAGCACAGGCTTAAAATTTGGAGGTTCAAGAAAAAAAACTCTCTCCAAATGTAAGTTAAAAATTCCAGGCTCAAGATATAGGGCATCTAGAAGGTGTGGGTTTGCTGCATTTGCCTTGGAGACCCCAAGCTCATGTGCTTATCATTCATTGTACATTTTTCCTTTGCTTCCATCACTCCCTCTTGGATGTCGTAAGAGCTCTTGCACCTATGACCCCTCTCCTTTGCATACATCGTTCAACTCAAAACTAAATGTGCACAAGGTAGGTGTGTCAAGAAGTAGACCATCCTCATAGGTATTAAGTGGACACGTGTACTGGAGAAGGTTCACCTTTGTATGCAATTTATGTGTGTCACTTGGCACTTGAGCACTTGACATGGTGATGTCGGTGAAACATGACGTATATATCATCTTCCCCTCTTAAAAAAGAGTCATCATCAACATAACCATGGGCAAGAAATAGAGCGGTGAAGGTAAACTCGTCGATCCCCATGTATTCATCATCTTGCTACTCTATGTGTCCATTCTACGGTGTTGCTCCTCCATCCATGAGGAGTATCACACAAGGAGACAACAATAAAAGTGTAGCCAGTTGATAAAGCTCGTACCAAGATCACTTAAAGGGATGGAGTTCGCCTTGAAAAGATTTCCGTGAATCACCTCACAAGATCTTGGCAAGTACAAGTGTGGGGGTACAAAAACACCCATTGTAGTTACATACTAACATATTTCCCTTTTTTTACGTGGCATGGCTGCATGAATAAGAAGAAAAAAACAGGTAGTGCATTACAACTATGTAGGAATAGAGGACGAGGATTGTTGCTTTGCAGGATTTATAAGTCCTCTTTTGATTATTTAAGAGAAGACTTTGACTAACACTTACTATATTAATATGTAATCTATCCAAGCTTTTAAAAGTGATCTACTCATGTAAAAAGTATTAGAAAGATGAATGTACTTGTATTTCACTTACCTTAGTCTCAACCCATCAAATTACCTCGTATATTTCAACTGAGAAAAGAATTCATCAAAATATTGCTCTTAATTCGATCGACAGCTCACAGATGCATATCCGGCTAGATTCAAGAATCTCTTGGCTAAAAACAGACACATGCTCATGTTCACAACCGACAACCGAATAAGTGGAACCATATATAATTGTTGAGAACCTATCTCGAACTTTTTACTTGAAGGCACAATATATAATTACCGTGAATCCAGTAACTACTCAGAATCATAGTATATAGTCCTATAAGAACAAGAACAAGATGAATCTGTACAAATCGAGACATTATTGTGCGCCGGCAAGTGAAAACATGGCGCTTTGCCGCGCCATGGTCTCTAGGTTCTGTCTAGCTATCTTGAGGTATCCTATCGATCCTACCTGTTGTGGAGGGCGTCGGGGCAGCTCGGGACCGGCCGCTTGTCGTCGGCGAACCCCACGGCCGCAGGCGTCGACGACGGCGAGCTCGCCGCAGCGACCACTTTGGGTACCGGACGTGAGCCGACGTCGTACGCCACGGATTCCGCTGCTCCCAGACGGCGGGCCGGCGCCGCAGCAGCGGCTAGAGGAAGAACGTCGCTGCCGCCCACCAGGTAGACGATGACGACGAGGACGAGCAGCCGGTGGTGGTTGCAGCGTGGGAGTGGCGCCGCCCGCGACGGGGCTCCTCTCCCTCCTCTCCGGCTGCCACACGGAGGCTGCGCCGGTTGCATCGACGAATGGCTGGAGCGGGGTGGGCGTGGGAGAAGCGGGGTCTTCTTGGTTCGGTTGTGTGGTTGATTGACGAAGCAGAGCAGGTTAAGTTAGCCGTCCCGTGTTTCCGCGCCGGAACAAATAGTGGGCGTGGGAGCGGGATGCCGTAGCGGGAATCAAGGAGCCCTGCCTCTCTGAAAGTTCAACAAGCCTCGGTCGAGTCTCAATTCAGTCGCGTCAAACAGAAAATACTCCTACTACTACTAGTAGCACTGAACATGAGTGGTAGTAGTGACTAGTGAGTGGACCTAGCGTTAGACGGACCTACGTCTAGTCATGGTAGTGAGTGGAAAACAGCGGCTCCGTTTCTACTGGATCGAGGTAGAAGAATCTATCTACAAAAGGCGATGAAGAAACACATCGCTACCGCTTGTTAATTACTCTCTGAGAGTAGTATAGTACGTAGTAGTATCACCTATGACTAGTCAAGCGGAGTTAAGTAATCACCGCCGTGGCATGGACTGGAGTAGGGTGCATGTGCATGCATGGCACGGTACACGGCGCCGCGTCCGGGGCTGACGCTCGCGTACGGCCTCCGCCCAAGCCGGGGGTCTGCCCTTGCTTCGTACGCCTCCGTGATTTCCTGCGATCACCCACCGGCGAGCTGGCTGTCGCGTACCGTCTCAGGAAGCGCCGCCCAACACGCTAGCCAAGTCCAAGGTGTTGCTTCAGCAGGTAGAAGTGGTAGCTAGTACTGCTGTCTGCTGACCGACCAATGATCTGCGTTACAGGTCGCGTTTCTTGGCTCTTCCCCTGGCAGCACACCCCATTACAGGTTGCGTCCCTTGGCTCTTCCCCTGGCTACGCATCCATTATATATAGCTCCGTCTAACGTCTACCGCTTGGATCCTAGCGTAACGTCCTTTCTTTTCCTTTGTGTCTTGTCTCTGCCACCACATAACACCCGGCTGCTTGCAGCATGCCCAACACGTCGCAACAACTTGTGCCACATGCACACATTGGGTAGGGCCGGGGGTGGGGTGTGTGTACATAGAGTACATCCATGCAGTTGATATGTCTGGGCTGGGAAGGACGAGATGACGTCAAAGCGACGAGCAATGTCGTCAGAGCCCACAACATTTTTTCTGCCATGACAACCGCACATTATATTATACAGTATTAATATAGTTACATATGCATTGCAAAAAATATGTGTGCATCACAGGTATATATGCATAGGCTTCTCACCGAAGCCCCCATCATGTTGCATGTTACATATGATCACATGATAACAGAAACATCACAATACAATGAACTGGATGAAGATTATCAAGTTCTTCATTACACTCGACTCCATCCAACCTACAACCTTGCATACTTCATGCTGACTCTTCTTTTTTTAGCACAAACTTAGTAATCATCATCTGCCGCTTCCCTAGTCTTAAACTGTTTATAGCACTTGTGTTTGTAACTCTCCACTTGTTAATGGAATATTTGTCATAAATCATAGACTCCTGAATACGTTCCTGGGTACACCATATACAACTTCATCTACCATAATAGAAAACACAAGCTAGCAACAAGTCAACTATCATAGCTACCAATCATATATAGGCCATATCAACAAGTCATATAGCAATCTTCGTGGCAAGATAGAAAATTCACAAGCATCATACAAGTCACATAAAGGAAGCTCACAAGTAGTTCACAAGAAAAAGATAAGCTCTGTGGACATGAGCTATCCGCCTCCTCCATGCGTCTCCAGCTCGTGCTCGTCAATCCTGTGGGGATGGGGCTGCAACGATCTTGGGTGTATGTGGCCTTGATATTGGCTAGGGTGCGCGTCTGATGAGTCCTTTTAGTGATCCGGTAAAGGAGAAGAAATGATTCTCGCCTTTTTTCCTCAGAGGTTACCACGAGTTATCAAACCCAGGAGAGAAAGTGCACGTTGTAGACTTAATCCAACTTGAAAACAAGCTAGGAAGCTTTGCAAGAGAATTAAATTTCAGTTTTTGGACCAGATCAAATCAAATTGCATAGTTGAACACATATAAATAAAAGTAGCCATGGGTATGAGAACTTAGTTTTACAACCATATATTTCCTAACGGGGTCATCATGATAGTCATTTGTGCTCTGGAAGTCAGCACCAAGATGTGCTTGCAACGTCTAGAAGTGGGGGATGTGTCCAAATTACGTCTTGACCGGCACATGTCCTACATCAAGAGACAATTGCCCAACTAAAGGTCCTATCTTCCGCGCAGGGTTGCCTCGGTAATTATGATAAGTATTCGGCATTAATGACCACACCTCTTGTATCCCCATAGTACCAGCGAGAAGCTGAAGCGCCATGCAAAAATACAACGCATATTGTTGGCATAATCTCATTCACCTTTCATCTAAGTTCCTCTGGACAACTTTATCCACAAGGGCTATTGAGTCCATTAAAATTAACACTACGGATTTGAGTACCTCTAACGTCATCTTCTCTATAGTTTTTCTCAACACCCAAGTCTTTCTAGAGACTTTCTCTTATGCACGGTTATTCTTTGTTATCATCACTTTCTTTTAAAAACTGTCCCATGGCAAGTCATGGTTATCTAGATTAAACAGAACAAAGGTTACTAAATTATTTTAGCTACTGGAACAAAACCATATTTTAACTATCAAGGCTTACTCCCACTTGAATACATCACACATACTACTGCTACAACTATTCTAAGTAATCAAGGGCAAAAGACGGGATTCGTAGGACATACCTTCACGATCATGAATTTTCACACTTCTCTTCCTTAAGATTGTGTTTCTCATTGACCAGTGTAGATCAACTCCTCCGAAATATAAACAAGAATCCAAACAAAATCCAAGGGAAAAATAAGGTTTTGGGTTTTTTGAAATCTAACTTTGCAAAAAAAAATGCAACCAGCAAAAATAAAAACAAAATACAAAAGAAAATAAAAAGAAAAGTGTTGGAACAAACCAACATGAGTGTTGAAATTAAGGGAGCTGAAGTACAACCTCATTACAGTTTATCAAAATAATACCACCGTATATTTATGGAGACACAGTAGGGACCTCCCCCAAGCTTAGCTTTTGCAAGACAAAACTAGTGAGATCATTGTGGCGGCGGCTGGTACGGAGCCCATTCTTGGCTCCACTCGGAGAAGGTGTTGTTCATGTACACGGACGTGCGTCGAAGGGACTCGGAGAGGTTGGTCATGTCATTGATGGAGCCCTGAAGACAGTAGATGTACAAATAGGTGGTCTAGGCCTCTTCTGCTGGTGCTTCTTCTTGGGGCTGCACCCCTTCCTTGTCGGTGGCGAGTTGTTCTTCATCAACTTGTTCCGATTCAGGGGCCTCTTGGTCGAACACTGCATATCCATCCTGTGCCACATAATGCAAAATTTTGTTCTCTCCTGAGAAACGGTTAGGCATGGGAGTGGGTAGCAAGTACTCCACTCTTGGAATTCAAATACAATGACCATGGTGGCGAACCACTATCATTGCAACACTAGTAAGAACACTTAAATTGATAAGGGTGTTACCGACAATGGGGTGAAGGTTAGTGTAGCTGAAGCCACCGGAGTTGGCCAACATGGGGATCACTCTGCCACACTCAATGTCTCCTGGTGAGCAGTTTTATTGGTGTGCAAGGTGGAACTAATGTATTGCCCATAAATTGGGTGAATACTGACGTTAAGGTTTGCGGCCTTCTCGAGAATTAGCATATTCTCTTCAATCACCTTTGAAACTTCTCCTCGTGCCTGATAACGTAATAGAAATATCGAATAGCGGGACACTCAATGCAACAGGCCCTATGCTTGTAGCCATGGTAACTCATCTGTTTAAATGAATGCCTCGGGTGTGGTTCGTGAAATAAATAGACCTAGCGAACATCATCATCATTGTTGGTGAAGCCAAAATAGTTACATCACTCCGTGAGAGTGATGTTGAAGTCCTGGTTCATGAGATCGAAAGTGATCCTCTCTTCTTCGTCCACACTTGCGAGTAACCCAACATTATGCAAGATAGAACTAAGAAATTTAAGCGTCAACCGATGATACATTGCATGTCCCTCATAAAAAAATGTTAGGACCCGACATTAGCACATAATAAATTAAAATCGTTACTGATGCCTAGCTTGGTGATTGTGGACTCGCAATCCCACTTGGTGGTCTTCATCTTCCTCTCGTGAAGCATCTTGTACTTGTTCTTGGCCTCACAATTGGTTAACAAGATCGCCTGCGTGTAAACTTGTTGCCTTTATGCAACTTCTGCGGATGAACTTGGTGCATCACCACGAGCAGTATGTGTAGATCTTCTCGTAAACATCTCTACAAAATAAATTTTCAGTCTAATAGAATGATACAATAGTGATCCTACAACAGCAAACTCCTGTAGAAACAACAAAGGGGTAAACATAGGAGCTCATCTTTGAAGGATTTTGACATGGACTTGGTTTATCCGACATGCATCTCTGTCGTGTATGTGCTCCACTACCCCCCATGCAATTTTTAGTGCAAAATTATTGATCTGAGGAACCTAGTCTTCAGTCATGTAATTGGGGAGGTGGAGCGCGTATTCCTATTTAGGGCCACCATTGGCAGCTCTCGAGGTAGTGTGCATGATGTCCTCGTGATGTGTCCGACATATGTCGAAGTCGTCGTTAGATGCACCATGAGTTGACTTCAAGCGTTTTGGAGGGTCAAGGCCGCATGATCCAACACTTACTTTTAACGCCTCCTTGGCAGCTTGGACTTCAGCCGCAAAGGCCATAGTATGCTCTTTTGTTCGGAGCAAGCGCTCCATGTTGCCATTTATTGTTATGACGCCATACGGTACTGACATCTTTAGCTTTAGATAAGAGTAGTGCGGAACGGTGTGAAAATGAGCAAAGGTTGTTCTCCCGACGAGTGTGTGATATCCACTCCTGAAAGGGATGATGTCGAAGGTTAACTCTCCGTTTTAGAAAATTTTGGGTATTCCAAAGACTACGTCTAGGGTCACCCTTGAAGGTGGTACTGCTAGGCTTGATTCGTGCTGGGTCGATATGCATTTCTTATAAGTATCTGCATATATTAGGTTGAGGCTGCTGCCACCGTCCATGAGGACTCGGGTCAGGTGAAAGCCGTCAACTATGGGATTGAGCACCAACGCCGCTCTGTCGCCATGACTGATGCTTCTCAGGAGGTCTCATCGTTCAAAGATGGCCGAGATTTCAGACCAAGGACTATACTTCGGCTCGGCGGGCCCTATGGCGTAAATATCGCAGAGCGCGCACTTCCTCTACTTCCTAGTGATGTGGTTGGCATATACCATGTTCACCTCCTTAACCTCGGGAGAGAATTGCTTCTGGCCGGCATTGCTCGGCTCTGGCTGGTCTCCATTCTCATTACGAGGTTGCCCTTGCCCAGGTGGTTGGTCACAATATTTCCTGCTTTCTTAATGACCTAGCAGTTTTGATTGGTATGGGTGGCCGGCTTGTCGGAATTGCCCTGGATAGCACAAGTGAAAGGATTGACATGGACCTAGGGGAAGTTGAATAGGTATAGTTACAAATTTTAATGGTTACTTAGCAATTTTAGGCTATATTGCGGAATATAAAAAGGAGCATAACAATTGCTACGGTGGTTCTAATGCTGAGCAAGGTGTGCAACTACAACAAGTAGTAAGGTAAGCAAGTACAACAATATATATGTAAAGGCAAAGAGACAAATAATCACAAGTAGGGAGTTAGGGTTAGGGATAACCGTAACACCGAGAGATGAGGATGTATGCCAATGTTCACTTCCTTGGAGGGAAGCTAGTCACGGTTTAGAGAGGTGGATGTTACCACGAAGGCACACCAACGCCACAAAGGCTCACCCTATTCTCTCCTTGAGACAACACCACAATGGCATTTCCCAACCACTAGTGGTAGACCTTGGGGTGGTCTCCAAACCATTGTAAACTTTTCGGGATTAATCGCAATGAACTCCTACCGCCTAAGAGTCTCCAACCTCCAAAGTAATAAGAACATTGGGGAAAAGCTCAAGACTTGCTCAAATCACTGATTGCTTTGGTCGAGAGAAGGGGAAGGAGTGGATCTATCACTTGATTGGAGAACTTCTCAAGAACTCTCACAAATCCCTCTGGTGTCTAGGATTTGGTGTATGAGTATGTGAGAGAGAGTAAAGTGTGTTCTAGTGTTAGCTCAAAGTTAATGGTCAACACTATCACGCAGTGGGAGAGTTATTTACAGTGCTACCACTACTAGGGAAAAGCCTATACACAGAATCTTAGCAGCAGCGCGGTTCAAAATAGAGCACTGCTGGTAAGTAGTTGTAGCGCGTGTTACGTAAACACGCTGCTGCTAAATATTTAGCGATGGCCGCCGAAACGCTTAGCGCTCGGCGCGGTGTTCCCCAACTCTAAGTAGCGATGGCAGCGATCAGAAACAGCGCTCTTGCTAAGTGCATAGTAGTAGCGCGGTTTCCTCGAGATCGCTCTTTGGTAAGTTTCAAATTGCCGCAATTTTTGGACCAGATTAGCGATGGCGCCTTACCTAAAAGCGTTGCTGCTAAGTTCTTAGCAGCAGCAGTTTCTCACCGTGCTACTGCTAACCCCACCAACCCCAACCCGTCCCTCCCTCCCCTTGCTTTTTTCCCTTCCCCTACCTCCCCTCTCCTCTCTTCCCTCCACCACATGCTCCCACTCTCACTTTTTTCCCTTCCCCTACCTCCCCTCTCCTCTCTTCCCTCCACCACATGCTCCCCTCTCACTCTTCTTCTTCTCAATACTTCTCCCATTACTCTCTCTCTCTTCTCTATCCACCTTCTCTCTCTTCATTACTCCTACATAACTACACCACCTCCATTAATGCATCTCCTTTCTCTTTTTCCTTCCCCCTCCACTAGTTGAAGTTGTCTCCTTCCAAATTAGGTAGCTAGGTAGATGTAGGATTTAGTTAAGTGACCTATTTGCCCCTAACTAGATCTATCTTTGTCAAGAAGAGCTTAATTTGTGCACTTTTGATCTCCCTACAACATCATCTTGACCATCAAGATAGAGGTGATGAAACTTTCATGCTTTTGCAAAATGGAAATGTGTTTATGTGTGTGTGATATGTTTGTGGAAATTGTGTGTGTGGCATGAGTTGGCCTTGTAAATTGTGCTTTTGAGTTGCCTATGTTTTGCGAAATGTCGATTTATTTCCGTTTGGTAATTCGGCAAACTCTAGATCCATATATGTCCTATTTTTAGGGATGGTCATGCCAAATTTTTTATGACTTTGATGCATGCATGCATTTTTACAATCAATTTTTTATTATTACCGTGCGAGTTGGCGATGGTCGGTGGAGCGATGGTGGACAGGTGGTTGCGGTCGGCGGTGCAAGACATGAAAGAAAATAACCGGACAGAGGTTTTATGTCCGTGTCGAAAATGCAAAGGAATAGTTTGGCTCGACCCCCATGGCGATGGTCGTGTCGAGGCGCACTGCTCATGACTGGTTTCATGGATGGCTATACTAGGTGGATAATTGAAGATGAGGATGACGATGTTGAGGATGCCGACGGGCAGGAAATGATGACACGGGCAAGACGAAGAGATGATCGATAATGGCGGCGGGAAGAGGCGGACATGGCGGCGGAGAAGGGGCGGACATGGCGGAGGAGAAGGGGCGGACATGGCGGCGGAGAGAACGACATGGACTCCACGCAGCAGAGTTCGTCGGTACTAAGTTCAATTGTGCGGGACCCTCATGTTCAAGCATTGCTTCGCAGGAGACAATCTCGAGAGAGCTGCTTCTAGAGAGGAGGCTAAGCTGGAGAAACGGTGGTAGACTCGAACACTCCATTGTATGATGGTTGCAATCTGAGGTGACCGGTTGAGTTTCACGCTCCAACTCCACGAAGGCGAAGGCTAAAACAAATGGACCGACACTAGCCTCGATGAGCATCTCAAGTACCTAAAGGATGTTCTTCCCTTGGGTAATCTATGTCCTACTAGTGTTGATGAGGCCAAGAAGATCGTGTGCCCTCTTGATCGCCACACGTTAGATACCATGCATGCATCAACGATTGCATAATTTATCGGAAGAGCACGCGGAAAAAACAAGCTGTCCGTGTGCAATGCTTCTCGATACAAGAAGGCCGGAAGAAATGTCCCCAGAAAGTTGTATGGTACTTACCGATCACTCCCCGCCTCAGAGGTATTTTGTAGATCCCAAGGAAGCAAAGCTAATGCGCTGGCACGCGGAGAGGAAGAAGCCCGACGATGGAGATGATCCGAAGCTGAGACACGTGAAGGATGGAAGCCAGTGGAGAGCGTTGAACAGCTTCTATCGGTATTTTGAATGTGATGCAAGGAACATCGTGCTCGACGCGTGTACCGATGGCATGAATCCGTTTGGCAACCAGAACACCAACCATAGTACATGGCCCGTCTTTGTATGGATGTACAACCTCCCCCCCTGGTTGTGCATGAAATCGAAGTACATTCACATGAGCATGCTTATTCAAGGGCCAAAACAACTAGGAAATAATATTAATTTGTATCTGGGGCTACTTCAAGAGGAGTTAGACACGTTATGGAAAACACCGGCCAAGGACATGGGCGCTTGACAAAGGTGAGTATTTCAACATGAGAGCCGCGCTGATCATGACGAAGGAGGACTATCTCGATTTACGGATATGTGGCGGGCGGTGTGCCATGGATATTGCGGATGCACGCGGTGCATGGATGATACAACGTCTCGGCAGCTAACGTCAAGGAAAGATGGCGGTGCAGGAAAATCGTGTACATGGGGCATCGAAGATGGCTTATACAGACGACCCGTGGAGAAACCGTGGAGATCTATTCAATGGTCACGCTGAGCATCGAGGACCTCCACGTAAGCGGAGCGGTGCGAAATCGATGAGCTGTTGAGAGCTGGAATGAGTGCCTGCGCCGAAAGACGATGAGAAAGGCGCCAGAGCCGCGCTGCTGAAGGTATGGAAGGCGAGGTCGTGTTGCGGGACTTGGAGTATTGGCACAAACTCGATACACCTCATTGCCTAGATCAAATGCATATCTGTAAGAATGTCCTTGAGAGCTTGCTCGCAACACCGATGAACATGCGGATAAGACCAAGGATGGGCGAAGGCAAGAAAAGACTTGCAAGATTTGAAAATCGGGAAGATCTCGCACATGCCGCCCGTAAAATGTCGACGAGACAGAGACGAGCGGAGAGCAGAGGCACGGAGAAGAAGGGCAAGAAATTAAAGAAAGAAGATTATTGCCCCCTCTTGCTTCACCTTAAGTCGGCTGAGATCAATCAATTCTTTAAGTGCCTTACGGAGTGAAAGTTAGTTCGATTCTTGTGGCAAGATAAGCAGATATCTAGACACGGACAAGAAAAGGTTCAGCGGGATGAAGTCTCATGACTGTCATGTGATGATGACGCAGATACTACTGTTGCCCTTAGAGGATAATGGACAAGCACGTCCGTGACACGCTTATTGGTCTCGCAACTTTTGGCGTCATCTCTCGAAAGTCGATCGGTGTGAAGCAGCTCCAAAGGCTACAGGAAGAGATCGTTGTGATATTGAATGAGCTTGAGATGTACTTCCGCCCGCGTTCTTTGACGTGATGGTGCATCTGTGTGTCCATATTGTGGATGACATAATAGACTGGGGCCGTCATTCCTGCACAACATGATGCCGTTTGAGAGGATGAATGGGATCATCAAAGGATTCGTTCAGTAACATGTCCCGTCCGGATGGAAGCATCGTCGAGGGCTATTTGGCACAAGAGTGCATCTCTTTCGTGAGAATTTTCTATATGGCGCAGACCAGCCGCTGGTGTTATTGTTGGTTTGCCCGTTAACAAGCACGATGGGAGGCTCAAAGGAGATGGTCATTTATGCGGTCGCAGGAACTGCACGTGGCATACTCAGATCGACGCAGCGATTTTGTGAGCAAACTTGGTAGTGCTACAACACCTAGACGAGGTAGATCCTTTCGTGGTAATCGCACAAAGAAATTATCGCAAAGAAGTATCGTGACCGGGGTATGCGGGGACGGACGCGAAGTTACTAGAGAGCACAACTCCACTTTCTGCATTGGTTCAAAGAGCAAATTATTGCTAATCCCGGAGGAGGGCTCTAAGGACGGATTGCTCATATCGCCTTAGCACATGGCCCTCGCCCAACCTCGTAACCTATCGGGCATATGATATCAACGGATACACGTTCTACGGAGGCAAAAGATATGGGCGGTGATGATCGTAACTCGGGGTGACGATGGAATGCATGACCGGCAGCGACAACGGCACAACCGAACGATTTTATGGAAGGGTCGAGGAGATCCGGGAGCTTGACTACTCGGACTGCACAACACGACGATGTTCCGTGTCGGATGGGCTAAGAATGTCGAAGAGAAAGCGGATGTTCACTTCCATGACTATACCCGACGCCAAGAGCGCTACCGTCAACGCTATCGCAAAAAGCGAGCCATGGGTACACGCTAAGCACGTGACACAATGCTTCTTCATAACTGACCAGCATAATCCCAGCCGTGTTGTCGTGAGGAGAGGCAAAAGGAACATCATTGGAATGGATGGAGTCGCCAACGAGGAAGACTATGATCGATCGGCAACCCAATGACGGAAGATGGCGATGATGATGAAGTATACGTCAAAAGAAGAATCAATACTACATTCCCTAAGAAAAATCGTACTCCATGGAAAAGGCAAAGTCACAATGAGGGGCTCAATTATTCTTAGACGAACAAGAAGGAACGGCTGACTCAAAAGAAAACGCCAAGACCGAGGAAAGCGTATGTTATGGGTCCAATGACGTGTAATATATATATGTTCCTATTTTGTATACACACTTAGCCATATGATGTGTAATATATATGTTCCTATTTTGCATACATATTTAACCGTCAAATGATGCAATATATATCGCCTCCCTTCGTTCACTGCCTCGGAAATAAAAGTGGGATAAAATAAAGGAAAAGAAAAATGAAAACTGGCAGTAGCGGCGGCGAGTAGTAGCGTTTCCACAAAACCGCTGCTGCTACAGACCATAGTAGTAGTGCGTTTCTTGTAAACCGCTGCCGCTACGCACCATAGTAGTAGCGTGTTTCACGTAAAGCGCTGCAGCTACTTACCATAGTAGTAGCGCGTTTCGACATAACGCGCTACTGCTACGTCCACTTAACCCAAAATTCTCACTCGCCCAGCTTCATCCCGCCACATTTTCCCCCCAAATCCCCACTCTCTATCTCTGGCCCCCGTCGCTCCGCCGCTACCGACCGCCCGGCCGGCGCTTCGACATCACCGCCGGCGCGGCGCTAGCCTTCGCCCGTCTTCCCTCGACCCTCGACCCGACTCGCGCTTCGCCCCGACCACGCCGCTCGCCCCGACCAACCGCTCGCCCTCGACCACGCCGCTTCGCCCCGACCCCGCCGCTTCGCCCAGCCTTGGCAAGGCCGCCTTCGCCCGACCCGGCCGCGCTCGCCCGACCCGTCGGACCTCGCCTCCCTCCTCGCCCTGCACTCTCTGTAAACCCCCCCTCTCTGCTAGGGTTCTTCATGTTAATTAATTAGGTTATCTATTTAGTTATGAATTTAGCTAGGTTTCAAAATTAGCTGAATTTATATGGAAATTTGAACTGGACATGTGATATGTGCATATGTCATGTTTGGACATGTCATGTTTGGAAAATGATCCGAGTGGCCTATGTTACGCGAAATGTTGATTCATTTCCGTTTGGTGAATTTCAGCGCTCGATATGTCCATTTTTAGCAAAGGTCATGCGAAATTTCCGTGAATAAAGGCATGATTTGTGCTACATAGTTGGCATATCGAGTGCTGGCACATAGATTTCTTTTTACGTCATTTCTCATTTATTCATACTTTTAGAAATAAATGAGGCCACTTAATCATAGGAAACATGTCGAACAACGAAGAAACTGGGCCTTCTGACCAAGATGCAGACGAGATGGATCACGAGGAAATTGATTAGACTACTGGAGAAGCAACACCGTCTTGCAGCCGAAAGCCCTACTTCTCCGATGAGGCCCAAGTGGGACACCCCTCTCAACCGGGCCTTGAACGAACTTAAGGGACTCCCGTTGGACCAGCGGCCGCAATATGGTCGTGTGCACGGCGCTCGAGACGGCGCCACGTGGAAGGTGTTTTACAACGACGCCCAGAGGCCAAGAAGCAGAAAAAGAAGTTTAGTCGGCGGAACATCGACGCAAAGGTGAAGCTTGCGGTCGAGAAAAAGCAGCCGAGGACGCAAAAAAGCAGCCGAGGACAAATATGAGTTGCTACAGCGAAAATCAATGCAGCTATAATCGCCTGCAGAAATGATTTTGCTACTAACTTGGTTCCGATTATCATCAATCGGGCGAAGGAAAATCGAGACAAGGCGGTACATGATTTCCCGATGCCCGGCCATCGCGAGCAACTCCATGAACAACAACACCATCGCACCATCACTTGCTCAAGCAACCGGGCCTCCTCTCGCAGCCGCTCCGCTCATAGCAGCCCGTCCTCGGTCTCAAAGCGCTAGGTGGGCCTTCGTCTTTGGCTGAGCTCGGCGCCGTCCACGGTAATTACATGTCGCACCAACATATATATATAGATAATATTCCATTTTGTTGCCTTTCGGTTGTTTTACAACCTGAGACATATGTGTTTGCGGTGAAAGAAACCCCATGCACCATACTCTACTTGATCAAAGGCCGAAGGTGGATGTGGGAAAGGGATGATAATGGACCCTCTCAACGCACATTCCACAACCACCCGATCTCGCTGGGCACTTCAGGTTAGCTTGACCAGTGTGAAATCGGGCACGAGGATTTGCCTCCTCGATGCAGCATGTGGGAGCGGACGACGAGACCCCGCCATGGATTGGACGATGCAAGGGTTGGGTGCTGCTATGGCGAAGAATCTTATTAAATGCGAGCCGCCGAGAGCACACCAATAACTACCACACATCAACAAGCATGTGCGGAGACCACCACCCCACCTACGCAATTACCAGCTCTGTAGTAGTGCGGGTGAGAGCGGCGGACGACATGATGAAGGGGTGCAATAGTCTTGGCTGATGTACCAGAGCGAGAGAATGGATGATGAGGCGGAGGTCGACCCTATGGATTACCTCAATACAAACGCTGTATGACTGTGACATAGATATGATGAGTCAACCATATGACGAACCGGCTATCACTTGCTAATGAGGATATGGATGATATACGGGCAGGGCCGTACCATGGAATGCAAAAGTCTCTCTTCATGAAATCCTCACAGACACGCTGAAGATGCCGCCTCAACACAGGCTCAACTAGCCGGGCGCGAGGTCGTCAAGATTTAGCCCGGGAACACTTGGGCAGGGGTTAAGGAAGGGTCTGGAAGGTGTGCCCAAGAAAAGGAGAGGAAGAGATCGGGAAGGTAAGCGCCTCCAAACAAGCGAGCACACAGCAGCAGACGATGCATTTCAAGAGCGTGTACCCGTGAAAGGTGCGGTCATGTTCCATCTCACAGGCGAGCCGATGCTACCGCCGAAACCGCTGGAGGCACTATCGAGGATCTCGAGGAGACTGCACGACCATGTCTGTCGACCGAGAAAAGCCTACTAGCCTCAAAGGATCCGGGATATCCGACATCGCGGCTCGTGTGCACGAGGGAAGTGCTACGTCGACACACGGCCCGCGGAGGTGTTCTTCTGCGGTTTGACCATATCTTTGAGATGTTTCTAACAAAGGCGGCTTGATTTTACTATCTTCCGCCTTTTGCGCTACATATGAGCTCCGTCGTGAAGAGTGAAGAAGTCTTGCAAATCTGTGTGGCGGATCCGTACTACATGCACGAGTCTTTCTTGAGTCTCGGCGACTTTGAGCGTGAAACTGCTAGGGAGTACCTCCAAAACTTCATGGTACAGAATAAGGACCGGAAATTGTCCTCGTGCCTTATCATCCAAAGTAAGTCGTTCGGACAACCCTTTCGTACATTTCAATCATTCCTTCTCTCTCATATGGGGAATAATTTGAGGTGTCTTTTTCCCTTGACAGCAGTAGCGCCGTTCTTATCGTTCTTTACCCGCAAGTCTCCCACGCCGTGTATTTTGACCCTTCGAGAGACTACGAGAAAAGGACTACACCCACATAATGAATATTCTAGATGATGCTCTCCAAGGCTTCAGCTATAGAGGTGGCCACGTGCATATCAGAAACAAAGGAACAAGAAGATGGGTTTGGCGCATAAAACTAACTTCTCCTGCATCCATGTCCCAAAACCAAGCAAGAAGGATGGATTCTACATCGTCCATCTCATGATTCAGTTCAACACGGATCACCAAAAGCTTCGCATTAACAGCAAAATGATGATCATATCCACAAGTGGCTAAAATCTCATGGAGAAGCGAATTATAAACTTAGAGATGACTTCTTTCGCATCCAAAGCGACATTGCGACGATCATCATGAAAGAAGTAAATCGATGAGAAGGGATGTTCCACCACGGCCCTATATCGCGGTGACGTCCGAACTCGCATAGGCATGCAACGTCTAGACCTCACGCCGTTCAAGCAGCTAGGGTTCGTCCTCGATGATATGGAAGGATGGAACTTCTAGTGATTTATGATGCCGATGATGATGATATGTGTCGGTTGAACTTGTATACTTTTTGTAGCGATGAAACTTTGTGATGTCCACGGTCCCTGCCGAACTTGCGTAACGCTAAGTTGGCGTACGATGACCTGCGTACCTCTAGTTAATTAATTTGCGTACTGTATATGTTGCATCTAGTTGCTAACCTTTCTTTTTTGGTGTTGCTCTAGTATATTTTTTTGCATATATATGATTGTACATCCTCTTCATGAACATGCATCTCTAACAGGTACCTAGTTTCTTGATGGCGAGATGGAAATGCTATGTCATGTACAAAGGGAAGGTTCCGGGGGTGTACAACGAGTGGCATGAGTGTCAGGCGCAAGTGAATGGGTTCATGGGCGCCAGCCATAAAGGCTTCAAAAGCAGACAAGAAGGAGAAGCTAGTTACTTGAGGTTCACGCTAGCGCGAGAGAGGACTCGTAACCGCCACCTCATGTACTGCATGGTTCCGCTCTCACTCATAGTGATAGCACTTCTTGCGTATGCCTTTGTTTAGATGGATGACGTTGTTGTAGTTGCAAGTATTCGAGACTTGCATGTATTGCTATTTTCGAGATGATCACAAGATATCACTTTGTGTTGGATGATGATTATGAAGAGACTATTTGTATGTACATGCTATGATTACATTTGTGGTCTCATGAGCATTTGTATGTGTATCATGATGAAATTTCTATGTGCTAAAGATTCTTCTACAAAGCCGGTTCAAATACAAAACAAATATGCCAAAAAACTACTTAAATTAGCGATGGCGAGTGTACAAAAGTTAGCAGCAGCGCCGCTATAGCGAGAGCGTCCCTCCAAAGAGTGCTAGCGCTAATAGCGGTAGCGAGCTTCCCGCAACCGCGCTGCTGCTAGACTTGTATAGCGAGAGCGGAGGGCACGCGCCACTCGCTATGAGTTAGTCAGAAGCGCCAGTATTAGTAGCGCTGGTACCCGCCATCGATACATCTAAAACCCGCGCTGCTGCTAGCCTTTTCCCTAGTAGTGTACCCAATAAGTGGTTGTTGGGCATCACTTAAGCTATGCAGATATCAGATGATGTCTACTATAAAACTTGTTCATGTAGACTCGTATTGGTCCTCCAAGTGTAGAGTTTTGTAGGACAGTAGCAATTTTCCCTCAAGTGGATGACCTAAGGTTTATCAATCTATGAGAGGCGTAGGATGAAGATGGTCTCTCTCAAATAGCCCTACAACCAAATAACAAAAAGTCTCTTGTCTCCCCAACACACCAAATACAATAGTAAATTGTATAGGTGCACTAGTTCGGCGAAGAGATGGTGATACAAGTGTAGTAATGATAGTAGATATTGATTTTTGTAATAGTAACAATAGAAAACAGCAAGGTAGCAAGTAACAAAAGTGAGCACAAATGGTACTGCAATGCTTAAAAACAAGGCCTAGGGTTCATACTTTCGCTAGTGCAATCTCTCAACAATGCTCACAAAATTAGATCATATGGCAGTCCCTCAACGTGCGATAAAGAATCACTCCAAAGTTCTTATCTAGCGGAGAACATAATAAAAAATTGTTTGCAGGGTACGAAACCACCTCAAAGCTATCCTTTCCGATAGATCTATCGAGCTATTCCTATAAGCATCACAAACAACCCAAAGTTCATACTAAAATAACACCATATGATACACATCAACCAACTCTAACGTCACTTAGATATTCCAATGTCACCACGAGTATCCATGAATTGATTATACGATATGCATCAAACAACTTCAAATTCATAATATTCAATCCAACACAAGGAACTTCAAAGAGTGACACGAAATTTCTATCGGAAAAACAAAGACGAAAACGTGCATCAACCCCTATGCAGAGATTACCCCCAATGTCACCTCAGGAATCCATGAGTTGTGTGCCAAAACATACATCAAGTGTTTCCAAATCCATAAAAGTATTCAATCCGATAATAATTAAATCTCAAAGGTAAAACTTAATTCATCAGAACAAGATAGAGAGGGGAAACACCATATGACCCAACTATATAAACAAAGCCCACGGTACATCAAGATCATGCCAAATTAAGAACACGAGAGAGAGAGAGAGAGAGAGAGAGAGAGAGAGTAAACACATAGCTACTGGTACAAACAGTCAGCCCCGAGGGTGGACTACTCCCTCCTCATCATGCTGGTCGCCAGCATGATGAAGATGGCCTTCGGTCATGATTTTCCCCTCCGGCAGGGTGCCGCAACGGGGTCTAGATTGGTTTTTCTTGGCAACAGAGGCTTGTGGCGATGGAACTTTCGATCTAGTTTAACTTTTGGGGGTTTCTAAATATAGGATTTTTTGGCATCTGTCTCGTGTTAAGATGGGCCACAAAGGTCCCACTACCCACTAGGGCACGCTAGAGGGGGGTGGTGCGCCCTGGTGCCTAGTGGCCACCTCCTTCCCCTCCTGGTCCTCCCACGAAGCTTCTAGTGCCTCTTTTTGCAAAAAAAATCATCAAAAAGTTTCGCTGCATTTGGAGAACTTTGATTTTTGCACAAAAAACAACACCACTGTAGTTTTGCTGAAAATAGCGTCAGTCCGGGTTAGTTCCATTCAAATCATATGAAATTGTTATAAACATGGAATGAATACTTCATAAATTATAGATACGTTGGAGACGTATCAGTATCCCCAAGCTTAATTCCTACTTGTCCTCGAGTAGGTAAATGCTAACAGAAATAATTTATGAAGTGTGAATGCTAGCATAGTGCATAAGTTTGATCAATGATAATTTCAATCACTTTTCCTAGCATCATAACAACAACTCTTTCTCATAAAAATCATCATGATAAAGTAGCAATCGAAAACAGAACTTTTGATGTGGAATGCTACCTATCATATTCATCATATACTCTTTTCTTTTGTAGCATGGACATTTGGACTTGAATGATTCGAAGCAATAGTCTATAATTTGACATGAAGGCGTCAATACTCAAGCATACTAACAAGCAACCATGTCTTTCAAAATATCAACGCTAAAGAAAGTTATCCCTAGCCCATTATGCTCAACCATTGAACCATTCATGAAACACACTCAAATATTAGCTACATCTAATGCACAAGTATGACAATAGTGTTCCCTGGTTGGCGCTTTACAAGAGAAGATGGAGACTCAAAATTAAAATTAAAATTGCATACAATTAAATAGGTAGGCCCTTCACAGAGGGAAGCAGAGATTTGTAGAGGTGCCAGAGCTCAAAGCTTAAATTGAGAGATACAATTATTTCGAGAGGCATGTTTTTCCTATCAACGAAAACGACCGAGAATTCCCAATATATTCCATGCTAGATAAATCATAGGCGGTTCCCAAACATAAAATAAAGTGTATTTCCTTTTCCACCATTTTGTCACAATCCATGGCTAGTCGTATCCACGAGTGCCTTCCATACCAACACTTTCCAAGGAATTTATTATGAACAACATATATAATATGTTTTTTCCATTTCGGGACTGGGCATCCCTATTACCTGCCACACTCTCGTGCAATGAAAAGTGAATAAACACTCATCTTGAAAATAACATACCTAGCATGGAAAATATTGAGCGGTACGGGCACACAAACGGAAATTCATTTTGAAAATTAGAGTTGGCACATGCAAATTTACTTGGAACAACATGGAAATACTACATATAGGTAGGTATGGTGGACTCGTATGGCACAACTTTGGGTTTTTTGGAGTTGGATGCACAAGCAGCATTCCCACTTAGTACAAATGAAGGCTAGCAAATAGATTGAGAAGCAACCAACCAAAAAACAAAAATGGTCATAAACACCCATTAAACATAACTAACACTAAATAATGCACCATAAGTAGGATATAGCTTCATTGCATAACTATTGACTTTACGTGCTTGCATAGGGAATCACAAACCTTAAGACCAATATTCCTACTAAAGCACAATTACTCACCAGCATGACTCACATAGTATTATCTCTATATCACAAAACTATTGCAAGGAATCACACTTATCATATCCAATGATCTATATGAAAAAATTTAGTATATCATTCTTGTGTATTCATCATATTTGGACCTATTTCATAGCTTGTGCAAATTTTCATCACTATTATAAACTCTCAGAATAATATAAGTGAAGCATGAGAGTGTTCAACAAACTACTCCAAAAAGGTATAAGTGAAGATCAAGTGAGTCGTTAAGTAAATTGGTAGCTATGTGAGGACTCTCTCTCATTTAAAAAACTGTCAGATCTAAGTATTTTATTCAAACAACAAGCAAAAAAATAAAATGACATTCCAAGAATAGCACACATCATGTGAAGAAGCAAGAAGGCTCAGCCGAGGCTAACCGATAATTGTTGATGAAGAAAGGTGGGATGCGTACCGGGGCATCCCCAAGCTTTGATACTTGAGACTTCTTGGAATACTAACTTGGGATGCCTTGGGCATCCCCAAGCTTGAGCTCTTATGTCTTCTTCATTCCTCTCATACACGGTTTCCCTAATTCTTAAAAACTTCATCCACACAAAACTCAACAAAAACTCGTGAGGTAAGTTCGTATAAATCAATGCAAAAACCTTATCATTCGCTAATGTAGAAAATCACTAAAATTATAATTTGACATTGTATACTAAATGCATGTGCATATTTAATACTCCTATCCTCAAATAGAATCATTGAAGAAGCAAACATATGCAAACGATGCAAACATAACAGCAATTTTTCTAAATTGGACAGTCTGTAAAGAAGGCAAGAAGATTCATACTTCTCTAACTCCAAAGTTTCTTGAAAATTACCATGCTGTACAAAATTTGTTTTATCTTACTTTGTAAAAATTCAAGATTTTATCACATTATGACTTTCCAGAAGAATTTAGACAATGGTAGAAAACTTTCTGTTTTCAAACAACAGCATGTAGATTTGCAAAAATAAGCATGGTAAAGGCTATACTTGACCTTTTTATTGAAGTAAAAGATATAGAAAAATATTCTAAATTACAACAAGAAAATCATAATAAAATAAAATGACGCTCCAAGCAAAACACATATCATGTGACGAATAAAAATATAGCTCCAAGTGAGGTCACCGATAATGTTGAAGACGAAAGAGGGGATGCCTTCCGAGGCATCTCGTAGCTTAGTTGCTTGGGTCTTCCTTGAATATTACCTTGGGGTGCCTTGGGAATCCACAAGCTTAGGGTCTCTCCACTCCTTATTCTTCTCATATCGACATCTCACCCAAAACTTGAAAACTCCAATCACACAAAACTTAACGGAACTTCGTGAGATAGCTTAGTATGATAAAGACAAATCATTCACATTGATACTGTCAAAGACAAGATTAATAATTGTTCTCACAAAATTCCTACTATACCTTATCATTTTCCACAATTTATATTGAGCAATATAAGCCATAGAAACTAGAAAACAAGCAAACTATGCATTGAAAACAGAATTTGTCAAAAACAGAACAGTCTATAATGATCTGAACAATGACCATACTACTGCTAGTCCACAAATTCTGAAAAATTAGAAAAACTTAGGGAATTTATATAACCACCATCTTTAAAAAAATCAGAATTTTTCGACCCTCCAGTGAGTTTCAGCAATTATATTACTGGGCACAAAAGTTTTTATTTTTGCACAGAATCAAGTCAACTATCATCCACACTATCCCAGATGCTTTCCTTGACACTTTATTGAATCAAAAGCTATAAAACATGATTACTACAGTAGCTTAATCATGTGAACACATAAAAATAGTAGGTAAAGATATTGGGTTGTCTCCCAACAAGCTCTTTTCTTTAATGCCTTTTAGATAGGCATGATGATTTTAGTGATGCTCACATAAAAGTAAAAATTGAAACATAAAGGGATAATCATGAAGCATATGAATAGCACATTTAAGTCTAACCCACTTCCTATGCATAAGGATTTTGTGAGCAAACAATTTATGGGAGCAAGAATCTACTAGCATAAGAAGGCAAAACAAGCAAAACTTCAAGATTTTCAACACATAGAGAGGAAACTTGATATTATTGCAACACCTACAAGCATATGTTCCTCTCTTATAATAATTTTCAGCAGCATCATGAATGAATTCAACAATATAGCTATCACATAAAGCATTCTTTTCATGATCCACATGCATAATTTTTTTATTACTCTCCACATAAGCAAATTTATTCTCAAGATAGTAGTGGGAGCAAACTCAATGAAATAACTATCATATGACACTTTATTCACATAATCAATTTGAGCACTAAAATAATGATGACAAGTTTCATGGATATCATTACTCTTTATAGCACACATATCATCACAATAATCGTCATAAATAGCAACTTTTTTATCATAGTCAATTGAAACCTCTTCCAAAATACTGGAATCATCATTAAATAAAGTCATGACCTCTCCAAATCCACTTTCATTTTTATAAAAATAGGATTCAACACCCTCCAAAATAGTGCTATCTAAAGTTGACACTCTTCTAAACCCACTTTAATCAACATAATCATCATAAATAGGAGGTATGCAATCATTATAACAAACTTCCACATCAAATCTTGGGGGATTAAAAATATCATCTTCATCAAACATACCATCCCCAAGCTTATGGTTTTGCATATCAGTAGCATCATGGATATTCATAGCAAGCATACTAACAACATTGCAATCATGCTCATCATTCAAAGATTTTATGCCAAACATTTTATTGAATTCTTCCTTTATCAATTGAGCACAATTTTCCTTTGCATAATTTTCAAGAAATACATGATAAAGACGAATAATATGAGGCAACCTCAATTCCATTTTTGGTAGTTTTCTTTTATAAACCAAACTAGTGATAAAAAAAGAAACTAAAAGATTCAATTGCAAGATCTAAAGATATACCTTCAAGCACTCACCTCCCCGGTGACGGCACTGGAAACAAGCTTCATATCTACTACAAAACTTGTTCTTGTATACTCGTGTTGGGCCTCCAAGCGCGGAGTTTTGTAGGACGGCAGCAATTTTCCCAGATCAAGTGGATGACCTAAGGTTTATCAATCCATGGGAGGCGTAGGATGAATATGGTCTCTCTCAAACAACCCTGCAACCAAATAACAAAAAGTCTCTTGTGTCCCCAACGCACCAAATACAATAGTAAATTGTATAGGTGCACTAGTTCGGCGAAGAGATGGTGATACAAGTGTAGTAATGATAGTAGATATTGATTTTTGTAATAGTAACAATAGAAAACAGCAAGGTAGCAAGTAACAAGAGCGAGCAAAAACGGTATTGCAATGCTTGAAAACAAGGCCTAGGGTTCATACTTTCGCTAGTGCAATCTCTCAATAATGCTAACATAATTAGATCATATAGAAGTCCCTCAACATGTTAAGAATCATTCCAAACTTCTTATCTAGCGGAGAACATAAGACAAAATTATTTGTAGGGTATGAAACCACATCAAAGTTATCCTTTCTGATCGATCTTCGAGCTATTCCTATATGTGTCACAAACAGCCCAAAGAGTTAGTACTAAAATAGCACCATATGATACACATCAACCAACTTTAATGTCACCTAGATACTCCAATGGCACCATGACTATCCGTGAGTTGATTATACGATATGCATCAAACAACTTAAGATTCATAATACTTAATCCAAAAAAAAGAACTTCAAAGAGTGCCCCAAGATTTCTAACGGAGAAACAAAGGCGGAAAAGTGCATCAACCCCTATGCATAGATTACCCCAATGTCACCTCGGGAACCCGCGAGTTGAGTGCCAAAACATACATTAAGTGTTTTAAAATCCATAAAAGTATTCAATCCGATAATAATGAAATCTCAAAGGTAAAACTCAATTCATCACAACAAGGTAGAGAGGGGAAAACACCATATGATCCAACTATATTAACAAAGCTCGCGGTACATCAAGATCGTGCCAAATCAAGGATACAAGAGAGAGACATTAAACACATAGCTACTGGTACAAACCCTCAGCCCCGAGGGTGGATTACTCCCTCCTCATCATGGTGGCCGCCGGGATGGTGAAGATGGCCTCTGGTGATGATTTTCCCCTCCGGTAGGGTGCCGAAACAGGGTCTAGATTGGTTTTTTGTGGCTATAGAGGCTCGCGGCGGCGTAACTTCTGATCTAGGTTAACTTTCAGGGGTTTCTGAATAAATAGGATTTTTTGGCGTCGGCCTCACACTAAGATGGGCCACGAGCAGCCCATTACCCACTAGGGCACGCCAGAGGGGGGTGGTGCGCCTTGGTGCCTAGTGGCCACCTCCTTACCCTTTTGGTCCTCCCATGAAGCTTCTATTGCCTCTTTTGTTCCAAAAAAATTTGTCAAAAAGTTTCGCTGCATTTGGAGAACTTTGATTTCTACTCAATAAACAACACCACGGTAGTTCTGTTGAAAACAGCATCAGTCTGGGTTAGTTTCATTCAAATCATGCCAAAATCATATAAAATTGTTTTAAACATGGCATGAATACTTCATAAAATATAGATACATTGGAGACGTATCATCGGACGCCTGATGTTTACCGAGCGTCGAGTGTCTCGGATGGCACCGGACAACCAACATTTCATTGGTCGTCCGACAGTGCGTAGTTTATTGGTTGTGGGATGATGTTGTCAGATATCAGGAACTTGTCAGTCATCTGACGTCCCAAAGACACCGGACATCCGGTAAGTACAAGAAATCCGACATTTTGATTCTGTTGAAATCCCACCAAATTTCTGGTAAAGACTGGAAACCCAACGTTTCGGCTCTGTGAAGGGTGTACCCGATTTCCGGCGCACGTTGGTCATCCGACAGGGACCGGATGATGGACGATTGGGTTCTATTAGAGAAATTCTATGTTTTGGCTCAGTATTTGGTGAATCGAATTTCCCGTGGGTACCGGTTGAAAGGACCAAGATGACAACTAGGGGTAAATAGGCATTTTGAAACTTTTACAGATTGGCTTTATCCTAATGTGGTATTAAACTAGCGGATACTTTTCAAGCACAAATCCTAAATATGCTAGGCTCAACTAAGTGCACCAACAACCAATGCTAAGCAAGATAGGTACTTAATGAAACTAGCAAGCACAATTTATATCACAAGATATGGAAATGTAGGAACAACTAAGGAATTCAAATAGCACAGGATATATCAATAAGAGCAAGTATGAATTACGGAAACTAAAGGGTGTGGGTATGGGATAACCACAAGTGAGTCGAGGACGCAGATTTATTCCAAAGTTCACACTCATGGGGGTGCTAATCTCCATTGGAGCGGTGCCGAAGCCAAAGCTCTGGGGCTCCACTAAGTGGTTGACCGTATTCTCCCTTCCGACTCACCCCCAATGGACGAGCCTCGATTCACTCGGGGTTGGTCTTGAAGGTGACCACCACACCATTACAAACTTCTCCTAAGCACACCACAAACACGAAAGCTTCTGGAGGAACTTGACCACCTAGGCCACTTCACACCCTTCCCTGGAGCACACCACAAAAGGAAGCTTCCGAAGGAAACTTGGCCGCGCCTCTTCACAAACTTCTCAATATATATCACCAAACTGTCTAGGAGGCGGAAGCCTCCAAGAGTAACAAACTCACGGGCTCTCACTCGAACAAATCGATGCTGGGAGCTCAAACCAATGCAACAAATGCAATACAAGGTCAAGCGACAAATTCTCAACTCACTGTCTCAATCTCACAACATGCACTCTTGAAAGTAGGAGACTGAAGAGAGGGGATGCAACGGATAAAATCAACAAATGACTCAAAATCCATCCACAAATCCCCCTTCACATAGAGGGGATATAGGGGGTTTGGGAGAGGTGGTAAGAGGCTCAAAATGATATTTAGAAAGTGCCTGAACAGGCCCCAAACCACTAAATCACTTGATCCCACGTGGTGCATTGGTTGCGCTTGTGAGTTGGACATCTAGATACAATCTTCGAGCTTCATCTTGGTCAACCAACATCTTTACTTCATGCCCCATCTTGGTTTATTGAAAGCCATAATGAAATCTTCATTTCCCTTCATTGCTCCAAGACTATATCACCAAAGACTCTTTCATATATCAAGTCCACTATGAATATCATCATGGTCACCACATGCTCTTCTAAAAACTACATCGTAGTCTCTTGAGAGGCACAATGAATTCTTCACTCTAGTTGCTTGCTTCAAGACTTGATCAACCGAAAACCCAACACATTATATTACCATGATCTTGTCTGGAAACCATAACTTGAATTCTTCTATTTGATTATTCTCTCAAGCTCGTGATCCACAAAACCAACTTTAAACCTCACTGAACATGGGATCTCGAGAGCCAACACCTAGGCCCCATGAGCACGGGTGAAAGAGCATGGTGCCCCCATGTGTGGTTTTGGTAATTGATGACATTCTCTATGGACTAATGGTTACGGGTTACCTTGAGTTATATTTGTAGGATTTGTCCATAGGAATTTCTTGAAGTCCATTTGCTGGTTTCAAGGAGTTTATGAGATGACCAAGGTGCTATTCAAGGAATTATCCAAAGATGGTCATGTAGAAGACATGATACAAGGTTGATCAAGACTAAGTTAAACTGTGAATCAAGTTGATCATCACGCAAAGCATACAAGATGTATCAAAAAGGGATCAAGTGATCCCATGGTATTGTAAGCATTGTCCATTACGCTTTGTGTACTAACCCATGGTCTACGTGAGAGTTCTTTGTGGGGTCAGGTATGTTTCGATGGGCTTGCGTCAAGAGGAAGATCTCATGCAACCAATGTAGGACGACATCAAGTGGTGATCATCCTCATGATTGCGGTGTGCATATTCAAGTGGAGCATCACGAAGAGATCATGGTAGAAGCTTGTTGTCCATTGTGGTGACAATGAACTTGTGAAGATGTTCCGAAGAGTGGCTCACCCATAGTGGAGTATGGGGGAGCAAGCTACTAGTCTTGATCGAGCCAACACAATCAAGAAAGGTGGTCCAACTTGAGGGAGTCAAGATCGTCATCATCTAGCTCAAGTGGACTATGTGCAAGGAAAAGGTTTTCCCTTGATAGGTTTTCTATTTTACCGGTCTCATGATGGTAGTTGGGAGACTGGGTTATAGGATCGATTGTCGTACTATCACGGGGGGCTCTCAAGTAAGTAGCTTGATCATTTTGTTCGTAGAGAGCTCAAACCATTGCATCCTTTGCATCATATTTCTTGTTCTTGTTTGGTGTTTATCTTTGTGAGTTTTAGAGCTTATGGTCATCTTCATGACAAGCTCGAGTTCATCAAAAATGGAGTTCATATATGCATCTTCTATGATGTTTTCGATGTTGAAGTTTTTGCCGGTTATTCATTCATAGAGGTTTCACATCTCTATATCTTAGGAAACTCCCTCTTCCACTTTGTTGTTGGGTAGTATTTGTCGTCATCTATCCAACAAGCTTGGCTTTGCTCATTTCGGAGCTCATTTGCTGAATTTATGGCAGTTCAGGCTTTCCTACATCCATCTGTTTTGCTTAGGCCTTTTGTTGCTCTCTAGCAGTAGTACCGCCCTGGGCAGCGATAGTACCACTTGTGAGGTACTTCCATGGTTTTAGTGCCGCACGCACTACCGCTTGTTTTCGGCTTCTGTTCTCTTTATCGCTTCAGCAGTAGTAGGGCGGTAGTGGCGAGCGATAGTACTACTCTAAGTGGTACTACCGGCCAGCCACTACCGCTGCTACGCTCGCCTATTTTATCGCCTCTAGACTCATTTTCCTCTCCGCGTTTGTAGGATGGCTGTAAGGGGCGGTAGTACTGCTTCTCCCCTATATACTGCAACCTCAGTGGTAGTACCATTGGGGCCACCGGTAGTAATGCTCTGGCGGCACTACTGCCTCGGGATGCTTCTTCTGTGCACTATATTCTGGGTACTTCTGCCCGAGCGGTAGTACCTCTTGTGTGCATCCAGTACACATAACTGTTGGACTTGGGGAGGCCTATAAAAGGGGGTCTTCTTCCCCAAATGATTCTTATCATTTGAGCTTGTGCTCTTCCCCCATTGTTGACCTTCTTCGAGCTTGCTATCTCTCAATCCCTCTTTGGATTCTTGCTAGTTTTGGGGGGAGAGAGAGCAGATCTACATCCACATTTCCACCAATCACTTTCTCCTCTATGTGAGGGGAACCCCTTGGATCTAGATCTTGGAGTTCTTGGCGTTCTCCTTCTTGTTCTTCCTCTCATTTTCTTCCATAGCTTTCGTTGCTTTGGTGGGATTTGGGAGTGAGGAACTTGGGCACTTCGTGTGCCTTTGCCATTGCATTAGTTGCATCGGTTTGAGTTCTCCATGGTGATACGTGGAAGTCAAAAGTTGAGAAGCTTGTTACTCTTGGGTGCTTGGTACCCTAGAGCTTGTTCCTCTTGGGTGCTTGGACGCCCAAGATGGTTGGTGGTGCTTCGGAGCTCAATCATTATGGTGCAAAGCTCCGGGCAAGCGTTGGGGGGGGGGGTCTCCAATTAGGTTGTGGAGATTGCCCCGAGCAATTTGTACGGGTTCCAGTGACCGCGCCCAAGGGTTGCCAAGGTATACGGGTTCGGTGACCGCCCCCAAGGGTTGCCATTTGTACAGGTTCGATAACCGCCCTCAAGGGTCCCTTAGTGGAATCATGGCATCTTGCATCATGTGAGTGTGTGGGGAGATTACGGTGGCCCTAATGGCTTCTTGGGGAGCATTGTGCCTCCACACCGCTCCAAACGGAGATTAGCATCCGCAAGGGTGTGAATTCGGGATACATTGTTGTCTCCGCGTGCCTCGGCTGTCTCTTACCCGAGCCCTTTACTTATGCACTTTTCTTTGTGATAGCCATAGTATGACATGTTATATATCTTGCTATCACTTAGTTATTTATCTTGCTTAGCATAAGTTGTTGGTGCACATAGGTGAGCCTAATTATTTTAGGTTTTGTGCTTGAATAATTAAGCGCTAGTTTTATTCCGCATTTGTTCAAGCCTAAACCATAATTATTTTAAAGCGACTATTCACCCCCTCCTCTAGGCGACATCTACGATCTTACAACGGGGGGATCCAGAGAGCTGACACCTAACCCCGTGTGCACGATACAAGCCCGTGTGCACGGGATATCCAGAGAAGGATATGAAGACTTCTTCGGATGCTTTGATGACATTCTTCACAAAACAACCCAATGCACTTCAAGCATCACTATGTAACATATCTTCATATAAGATTCAATGCACTTGATGCTCCATATAAATTGTCATTTAGTTGCACAACATAAAGCAAATATATCTTCATATATATGGACTTCATCCTTGATTCCATCCAGTATCCTCGAGGCACCATCTATGGACAAAACCTTACATCTCACCGAAAACATTACACTACTAGGGAAAACCTTATACACAGAAATTTAGCAGCAGCGCGGGTCAAAAAAGCGCGCTAGTGCTAGATAGCAGTAGCGGTTGGGAAAAAACGTGCTACAGATAAAATCATAGCAGTAGCGTGTGTGGTTGTAAAAGCGCTACTACTAATATTCCCATTGCTAGAACGCTAGGCTACACATAGCAGTAGCAGGCTTGGAAGAAGCGCGCTACCGCTAGGGCATAAGTAGTAGCGTGTTTCCTATGAAGAGCGCTACTGCTAATGGAAATAAAATAAAATGAAAAACAAATAGAAAAGTAAATGAAAATGAAAGAAATAGAAAAAGGAGAAAGAAAAAAATAGAATGTAAAGCAAAATAAATGAAAAGGCGAAAAAAAGAAGAAAGGCATAGTAGTACCGTTTGTTTGTAAGAGGCGCTATAGCTAACGTAGCTGCAGCGCGTTTCCTAGACCCCCGCTATAGAAACAAAAGAGGAAATAAAAAAAGGAAGGAAATTACATAGCTATAGCAGTAGCGCGTTTTATAAAAACCGCTATAGCTACCTTAGCTATAGCGTGTTTTGCAAAACACGCTACCGCTAAGTTTGACTTAACCAAAAAACTGTTTTCCCTCGGCCACCATTTCTCCGCCAAATCCCTCGACCCACCCCGCCGCCGTCTCCCCGATTCGCCATCTCCTGCCGACGTCGACGCCCCCGGAGCCACCAGAGCCGCGCGCCGTCGATGCCACCGGAGCCGCCCCCAACGCCACAGATCCGTGCGGCATCATCAACGCCATTGGAGCCGCCGTCGATGCCACCGGATCCTCCCTCGCCACAACGGCCTCCCTCGTCGTCACCGGAGACGCCCTGCCTCCCTCGCCACCACCGGAGCCATCCTCTGTAAGCCCCCACCCCTCCTCTCTCTCTCTCTCATGCATAGGTTAACTAGTTTAATTAGGTTAATTATCTAGGTTAGTGCAAAAAATTAGTTAGGGCTTTGATAGAGAAGTAGTTAGGTTAACTAGTTTAATTAGACTAATTATCTAGGTTAGTGTAAAAAATTAGTTAGGGCTTTGATAGAGAAGTAGTTAGGTTAACTAGTTTAATTAGGTTATTATCTAGGTTAGTGCAAAAAATTAGTTAGGGCTTTGACAGAGAACTAGTTAGGTTAACTAGTTTAATTAGGTTAATTATCTAGGTTAGTGCAAAAATTTATTTAGGGCTTTGACATAGAACTAGCTACGTTAACTAGTTTAATTAGGTTAATTATCTAGGTAAACTAGGTTAACTAACTAGGTTAAATATGTAGATTAATTAGGTTCATTAGATTAACAAGCTAGGTTAAGTAGGTTGGCTAGGTTAGAGCAAAATTTCATTTTAGAGCACTAGGTCAGAAGGGTTAGAGAAATGGAGTTCCTTTGCAATTTAATTGGGTTCTATCCTAGGCAGAGAAGGGTTAGAGAAAATAATGTGTGTGTGTGTGTGAGAGAGAGAGGAATAGCTAGATCAACATAATTTGGGTTCTATCCTAGGCGGAGAAGTGTTTAGTGAGGTCATTTTGCAAAGGTTTTTAATTTTTGAAAAGACCACTATTTTTCAAGGATAAGAATTCAGGCAAGTTTTATTTTAAAGATGATCACTTCCTAGACTTTTATTGTTGATTATATCTTTTCATTGAAGTGGTCATGTTATATCTTTTCATTGAAGTGGTTCGATTGTGCCCAAGTGGCTTTGTTGTTTCCAGGGAATGAAGCCGAGTGGCCTATGTTTTGTCGGAATGTTGATTCATTTCCATTCCGGCACATTTCAGGTTCTCGATTTGTCCACTTTTTAGCAAAAGTCATGCCAAAATTTTCGGTGAATTTCGGCATGACTTGTGCTACAAACTAGGACATATCGAGTGTCCGGGATTTGCCGCACCGGGAAGGAGTCAACGTTCCTGCATGTCATTATTCATTTTATTAGGTCTAGAATTAATTACTAGATTTAATCGTAGGAAACATGGCTAGCAACGATGAAGGACAGGGTTCTAGTGACTGCGACAACATCTACCGGGCGGCAGAAGAATTTTTGAGGGACGCCGACGATCAAGAGTTGATGTTTGTGGGTCCACCTGTCACATCGGAGATTGAGACTGACATCGAGACTGGCGCTGAGACTGAGACCGGCATCGAGACCGGCGCTGAGACTGAGACCGGTGCCGAGACTAGCGGAGCCGGTATAGAACCAAAAGCAAAGAGGCAACAGCTTCCTAACAAGCTCAGGACTACTAGACTGGTGGTCACGGAGGTTGACGACGGCAATTTTGAGCCAACCAAGCCCAAGGACGCGCGCGCGTGCTACGACAATCAAGTAGGCTGCATCATATGGACAACCACTACCATCAACGATGCGAAACTAAAGAAGATAGATAATATGAGGCCCTCCCTCCTAAAATAGCTGCACCAGATATTCTTGTTCTCGGGCCGGAATGAAAAGGATTATAAAGATCCAGATAAGGACCCGGCAATGAAGAAGATAAACAAACACGCCATGACCAACTTTAGCGACGCGTTGGCCGCCTGGAAAACAAGGGTGAAATATCAGATCGTCGTCAAAAAGGAACCCTACTCCGAGATTGTATAGGATAATCTGACAATCACGGAAGAGCACTTTCAAATATTCAAGGCGGCTTGCGAGGCCGAAGCTGCCAAAAAAAGTCGAAGTACATGAAGGGGCTTCAACGGAGGAACATTGGGAGCCACCACCTCGGAAGCCGTGGTTACGGCGGGAAGAGGTCCATATGGGCCATGGAGGACGCGGAAGCCGTGAGTCTGGGCATCCCAGACCCCTTCGCGGAGTTCACCGTCCCACAGGAGCGTGACGTCCTCAGGGCCCGGCACCATTGGGACCCAGTGAAGAAGGTTTTCGAGACGAACGAGGTCATGACGGAGTTCATGAGACTGCTGGTAATTTTAGTTTCTGATCAATTTGATTGCATGTTAGTCATATTTGTAGACGATCCTTGTGCATTTTGCAGAGAGAGCAGCACGGGATTGCGGCTGAAAGCGACTCGCCGCCTGAGGCGTTGGCGAGGCCCAAGTGGGACAATCCATTCAACCGGCCGCTGAACATATTGAAAGAACTCCCGGTGGAGACTCGACCGTTGTATGGACGCGTGCACGGTGTCGAAGACGGCGCCACGTGGAAGAAGTACTACCGTGAGACCATGAAGGAGAGAAAGGAAAGATGGAGGTTAACTGACGAAAACATCGACAAGAAGGTTGAGATTGCGGTTGAGAAGAAATCATCTTAGACAGTCGCAACAGCGGTAGCTACCGCAAGACAGGTGGTTCTAGATATGTCTACTACCTTGGTTCCGGCCGTTTTCAATTGGACCAGGAAAAATCCAGGAAAAAGGGCAGCGGACTTTCCCCTTGCTGACTTCTTGGGGAGCAGCTCGACTAGCGTTGCACCAGCACCTACAGCTGCACCTGCTCCCGCACTGGCTCCCACGCCGGCTCCTGCACCTACTCCCGCACCTGCTCCAGCACCAGCTCCGGCACCGGACGTGCTCAGCGGTGCTTTGGCTCAGCTCAACACCCTCACGGTATCTGTCACACCGGCCCTCTTCAATAAATGTATAATCTCCCGTTTTCGTTGCCTTTCGGATGTCTCACGTCACAGACTTCTCTTTGCAGGCTGACGAAACCCCGTGCACCTTATTGTACACCATCGGCAACCAGAAGGTGGACGTGGGGAAGGCGACGATAATGGAGCCAAAGGAACCATTGTTCCACAGCCGGCCAATCCCCCCGAACGTCTTCAAGGTTTCCGTGGCCAGTGTCAAACCGGGCCACGAGAATTTGGCTCCTCTGGTACTAGTGGGGGATGGCGACGAGACCCCGCGGCAGCTTGGTGATTGTTGCAATGGGTGGGTCCTGTTGGGGCCAAAGAGTCTACTTCGTCTGGAGGCGGCCGGGAGCACACCCACGAGCACGCAGTTAGGTATGAACATCAACACCTCACCTACTCAATTAGCGTTGGCTGTCGTGCTGGGTGATAGCGGAGGGGGTGAGGAAGAGGCTCCATTAGTCGTTGGTGACATCGCCATAGATGAGGATGAGGATGACGATGACACTCAACAATATGTCAATATTGGCGCCTACTTAGGGTTTGAGCGTCATGAGTCGGTGCCTGAATTGTCGCCTCTGAAGTCTGAACGTGTTATGGACAACCTTCTGGTACCAAAGAAGTCTAGGAAGAGACCGAGGAAAGGCAAAAAACCTGATTCTATGATCCAGCCGCCTCAGCAGCCTCGGGTTCAAGACCGTATAGATAACCCGGTGCGGCAAAATGGCATATCGCCGATGAACCAATCCTACCTGAAGCAGCGATAGGGGCCAGATTCGGCGATGTAAGGAGACTTCATGACGATGTGCTGCGGAGAGAGAAATGCCTCATCGCCTCGAAAAATCCAGGATACCCACTCTATGTGGTTAACGTGCCGCGGCAATTGTCGTACGTCGACACATTCCCCGCGAAAAAGTTCTTCCTTTGGTTCGATTACATCTTCGACATGTATCACTGGAAGAAGCTGGATTTTACGTTTGTCCGCCTTTATGCCTTGCACATGAACTACCTCATCGGGGTTGAGCAGATACGTTTTATTTGTGTCGCTGACCCGTACTTCATGCACGAGAGCTTCTTGGCAGTCTGCGCAAAGCACCAAGAATTCCCGAGGGCGTACCTCGTCAATTTCATGCTCACCAATAAGGACAAGGAGGCGATTCTCGTGCCTTATCATCCCCTTTAAGTCATCCGCGCGGATATCCTTCCTTCGATTTCAATCATTCATTTGCACGGTGGAGGCTAATTAATTTGAGGTGTACTTATTTTGCGCAGTGGCGGGCGCGTCGTCCTCATCATCCTCTACCCCCGATACTCCCACGCTCTTACTTGGACTCGTCGAAGAACATTACCAAAAAGGATTACACCCACATCAAGTCTGTTCTCAACAGTGCTATATTTTACTACGACAAAGGGGGTGGAGAGGTCAACGACAAGAAGACAAGGCACGGCAGGCCCGCCTTCAGCCATAAGACCGACTTCTGCTGCATCCAGCAACCGAGTGATTCTCGTAATGATGAATTATATGTCCTACACCACATGCTGGAGTACAGACGGGATCACCAGAAACTTCGCATATCACCTAAATTCGGCGATGCCCATATTCTGCAATGGGCAAAGCACATAGGAGATATCGAGGATCATCGACTTCGAGCTGAGTTCTATCACATCCAGCGCGAACTTGCCCAAATCATCATGAAGGAGGTCCTCGAAAAAACAGGGATGTTCTAAGAAGAAGGAGAAATGTCGCGGGAAGAAGTCTGAACACGCGTAGCCTCTCAGCGTCTCGACATGAAGCCTTTCACTAAGCTCGAGGACTTTCTCCTTGACATGGATGGATATGGCACGACATGTTGGAGTGATTGTCGATATATGACAATGTATGTTCGTTTAGTCCATACTTTCTGTATGACAAAACTTTGAGTTATGCACGGCAAAACTTTATTTGTGATGTAATTAAACCGTCCTCCTCCTCGACTAGCAAAGATCACTCTAGTTAGGCCATTTTGGGTACGATGAACTTTGTTATTTATGCTTATGATATGTTGCTTCTATTTTTGCCAAGTCTGTCTTTTTCTGTTGCTCAACTATATATGTTGCATATCATCGACTCATGTGACGATGCAGGTGCATAGATCATCGATGGCGAAGAAGTGCTACGCCAGGAGTATACGACGAGTGGACGGAGTGTCAGGCCCAGGTGTACCAGTTTTCTGTTTCCAAGCGACAGCCAGTAGTTAGTTTAGGTTCACGCTAAGGCGAGAAAGGGATACGAACTCATGTACTTCATAGTTCCGCTCTCTCTCATAGTATAGCTCTTCTCGTGTATATCATTGTTTAGATGGATGACGATGTAGTTGCAAGTAACCGAGACTTGTATCACTATCTTCGAGATGATGACGAGAGACCACTTTGTGTTGGATGATGATTATGAAGATGACATGATTTGATGAGACTATTTGTTTGTATATGCTATGATTACATTTGTATGTGTATGATATGCTAAAGATTATTGTATAAAGCCTATTCAAATACAAAACAAATATGCATAAAAAATAGAAACTAATAAAACTAGCAGTAGCGAGGGGAACAAAGTTAGCGAGAGCGCTCCTTACCGAAGAGCGCTTACATCTAACAAGCGCTGCAGATATTAGCAGCAACGCTCTTAGCTAAAGCGCGCTACTGCTATCCATGTATAGCAGTAGCGTGGGACGATAGGCGCTATTGCTACACGTTAGCTGTAGTGCCTTATCAATAGCGCGACCTCCCGCGCTACTGATAGGCAAAAACCCGCGCTACTGCTAGGGTTTTTCGTAGTAGTGTTAGTCCATAGAGATTTTCATTAATTACCAAAACCGCACTTAGGGGCAAGATGCCCTTTCACCGGTTGTCTAAAGAGTGATGTGCAACCGGATGTCCGACCATTACCGGACGTCCGAGATACTAGAGACAATGATTGTGTGCTATGACCAAAATATCTGAGTGGAAGTAGAGAGAAAAACCATGGGTATTTGAGCAAGTCCTTCACGAGTCCCATTATTCCCCTCTTAATACCGCGGGATCCCTATACTCAAGATCAAACATAAAAGCATAAGCTAGTTGTCTTGTTTCTTCGTTGTTGAGCAATATATGTGTCCTAGTCATGATCCACACACAGTCCTGTGGGGGTTAATCCTGAGATATACTTGACAAACAATATTAGTCCCCTATTGTATATTGTCATCAACATCAAAATACGATTAACGACATGATTGCACTTTCAGTAGGGCTGATCCAAGATTTTGTACAGCTGTGTGGGGCCACCCTTGCCTCCTTGGAACGGCTTCTTCTTGATGCCACCGCGCTGGTTACTGAAACCGGCATTAACCTTGGTATCCTCCGCGTTGTTGTTGTTGCCCCTATTACGACACTTATTGTTCCTGTTACGCCGATGTTTTCCGTTTCCGTCATGTACTTTGGAAGTTCCGGACCAGTTATTCTAGCCAGCAGAAAATTGAGTCCTGAGATGCGTGAAGCCTGCCATTGTCCGAGCCTTTTCATGTCCGAGTTTCGTGGCCAACCACTCATCGTTGATGTTGTGCTTGGAAAATGTTATCGCCTCGGCGATTGGGCAGCCCACTATCTGGTTTTTCAGAAACGGGTTCCAGAATTTGCGGACCAATTCCCCTGGCTTCTGCACGATATGAGCAAGTGGGCAGTTCCTATATATGCGACCCGAGATTTTTATTTTTTTCTATGCGTGTTCTAATCGTTTTTCACAGTTTGTAGTGGTTTCCCTTGGTTTTCTCTCGTTTCCTTAGTGTTTTCATTTGATTTTTTTTGTTTTTTTGTTTCTTTCTCGGTTTTCTAAGTTTATTTTTTTCTTTATCTAACATATGTCTATATTTTCATACAAATTGTACATATTATGCGGGCTTAACATTTTTCAAATATATGTTTTGAGTTTTATTTTTTTGATGCACACTATAAATTTTGGTATACATTTTATATATTTTTATACATGTTTAACATTTCTTAAATACATTATTAACACTTTCTAAAAATATGTTTTAATATCTATTTTTAATACGCATTGTACATCTTATGTATACATTTTTTTCATACACATTTAGCATTTTCCACATGATTAACATTTTATAAAATGTCACATAAATTTTTAATGGCATGAGACATTTTTTAGAATTACAGTAGAATTTTTTACAATATATAACATTTCATAAAAATGGCACGTACTTTTTTGAACGCGGGAACATTTCTTAAATGTCATGAACATATTTTAATGCTATCAATTTTTTCTTCAATTACAGTAACAAACCTTGTACGCCGTGTTAACATTTTTAAAATTTGGGGTGAATATGTTTTGGAAGAATATTATTTAAAACATAAAGGAAAATAAATATATGAAAAAAATAACAACAATAAATACCATAATAAAGCAACAACAAAACATACTATGTGTAAAAGACACAACCTTAGAAAACTTCAACCGAAGTTAATTGTGCCGGCCTATTTCATGATTTGCTGAGGCGATGTGTACTTCCGTAGCGGTTGAAGCGAGATATAGGTTCTTCCCTCGTTGAGTAATCTCCAGCGTGCGTAGGTGATTTTACGTGCTGCGTGCGTGTGCGGCCTGCGTAGGCCCGTTGCTTAGCTGTAGATGAAGACGCCGGCGCAATATGGGTATCTGGATGCGTGGTTTTAGAAACTTTCTATAAGCATTTCGGACCTGTTTTAGAAGTTTCCGCATATATATTACTAGTACAAATGCCCGTGCGTTGCACCGGGCCGTAAAAGGCTGGTTACATCCAAGTGCGAAAGGCTGGTTACACTTCAAATATATGTTGGAAAGCATACATATCCAACATAAGATGTTTGTAGTACACGCTGAGATATCGACTCATGTGTATGCCACTGCAAAGCTAATAGATGAGTAAGCAATTGGAGATACAAAATGAAGCTCTGACAAAAATCGGGCAACATGAAAGCGTATAGCCATAAATATACTATTGGACGCAAAGTGACGGCATATGTTCTGAATTTTGAGTTATAATGTTCAGCCCAACGAAGCAGTGGATGCCCAGATTAGCAGACAAATTTCAGAACAAAAATATGACAACCAGCAATGCTCTGCTATCAAATTAGCATGGACTGCATTGTACATAACCAAGCAGATTTCAGTATGCAATTGAATTTCATTAGTACTATATGAGCAAGGCTATTGCGAGATCTTACGGGTTTCACCTCTAGCCTACCCCAACTTGTTTGGGACTAAAGGCTTTGTTGTTGTTGTTGTTTATATGAGCAAGGCTATCATAGATTATCAAATCCATCAAGCACTATAACTGAGGAATAACCAATTCAAGCTGTGACAAGCAAGCAAATCTCTGCAGAAAGACAAAACTATCTTTGAAGCATTCAGTTGAGAAGATTCAGAACACACGCGTTCGGTTCACAGCTTCAGAGTGATTTCGGCTAGCTAGAGAGGAAACTAACGGAACGAAAAGGCAAAGCCAAGGCTGCTGCAGAGCACGGGCACGAGCTAGCAGTGTTAGCAGCAGGGACGCGCACGAGCGTGCGAGCAGCAACAGTCGCTCCGCACGGGCTCGCCAGCCAGCCAGGGGACAGAAAAATAAATCAAACAGGGGTCAAACATACCTCTGGTGTAGCCGCTGCAGGTGACATTGAGTGCTCGACGGATGTTCTTGTACCTCCGGCGAACTTCCTTCTTATAGCAGAGAGCAACAATCCGGGTTGGGCACTCCATTGAATTGTGTTCGACAAGGACACGGTCTACAATTGATCCAAATTAGGAATAGCACGAGCACAACGCGACACACGATAGCAGAGGAGGTCTTGAAGATGAGTTATGGTGGCCTTCACGAATCATGACGTCACCTATGCCCAAATCCAATCCAATCCAGCATCATAAGTTAAACACACTCAGTTATCTACCATAGACTGATCAAAGTTACAAGTTTACTCCAGGAATCAAGTGCTACCTATGGTAAGGTGTCAAATCTATTCTTGAGGTCCAATAAACAACATGTATAACAAATTGTGCAATTTGCATGCGTTCCTCGCAATATCATGTAAATGCAGCGTGTCTCACATTATTGGTGTCATCGAGAGTGATTGCTGGCATGCCCGAGAAACAAACCTCCGGCCTCTACCTGAGTTCGATCGGACGCCTCTGCCACCTGCATGCGCACACACGGCAGAGATATCAAAGCCAGGCCGAATCAAACCAAGCTCACACCAACCTAATTCTACCAGGCTGAGGAGCTTCAGTCAGCAATCGTACATCAAATATATGTTGTTGCAGTAGCAAGACTAAATAGAAGGTGCTACATAGCACTCTGACATATACAGTATAATTCTAAGTTTAGTCAGTATAGTATTTTTACAAACCCCTAAAAATGGTACAGTATTCTGCAGACTAACCTGCAACATACGGTTTAGTCTGAATTGGCAAACTTGAGCGTGCATCGAGCAGAAAATCGCACATATAGAGAACACAATATCAAGCCGAAGTGAATATATAGTTTCAGTTTTGCAAGCCATAGGGGGGAATTAACTCTTGACATGTTAGGGTCATAACACGACATATTTAGCATACAGAAGAACTGAAACATAATGCAAAATACATAAACGAAACAGAGAAAGTAGTTGGTTTAATGCCTCTAGACTCTAGTGCATATCAGCCAAACTGAAATTGTGAGCAATCAAAAGTATCACCAATTTTTCAGAAAAAAATAAACTGAAACAGGGGCTTGTATCGCTGATTAGCTTTCAAGGGAGACATACCTCCGTGTAGCCGCCTCAAGAGATGGACGGCTCGACGGATATTCTTCTTACGCTGGCAAAGTTCATGGAAGGCAATGCATTGGGTATTATTGACCTTCTGAAATTGCAGTACATACATGTTGAATGTCAAAATGTTGAGTACGAACTTATCATTTGCTTGCTCCTGAGAAGATAAAACCGACATAAAACTGATTACCATCTTACAATAATTAAAATCGAGACTCCCTGGTCCCAGCAAATTACCATGCTAAAGGAAAAAAAACTAAAACTCAAAAGCAACTGAAATTAGAATGTAACAACAAATAGTGCTCCATTATCCCATTCCAAGTTCAGCACCCATGGATTACCTCTTTTGGTCGGTCTCCCCTCATCAAGGATAAGTAATGTTCAGAAGGGCTTCTTTTTTCGATAATCAGGCATGCAAATTAATTACCCTTCCGGTGGAAGGATCATCCCTTGGTGAGCCTCGCCTTTCCTCTAGTAGGTTGGCAAAGCATGGTTTGGCAGCCGGGGTACACCACCAAAGTCTGACAGTGGCTGAACACAGTCGTTCTGTGAGAAAAAAATAGTAAGTTGAATTTTGTGATGGAAGAGAGATAACTAACAATTATATCAGATTATGTAAAGACCCGGTGGACAGGTAAGTTGATTTAGCAGAGCGCAGTGGAAGTTCCGTGTAGATTTCTAAGCTAGATTTGCCTTGCGTTACATAGATTACCTATTTTGCGGACTGTGAATTAAGTGCTTTGGTTGGATATGCACAAATGGACGATGCATACAACTCCCAGTCTAGGATTGGTTTCGGTTCAGAGTCGTCCGGGCAAGCCTTGCATCCAAGTGCGCGGCTGTCGGTGGCGATGGATCTTGATCATGGAGCAGATAATGAGGAGCTCGGGGTGCTGCAGCCGGTATGCTATGGGACATTTGAGAAGCAGCTCACTATAATTCAAGACCAAAAAGACAGTGAGGCTGCTGTTTCGGTTCAGACTAAAGGCAAGACAGATCCCCAAGCTCCATAATTTGATACCTCCCAGGCATTAAGTAAAATAATTAGCTGTAGGCAGGTAACCAGAGTGTTTGGTGCAATCTGTCTATGGGGAATCATATATAGTTGTTTGGTTTCAATGATGTAACTATAGCCTCGAAATGAAACATCATGCTGTCCGAATATATGTCTGTGCAGTGCATAATTCCACGGATAGTTCACACGGGTTAAAAGTGTTGTTTCATGTGCACATATTGATCAAGTAAATTCTTCCAATCTAGTCAATTGTATTGCTGGATTTTGGTGGTCATTCTGAATGTACAGATTTGTTGTGTGCATCTCTGAACTAATATGGATCTGTGTACGAACTATAACTTAGCACTATATCTGGTTCTTGCTATCAGTTTGATTTCGGTGGTCCAAGTGGATATATACACCAGTCATGCAGCCAGAGTCTGCACTATTTGTTTAATGTGAACGGGAGGAGCACAACACTGACCCCATCGCTTATCTCAGCCAGCTTCTTCAGGTCCACCATGGCCACCTACACCGAGCGCCATATCACGTCCCCGAGCTTCGTTGTCCTCCGGCGTGTAGCCGATCTGTCCCCGTCATCCCCGTCTCCTCCTCCGCTGCCTCCACTTCCCCCTCCTACTCCTACTGGCTCTTCCGCCGCCTCAACCTTCCTCTCGTCATCCTACGGCTCCTCCGCTGCTCTCCTCTCCTCTCCTCGCCCTACCGTCCGTTGCTGCGTGGCGGCAGGAGCGTGTCGAGCAACCCGTCGTGGTCGGCGGCATGCGCCGAGCCGGCCGGCGCGGGCCCGAGCGCGGCAGCTCGAGCCTCGACGTCGGCGAACCGTGCACGGGAGGAGGCGCGCGGAGAGAAGAAAGCAAAGAAGCGGGGCGAACGGCGCAATGGCGGAGGATGCGGGCTGGCTGGCGGGGAGGCGGCGGATCGAGATGGGATGGAGGCTGTCGCTGACTCGGGGTGGTTTTTTTTTCAAGCGCGTCCACGGGTGGGGTAGAAATGCGAAACGTTTTTTCCCACTTATTTACTGGATTGCGGGTTGAATTCCCAAAAGCAGAGGGACTTTTCTGTAAAATTGCTGACGACGTACGAACAGAAACCGTAGCCGCTTTATTATTAAAAAATTAGGTAGAGATAGAGATAGGTAGAGAGGTAGAGAGGTAGAGATTGTGTTTCATGTTGGTTTTATAGTTCAAATTCTTTTTTTCAATAGATGCTTAAATTTTCTAATACATGTGGTACATTGTTTTCTACATTTGCAACATTTGTTTCTGAACATTTTAAAATAGAAGATGAACATTTATTCAATAATAAGTTTCGAACATTTTCCAAACATGTGATAAACATTTTTCAAATACACATTGAATATTTTTTGCATATACAATATTATTATAAACTATGCTAGCATTTTCTAAATTAGATAGATATGTTTATAAAAATTGAGAAAATAAAACATGGGAACATTATATTTAAAATGTTACGTACATTTTTATTGTGGTGAAACATTTTTGATTACATTAACAATGGTTTTACATTGTATAATTATTTTAAAATTGTTACGACATTTCTTGAATAACGCGTGAACATGTTTTCAATGTCACGAATATTTTTTGAATGATATCAAGATTTCATAGAAGTTGTGCGAATCTTCAATTAATACCACTTTTTTTATGTCATGAATATATTTTGAAACTTGTGAACATTCTTTTAAGTGTGATTAAACAATTTTTTGAATGCTAAGAACATTTTAGAAAAGGTCTACGAACATTTTTTACACTATATTAACATGTTAAAATGTGCGGTGAGCAGTTTTAAAAATATAAACTAAATTAATTTTTTAATAATATATCCATTTAACATATATGAAAATTACAAATAAATGTAGAAAAATAGAATGAAAAATGAAAAATGAACGAAACTTACTAAGTAATGCTACTGTGATGGCCCATCCTGCCCGGTCTTGCACTAAGATAGACAAAGCCGTGCTGAAAGACACACCCCAATGCACTGATCTTCGACAAACCTTATGCAAACAATCCTTTTAGGTGTATGTAGTACTAATTCTTTTTCACCCATATTCTTGTGCATCTGGGTAGGTCCAATAACAACATAAAATTTTAGGACAAGGATGTATGGAACAAAATTATTGAATGAGACACAATACCACACTCAAACATTTTTCAACTACAGACATATGCACAATTAAACCAAACAAGTAGTACAAAGGGTCAATTAACATTTGTGTTATTTTTTCTTGACAAAAGATGTGATATATTAATGCACGAAAAATAGATACACCTGGACCCTACAACAACGTGATTAATCCCGAGGTTAAGGACCTATGTTGCAAAATTATCACACTTTTGCTATATGTAAGTCGCGTTATATTTATATTTGGGTGAGTCACTTTTTTCTTCTACTAGTACTTAGTCTATTTCCCCCTCATTTTACGCACGCGCGTGCGATACATTATATTTTGATGTGTTGATAGATAATTAATCTTTAATTTAAACACTAGATAAAACATAAATTCTATGTACGTTTTGCCTTTAGTTGAACGGAGGGAGCATTGTTTACCAAGTTTTCCTAGTCTGTTTTTCTTTTTCATTATGTTTATTTGTGAATATTAGGTGTGTGTAACTATACACAGAAGTGTTATACAATATGTGTGTAAATTATACAAGAGTGCCAAAGTTGCACAATTATATGCCAATTTTTTGCATTTATAAAAATATACAGTTTCAGTACAAATTGTGTGTACGTTTTGTCAACATTTGTTTAATTTCTTTATTTTATTTCTTCTTTAAGGGTAATATCAACACTACTAATTTATTTCTTCTTAGGAAACTTCTTTTTTGTGAAATTTCACTATTACATGCTTATTCTTGCATGTTGTGAAAAATCATAATTTTCATCTAAATTATGTGGAAATTTCGCATTATTCGTTTTAGTCTTTTTACATTTGCTTTCTTGTTGAAGTGTAATACCAAAGTCACTAATTCATTTTTTTCTTAAAATCTTTGTTATTTTGGTTATTATTTTTGTTTTTCTTTCATTTTCTTTCTTCTTTAAGGTTAATACCAATGACACTCAAATATTTTACTGAAAAAATATACTATTATGCTTCTTCTTGCATATCATAAAAAACGCATAATTTATGTGTAAATTGTGTGCAAATTTTAGCGTTGTTTTTTAGTTCTTCTCATTTTGTTTTTCAAGAAGGGTTATACTAGTGCCACCACTTTCTTTGAACACGCAATATGTGAACTACGTATATTAGTAGTGCCACATTTTCAATCTCTCACACACGCGCACATTATACCCTCAAACACATGCACACACACACACATATTTGGCGGGCACATTACTCCAAAAGGCGTAGTCATCTGATTCTCAATATAACTGAACCAGACTAAATCATTTTGGAACAAACCATCAAATAATTAAGTAACACTTCAAATTTGTTCGACTCAAGAAACAATCAAACATCAATGTATCACATCCATCTTTACATACTAATTAACTAACAGTTAAGCTGCTGATATATTCATGACTTAGACCATATTTATAAACATGCATGGTAGACGACAACCATTATCTGAAAGTCGTTGCAGTTGCTCTTCCTTATGGTGATTATCACAAGGGTGTCCAGCCTTAGTACTGTATTTCCCGTCAAGAACTCCCGCCAGCCAGACTCATAAAAGGATATGCGTTCGTCCGATCCTATCTTGTACTAAACGCTGTTGAAACGGCATGGTCCATGACGTAGTCCAGTGATGCAGACGGCGGGGATGTCCACTTCGGAAAACATCTTGATAGGTAACTTCTGAACTCCCCATCATTAAGAGCAAATAGAGAGCACACAATGCTAGACATCTCACCATAATTGGTGATGAACAAAAAAGATGAAAGAATTTACAAAACAACTCACCATTTTTTTACGTTGGTTTTTGTTAAACGGTGCATAAAAGGGCTTTCCAACGCAGGCCACACTCGATGGTAACATCGCGGTAACATTCAGGGTCTCATCCCGAGTAAGCTTCCTCAATCTTTGAGAGAAAATTGCTGAACTGAATAGACCATCGTCAACATCTTCCTCGTCGTCATCATCTTACTCATCCTCGTCATTCTGACTATCATCATCATCTGATCTGTCCTCGTCATCTTCACGGCTGCCCTCGTCATCTTGGATGTCTCCGTCATCCTGGTGATCCTGGCAATCATCATGATCCTGGTCATCATTATCTTCATCGATGCAGAAATATATTGTCCTTAACCTGTTGACCTCTCCATTCACGAAAAAGGATATGTACTCTCCTCTGATGAAATTATTCTTTGCAATGTACTGCACTCATCCATCGCCATATATGATGGTTCTATCCCTCCTTTACGTACATCCAATTCGAATGTGCGGCCCATATCATCGTCAAAATACATAACGTTACCGCATAAATTGTTGAAGTCAACCCTTAAGTTGCATGGGATACACTATGCAGCAGGTCATCATTAACAATAAAGTCAGTACAATAATTATACAAATGGTTTGAATAGAATACTAGTTAAGGTCAAAGAATGTTTCCACCGATTTCTGAAATCCCTTCGTCAAGAAGAGTCCGAAATCTAATGCAGTAGCTGTCCATACATGGACATTTGTAGATATGGCAGATCTTAGGCCTCATGATTCCTAATAATCATTATGAAGCTCTTATTAATTGTAATTTTGAGAGGAGGGAGTGACTAAGAAGGGTTCGAGAAATTGGCATGACCTTTGCTAATTATTGAACATATTTTGAGTACCAGAAATGTGATGAAATGGAAGTTAATCAACGTTTCATCAAAACGTTGGCACTTGTTTTCAAAACCCATGCACTTGTCATATGTAATTTCAGCATGACCTTTGCTGACTATTGAACATATTTTGAGTACCAAAAATTTGATGAAATGGAAGATGATCAACGTTTCATCAAAATATTGACACTCGTTTTCAAAACCCATGCACTTGTCGTACGTAAATTCGGCATGAACTTTACTTACAAAGCTAAACAATATTGTCATAGCTAATGAAATTTGGCATGAACTTTGCTTACAAAGTTGACGTATGGAGTGACAGAAATTTGGCAAAACGGAAATGAATAAACATTAAGCAAAAACTTTGTCACTCTTTTTCAAATCCTTGTGAATAACATGAAGCCCATCCACTTCTAATATGTAAGAAAAGTCTTATATGATGTACAACTAGTTAACATACAAATTAATAAGATGCAAATTCTAAACCCTATAGCATAATTTAGTCATGGAGATTAAGTATACCGCTGGCCGCTTTTCCAGCGGTGGACATGACGGCAGTCTAGGGCGACAGTCGAGGCTGCGGTCCAAGCGGGCAATGACGGCGGTGGTTCAGGCGGAGGACGGGGGCTGCGCGCGGTCGAGGCAGAGAACGGCGTGGCAGCGGTCGAGGCGGAAGATGCAACGGCGAGTAGATTCGGTGGCGCTCATGGCGTCAAACGCGTGGAAGGCATCACCGGCTGGTCGGAGGGACAACGGCGGTGGTCGAGGCGCAAGACGACGAGGAAGGGGACGAGGGAGAGGAAATGGCAGAGAGGAAGATGAATGGTGGATATGAATGTTTGTGCCTCGACGCGAGAGCAGTGGCGGGAAATGCTACGTCTTGAGCTTGCGTTAGTTTTCCTTGAAGAGGAAAGGGTGATGCAGCAATAGTAGCGTAAGTATTTCCCTCAGTTTTTGAGAACCAAGGTATCAATTGTTGGGGAACGCAGTAATTTCAAAAAAATTCCTACGCACACGCAAGATCATGGTGATGATATAGCAACGAGAGGGGAGAGTGTATGTCCACGTACCCTCGTAGACCGTAAGCGGAGGCGTTAGCACAACGCGGTTGATGTAGTCGTACGTCTTCACGATCCGACCGATCCAAGCACCGAACGTACGGAGCCTCCGAGTTCAGCACACGTTCAGCTCGATGACGTCCCTCGAACTCCGATCCAGCTGAGTGTCGAGGGAGAGTTCCGTCAGCACGACGGCGTGGTGACGATCTTGATGTTCCACCGGCGCAGGGCTTCGCCTAAGCTTCGCGACGATATGACCGAGGTGGAATATGGTGGAAGGGGGCACCGCACACGGCTAAGGAACGATCCGTAGATCAACTTGTGTGTCCATGGGGTGCCCCCTGCCCCCGTATATAAAGGAGTGGAGGAGGGGAGGGCCGGCCCTCTACTATGGCGGCATACTGGGAGTCCTACTCCCACCGAGTAGGATTCCCCTTTCCTAGTCCAACTAGGAGTCCTTCCATGTATTAGGAGTAGGAGACTAGGAAGGGGAAGAGAGAAGGAAGGAAGGAGGGGTGCGGCCTCCCCTAGTCAATTCGGACTAGGCCATGGGGGCGCGCGCCCTAGGCAGCCCTCTCTCTTTCAGCAGGCCCAATAAGGCCCAATACTTCTCCCGGCGAATTTCCGTAACTCTCCCAGACTCGAAAAATACCGAATCACTCGGAACCTTTCCGAACTCCGAATATAGTCGTCCAATATATCGATCTTTACGTCTCGACCATTTCAAGACTCCTCGTCATGTCCCCGATCTCATCCGGGACTCGAACTCCTTCGGTACATCAAAACTCATAAACTCATAATATAAGCATCATCGAAACCTTAAGCGTGCGGACCCTACGGGTTCGAGAACTATGTAGACATGACCTAGAACTATTCTCGGTCAATACCCAATAGCGGGACCTGGATGCCCATATTGGCTCCTACATATTCTACGAAGATCTTTATCGGTCAAACCGCATAACAACATACGTTGTTCCCTTTGTCATTGGTATGTTACTTGCCCGAGATTCGAATCGTCGGTATCCAATACCTAGTTCAATCTCGTCACCTGCAAGTCTCTTTACTCGTTCTGTAATGCATCATCCCATAACCAACTCATTGGTCACATTGCTTGCAAGGCTTATAATGATGTGCATTACCGAGAGGGCCCAGAGATACCTCTCCAACAATCGGAGTGACAAAACCTAATCTCGAAATACGCCAACTCAACATGTACCTTCGGAGACACCTGTAGTACTCCTTTATAATCACCCGATTACGTTGTGGACGCTTGGTAGTACCAATGTGTTCCTCCGTAAACGGAGTTGCATAATCTCATAGTTACGAGGAACATGTATAAGTCATGAAGAAAGCAATAGCAACATACTAAACGATCAAGTGCTAAGCTAACGGAATGGGTCATGTCAATCACATCATTCTCCTAATGATGTGATCCCATTAATCAAATGACAACTCTTTTGTCCATGGCTAGGAAACATAACCATCTTTGATAAACGAGCTAGTCAAGTAGAGGCATACTAGTGACACTATGTTTGTCTATGTATTCACACATGTATCATGTTTCGGTTAATACAATTCTAGCATGAATAATAAACATTTATCATGAAATAAGGAAATAAATAATAACTTTATTATTGCCTCTAGGGCATATTTCCTTCAGTCTCCCACTTGCACTAGAGTCAATAATCTAGTTCACATCACCATGTGATTTAACATCAATATTCATATCTCAGATATGATTAACACCCATAGTTCACATCTTCATGTGACCAACACTCAAAGGGTTTACTAGAGTCAATAATCTAGTTCACATCGCTATGTGATTAACACCCAAAGAGTACTAAGGTGTGATCATGTTTTGCTCGTGAGAGAATCTTAGTCAACGGGTCTGTCATATTCAGAGCCGTATGTATTTTGCAAATATTCTATGTCTACAATGCTCTGCATGGAGCTACTCTAGCTAATTGCTCCCACTTTCAATATGTATCCAGATTGAGGCTTAGAGTCATCTGGATCAGTGTAAAAGATTGCACCGATGTAACTCTTTACGATGGGTTCTTTTATCACCTCCATAATCGAGAAATATTTCCTTAGTCCTCACTAAGGATATTCTTGACCAATGTCCAGTGATCTACTCCTAGATCACTATTGTACTCCCTTGCAAAATTCAGAGCAAGGTATACAATAGGTCCGGTACATAGAATAGCATACTTTATAGAACCTATGACTGAGGCATAGGGAATGATTTTTCATTCTCTTTCTATTTTCTGCTGTGGTCGGGATTTGAGTCTTACTCAATTTCATACCTTTGCAACACAGGGAAGAACTCTTTCTTTGACTGTTCCATTTTGAACTACTTCAAAATCTTGTCAAGGTATGTACTCATTGAAAATCTTATCAAGCGTCTTGATCTATCTCAATAGATCTTGATGCTCAATATGTAAGTAGCTTTACTGAAGTCTTTCTTTTAAAGAACTTTTTTCAAACTCTCCTTTATGCTTTGCAGAATAATTCTACATTATTTCCGATCAACAATATGTCATTCACATATACTTATCAGAAATGCTGTAGTGCTCCCACTCACTTTTTGTAAACACAGGCTTCTCCAAAAGTCTGTATAAAACCATATGCTTTGATCAACTCATCAAAGCGTATATTCCAACTCCGAGATGCTTGCACCAGTCCATAGATGGATCGCTGGAGCTTGCACACTTTGTTAGTACCTTTAGGATTGACAAAACCTTTTGGTTGCATCATATACAACTCTTCGTTAAGAAAACCATTAGGGAATGCAGTTTTGACATCCATTTGCCGATTTCATAAAATGTGGCAATTACTAACATGATTCGGACAGACTTAAGCATCGCTATGAGCTTGAGAAAATCTCATTGTAGTCAACACCTTGAACTTGTCAAAAACCTTTTTGCATAAGTCAAGCTTTGTAGATAGTAACACTACTATCAACGTCCGTCTTCCTCTTGAAGATCCATTTATTTTAACATGGCTTGTCGATCATCGAGCAAGTCAATCAAAGTCCATACTTTGTTCTCATACATGGATCATATCTCAGATTTTATGGTCTCAAGCCATTTCGCGGAATCTGGGCTCATCATCGCTTCCTCATAGTTCGTAGGTTCATCATGGTCTAGTAACATGACTTCCAGAACTGTATTATCGTACTACTCTAGTGCGGACTGTACTTTGGAAGACCTACAAGGTTTTGTAGTAACTCGATCTGAAGTTTCATGATCATCATCATTAGCTTCCTCACTAATTGGTGTAGGAATCACTGGAACTGATTTCCGTGATAAACTACTTTCCAATTCGGGAGAAGGTACTATTACCTCATCAAGTTCTACTTTCCTCCCACTCACTTCTTTCGAGAGAAACTCCTTCTCTAGAAAGGATCCATTCTTAGCAACGAATGTTTTTGCCTTCGGATCTGTGATAGAAGGAGTACCCAACAGTTTCCTTTGGGTATTCTATGAAGACGCACTTCTCCGATTTGGGTTTGAGCTTATCAGGTTGAAAACCTTTTTCATATAAGCATCGCAACTCCAAACTTTTAAGAAACGACAGCTTAGGTTTACTGCTAAACCATAGTTCATACGGTGTCGTCTCAACGGATTTAGATGGTGCCCTATTAATGTGAATGTAGCTGTCTCTAATGCATAACCCCAAAAGAATATTGGTAAATCGGTAAGAAACATCATAGATTGTACTATATCGAATAAAGTACGGTTATGATGTTCGGACACACCATTATGCTGTGGTGTTCCAGGTGGCACGAATTTGTGAAACTATTCCACATTGCTTTAATTGAAGACCAAACTCGTAACTCAAATATTTGTCTCCGCGATCAGATCGTAGAAACCTTATTTTCTTGTCACGATGATTTTTCCACTTCACTCTGAAATTCTTTGAACCTTTCAGACTAATGTTTCATTAAGTAGATATACCCATATCTGCTCAAATCATCTGTGAAGGTCAGAAAATAACGATACCCGCCGCGAGCCTTAACACTCATTGGATTGCATACATCAGTATGTATTATTTCCAATAAGTCAGTTGCTCGCTCCACTGTTCCGGAGAACGGAGTCTTAGTCATCTTGCCCATGAGGCATGGTTCGCAAGCATCAAGTGATTCATAATCAAGTGATTCCAAAATCCCATCAGCATGGAGTTTCTTCATGCGTTTTACACCAATATGACCTAAACGGCAGTGCCACAAATAAGTTGCACTATCATTATTAACTTTGCATCTTTTGGTTTCAATATTATGAATATGTGTTTCACTATGATCGAGATCCAACAAACCATTTTCATTGGGTGTATGACCATAGAAGGTTTTATTCATGTAAACAGAACAACAATTATTCTCTAACTTACATGAATAACCATATTGCAATAAACATGATTAAATCATATTCATGCTCAACGCAAACACCAAATAACACTTATTTAGGTTTAACACTAATCCCAAAAGTATAGGGAGTGTGCGATGATGATCATATCAATCTTGGAACTATTTCCAACACACATCGTCACTTCACCCTTTAACTAGTCTCTGCTTATTCGCAACTCCGCTTCGAGTTACTAATCTTAGCAACCGAACTAGTATCAAATCTTGAGGGGTTGCTATAAACACTAGTAAAGTACACATCAATAACATGTATATCAAATATACTTATGTTCACTTTGCCATCCTTCTTATCCGCCAATCACTTGGGGTAGTACCTCTTCCAAAGGACCAGTCTCTTTGCAAGAGAAGCACTTAGTCTCGTGCTTAGGACCAGACTTGGGTTTCTTCACTTGAGCAGCAACTTGTTTGCCATTCTTCTTAAAGTTCCCTTCTTTTCCTTTGCCTTTTCTTGAAACTAGTGATCTTGTTAACCATCAACACTTGATGCTCTTTTCTTGATTTCTACCTTCGCCGATCTCAACATCGCGAAGAGCTCAGGAATAACTTTCGTCTTCCCTTGCATATTATAGTTCATCACGAAGTTCTAGTAACTTAGTGATGGTGACTAGAGAATTCTGTCAATCACTATCTTATCTGGAAGATTAAGTCCTACTTGATTCAAGCGATTGAAGTACCCAGACAATCTGAGCACATGCTCACTAGTTGAGCGATTCTCTTCCATCTTTTAGCTATAGAACTTGTTGGAGACTTCATATCTCTCAACTCGGGTAGTTGCTTGAAATATTAACTTCAACTCCTGGAACATCTCATATGGTCCATGACGTTCAAAAACGTCTTTGAAGTCCCGATTCTAAGCCGTTAAGCATGGTGCACTAAACTATCAAGTAGTCATCATATTGAGCTTAGCAAAATGTTCATAACGTCTGCATCTGCTCCTGCAATAGGTCTGTCACCTAGCGGTGCATTACGGACATAATTCTTCTGTGCAGCAATGAGGATAAACCTCATATCACGGATCCAATCCGCATCATTGCTACTATCATTTTCAACACAATTTTCTCTAGGAACATATGAAAATAAACATATGAAAGCAACAACCCGAGCTATTGATCTACAACATAATTTGCAAAATACTACCAGGACTAAGTTCATGATAAATTTAAGTTCAATTAATCATATTACTTAAGAACTCCCACTTAGACAGACATCTCTCTTGTCATCTAAGTGATCACGTGATCCAAATCAACTAAACCATAACCGATCATCACGTGAGATGGAGTAGTTTTCAATGGTGAACATCACTATGTTGATCATATCTACTATATGATTCACGCCGACCTTTCGGTCTCCGTGTTCCGAGGCCATATCTCGCATATGCTAGGCTCGTCAAGTTTAACTCGAGTATTCGCGTGTGCAAAACTGGCTTGCACCCGTTGTAGATGGACGAGAGCTTATCACACCCGATCATCACGTGGTGTCCGGGCACGACGAACTTTGGCAACGGTGCATACTCAGGAGAACACTTCTTGATAATTAGTGAGAGATCATCTTAAAATGCTACCGTCAATCAAAGCAAGAATAAGATGTATAACAGATAAACATCATATGCAATCAAAATATGTGACATGATATGGCCATGATCATCTTGCGCCTTTGATCTCCATCTCCAAAGTACTGTCATGATCTTTATCGTCACCGGCACGACACCATGATCTTCATCATCTTGATCTATATCAATGTGTCGTCACATGGTCATCTCGCCAACTATTGCTCTTGCAACTATTGCTATCGCATAGCGATAAAGTAAAGCAATTATTTGGCACTTGCATCTTGTGCAACAAAGAGACAACCATAGGGCTTCTGCCAGTTGCCGATAACTTCAACAAAACATGATCATCTCATACAACAACTTATATCCCATCACGTCTTGACCATATCACATCACAACATGCCCTGCAAAAACAAGTTAGACGTCCTCTACTTTGTTGTTGCAAATTTTACGTGGCTGCTACGGGCTTAGCAAGAACCGTTCTCACCTACGCATCAAAACCACAACGATAGTTTGTCAAATAGACTCCGTTTTAACCTTCGCAAGGACCGGGCGTAGCCACACTCGGTTCAACTAAAGTGAGAGAGACAGACACCCGCCAGCCACCTTTAAGCACGAATGCTCGTAACGGTGAAACCAGTCTCGCGTAAGCGTACGCGTAATGTCGGTCCCGGCCGCTTCATCTCACAATACCGCTGAACCAAAGTATGCCATGCTGGTAGGCAGTATGACTTATATCGTCCACAACTCACTTGTGTTCTACTCGTGCATATAACATCAACGCATAAAACCTAGGCTCTGATACCACTGTTGGGGAACTTAGTAATTTCAAAAACTTTCCTACGCACACGCAAGATCATGGTGATGATATAGCAACGAGAGGGGAGAGTGTATGTCCACGTACCCTCGTAGACCGTAAGCGGAAGCGTTAGCACAACGCGGTTGATGTAGTCGTACGTCTTCACGATCCGACCGATCCAAGCACCGAATGTACGGAGCCTCCGAGTTCAGCACACGTTCAGCTCGATGACGTCCCTCGAACTCCGATCTAGCTGAGTGTCGAGGGAGAGTTCCATCAGCACGACGGCGTGGTGACGATCTTGATGTTCTACCAGCGCAGGGCTTCGCCTAAGCTTCGCGACGATATGACCGAGGTGGAATATGGTGGAAGGGGGCACCGCACACGGCTAAGGAACGATCCGTAGATCAACTTGTGTGTCCATGGGGTGCCCCCTGCCCAGATATAAAGGAGTGGAGGAGGGAGGGCGGCCCTCTACTATGGCGCTACTGGGAGTCCTACTCCCACGGGAGTAGGATTCCCTCTTCCTAGTCCAACTAGGAGTCCTTCCATGTATTAGGAGTAGGAGACTAGGAAGGGAAGAGAGAAGGAAGGAAGGAGGGGTGCGGCCTCCCCTAGTCCAATTCGGACTAGGCCATGGGGCGCGGCCTGCCCTAGGCAGCCCTCTCTCTTTCCGCAGGCCCAATAAGGCCCAATACTTCTCCCCGGCGAATTGTCAGAACTCTCCAGATACTCAAAAAATACCAATCACTCGGAACCTTTTCGAACTCCGAATATAGTCGTCCAATATATCGATCTTTACGTCTCGACCATTTCGAGACTCCTCTTCATGTCCCCGATCTCATCCGGGACTCCAAACTCCTTCGGTACATCAAAACTCATAAACTCATAATGTAACATCGCCATCGAAACCTTAAGCGTGCGGACCCTACGGGTTCGAGAACTATGTAGACATGACCTAGAACTATTCTCGGTCAATAACCAATAGCGGACCTGGATGCCCATATTGGCTCCTACATATTCTACGAAGATCTTTATCGGTCAAACCGCATAACAACATACGTTGTTCTCTTTGTCATCGGTATGTTACTTGCCCGAGATTCAATCGTCGGTATCCAATACCTAGTTCAATCTCGTCACCGGCAAGTCTCTTTACTCGTTCTGTAATGCATCATCCCGTAACCAACTCATTGGTCACATTGCTTGCAAGGCTTATAATGATGTGCATTACCGAGAGGGCCCAGAGATACCTCTCCGACAATCGGAGTGACAAAACCTAATCTCGAAATACGCCAACTCAACATGTACCTTCGGAGACACCTGTAGTACTCCTTTATAATCACCCAGTTATGTTGTGATGTTTGGTAGTACCCAAAGTGTTCCTCCGGTAAACGGGAGTTGCATAATCTCATAGTTACAGGAACATGTATAAGTCATGAAGAAAGCAATAGCATCATACTAAACGATCAAGTGCTAAGCTAACGGAATGGGTCATGTCAATCACATCATTCTCCTAATGATGTGATCCCGTTAATCAAATGACAACTCTTTTGTCCATGGCTAGGAAACATAACCATCTTTGATAAACGAGCTGGTCAAGTAGAGGCATACTAGTGACACTATGTTTGTCTATGTATTCACACATGTATCATGTTTCCGGTTAATACAATTCTAGCATGAATAATAAACATTTATCATGAAATAAGGAAATAAATAATAACTTTATTATTGCCTCTAGGGCATATTTCCTTCATCAATCCAGTAGGAGGCTCCTCAAAAGTCACACGCACCTACACAAACAAACAAAGAACTCGCAACCAACGCAAGAAAGGGGTTGTCAATCCCTTCACGGCCACTTGCAAAAGTGAGATCTGATAGAGATAGTATGATAAGATAAATATATTTTTGGTATTTTAAATATAGATGCAAAAAGTAAAGATGCAAAAAGTAGATTGGAAGCAAATATGATAATAGATAGATGTTGGGAAACGTAGTAATTTCAAAATTTTCCTACGCACACGTAAGATCATGGTGATGCATAGCAACGAGGGAGGAGAGTGTTGTCTACGTACCCTCGTAGACCGAAGCGGAAACGTTGACGCAACATAGAGGAAGTAGTCGTACGTCCTCCGGTCCAACCGATCCAAGCACCGCACTCGCACCTCCGAAGTTCTTGACACACGACAGCTCGATGACGCCCCCGATCTCCGATCCAGCAGAGGCGGGGAGGAGTTCCACAAGACGACGGCGTGGTGACGATCTTGATGTACTCTGTCGCAGGCTTCGCCTAAGCACCGCCACAATATGACCGAGGTGTAATATCGTGGAGGGGGCACCGCACACGGCTAAGGAACGATCTCAATGATCAACTTGTGTGTCCATGGGGTGCCCCTGCCCCGTGATATAAAGGAGGGAGGGAGGAGGAGGCCGCCCTCTCTATGGCGTGCCATGGGGAGTCCTACTCCCACCGAGTAGGATTCCCTTTCCTAGTCCAACTAGGAAACCTTCCATGTATTAGGAGTAGGAGACTAGGAAAGGGAAGAGAGAAGGGAAGGAAGGAGGGGGTGCGGCCCCTCCCCCTAGCCCAATTCGGACTAGGGCAAGGGGGGGCGTGCCGCCTGCCTAGGGCAGCCCCTCTCTCTTTCCCGTATGGCCCATAAGGCCCAATACTTCTTCCCGGCGAATTCCGTAACTCTCCAGATTCGATAAATACTCGAATGACTCGAACCTTCCGAACTCCGAATATAGTCATCCAATATATCGATCTTTACGCCTCGACCATTTCGAGACTCCTCGTCATGTCCCCGATCTCATCCGGGACTCGAACTCCTTCGGTACATCAAAACTCATAAACTCATAATATAACCATCATCGAAACCTTAAGCGTGCGGACCCTACGGTTCGAGAACAATGTAGACATGACTGAGACACGTCTCCGGTTAATAACCAATAGTGGGACCTGGATGCCCATATTGGTTCCTACATATTCTACGAAGATCTTTATCGGTCAGACCGCATAACAACATACATTGTTCCCTTTGTCATCGGTATGTTACTTGCCCGAGATTCGATCGTCGGTATCCAATACCTAGTTCAATCTCGTTACGCAAGTCTCTTTACTCGTTCCGTAATACATCATCTCGCAACTAACTCATTAGTTGTAATGCTTGCAAGGCTTAAGTGATGTGCATTACCGAGAGGGCCCAGAGATACCTCTCCGACAATCGGAGTAACAAATCCTAATCTCAAATACGCCAACCCAACATCCGCCTTTGGAGACACTGTAGTACTCCTTTATAATCACCCGATTCGTTGTGACGTTTGGTAGTACCAAAGTGTTCCTCCGTAAACGGAGTTGCATAATCTCATAGTTATAGGAACATGTATAAGTCATGGATAAAAGCAATAGCAACATACTAAACGATCGGGTGCTAAGCTAATGGAATGGGTCATGTCAATCAGATCATTCAACTAATGATGTGACCTTGTTAATCAAATAACAACTCCTTCTTCATGGTTAGGAAACATAACCATCTTTGATTAACAAGCTAGTCAAGTAGAGGCATACTAGTGACACTCTGTTTGTCTATGTATTCACACATGTATTATGTTTCCGATTAATACAATTCTAGCATGAATAATAAACATTTATCATGATATAAGGAAATAAATAATAACTTTATTATTGCCTCTAGGGCATATTTCCTTCAGTCTCCCACTTGCACTAGAGTCAATAATCTAGATCACATCACCATGTGATTAACATTGATAGTTCACATCATCATGTGATTAACACCTATAGTTCACATCGCCATGTGACCAACACCCAAAGGGTTTACTAGATTCAGTAATCTAGTTCACATCGCTATGTGATTTACACCCAAAGAGTACTAAGGTGTGATCATGTTTTGCTTGTGAGAGAATCTTAGTCAACGGGTCTTCCACATTCAGATCCGTTATGTATTTTGCAATTTTCTATGTCTCGCAATGCTCGCACGGAGCTACTCTAGCTAATTGCTCCCACTTTCAATATGTATCTAGATCGAGACTTAGAGTCATCCAGATTGGTGTCAAAACTTGCATCGACGTAACCCTTTACGATTTAACCTGTTTTCACCTCCACAATCGAGAAACATATCCTTATTCCACTAAGGATAATTTTGACCAATGTCCAAAGGATCTACTCCTAGATCACTATTGTACTCCTTGCCAAACTTAGTGTAGGGTATACAATAGATCTGTACACACAGCATGGCATACTTTATAGAACCTATGGCCAAGGCATAGGGAATGACTTTTCATTCTATTTCTATCTTCTCGCCGTGGTCGGGTTTTGAGTCTTACTCAATTTCACACCTTTTAACACAGACAAGAACTCTTTCTTTGACTGCTCCATTTTGAACTACTTCAAAATCTTGTCAAGGTATGTACTCATTGAAAAACTTATCAAGCGCCTTGATCTATCTCTATAGATATTGATGCTCAATATGTAAGCAAGCTTCACCGAGGTCTTTCTTTGAAAAACCTCCTTTCAAACACTCCTTTATGCTTTGCGAATAATTCTACATTATTTCCGATCTATAATATGTCATTCACATATACTTATCGAAATGTTGTAGTGCTCCCACTCACTTTCTAGTAAATACAGCTTCTTCGTAAGTCTCAGATAAACTATATGCTTTGATCAACTTATCAAAGCGTATATTCCATCTCCGAGATGCTTGCACCAGTCCATAGATGCACATTTTGTTAACACCTTTAGGATCGACAAAACCTCTTGGTTGCATCACATACAACTCTTCTTTAATAACTCCATCAAGGAATGCAGTTTTGTTTATCCATTTGCCAGATTTCATAAAATGCGGCAATTGCTAACATGATTCGGACAGACTTTTAAGCATCGATATCTCATCGTATTCAACACCTTGAACTTTGTCAAAAACCTTTTTTCGACAAGTCTAGCTTTGTAGATAGTAACACTACTATCAACGTCCGTCTTCCTCTTGAAGATCCATTTATTTTTAATGACTCACCGATCATCGGGCAAGTCTATCAAAGTCTACACTTTGTTCTCATACATGGATCATATCTCAGATTTCATGGCCTCAAGCCATTTCGTGGAATCTGGGCTCATCATCGCATCCTCATAGTTCATAGGTTCATCATGGTCTAGTAACATGACTTCCAGAACAGGATTACCGTACCACTCTGGTGCGGATCTCACTCTGGTTTACCTACGAGATTCGGTAGTAACTTGATCTGAAGTTTCATGATCAACATCATCAACTTCCTCACTATTTGGTGTAGATGTCGCAGAAACCGGTTTCTGTGATAAACTACTCTCCAATAAGGGAGAAGGTACAATTACCTTATCAAGTTCTACTTTCCTCCCACTCACTTCTTTCGAGAGAAACTCCTTCTCTAGAAAGGATCCATTTATTAGCAACGAATGTTTTGCCTTCGGATCTGTGATAGAAGGTGTACCCAACAATTTCCTTTGGGTATTCTATGAAGACGCACTTCTCCGATTTGGGTTTGAGCTTATCAGGATGAAACTTTTTCACATAAGCATCGCAGCCCCAAACATTAAGAAACGACAACTTTGGTTTCTTGCTAAACCACAGTTCATATAGTGTCGCCTCAACGGATTTAGATGGTGCCCTATTTAACGTGAATGCAGCTGTCTCTAATGCATGATCCCAAAACGATATTGGTAAATCGGTAAGAAACATCATAGATTGTACTATATCCAATAAAGTACGGTTATGACGCTCGGACACACCATTATGATGTGGTGTTCGGTGGCATGAATTTGTGAAACTATTCCACATTGTTTTAATTGAAGACCAAACTCAGAACTCAAATATTTGTCTCTCGCGATCAGATCGTAGAAACCTTATTTTCTTGTCACGATGATTTTTCCACTTCACTCTGAAATTCTTTGAACCTTTCAACTATTTCAGACTTATGTTTCATCAAGTAGATATACCCATATCTGCTCAAATCATCTGTGAAGGTCAGAAAATAACGATACCCGCCGTGAGCCTTAACACTCATTGGATCGCATACATCAGTATGTATTATTTCCAATAAGTCAGTTGCTCGCTCCACTGTTCCGGAGAACGGAGTTTTAGTCATCTTGCCCATGAGGCATGGTTCGCAAGCATCAAGTGATTCATAATAAAGTGATTCCAAAATCCCATCAGCATGGAGTTTCTTCATGCGCTTTACACCAATATGACCTAAACGGCAGTGCCACAAATAAGTTGCACTATCATTATTAACTTTGCATCTTTTGGTTTCAATATTATGAATATGTGTATCACTACGATCGAGATCCAATGAACCATTTTCATTGGGTGTGTAACCATATAAGGTTTTATTCATGTAAACAGAATAACAGTTTATTCTCTTACTTAAATGAATAACCGTATTGCAAAAAACATGATCAAATCATATTCATGCTCAACGCAAACACCAAATAACATTTATTCAGGTTCAACACTAATCCCGAAAGTATAGAGAGTGTGCGATGATGATCATATCAATCTTGAAACTACTTTCAACACACATCGTCACTTCACCCTTAACTAGTTTCTGTTTATTCTGCAACTCCCATTTCGAGTTACTACTCTTAGCAACTGAACCAGTACCAAATACCGAGGGGTTGCTATAAACACTAGTAAAGTACACATCAATAACATGTATATCAAATATACCTTTGTTTACTTTGCCATCCTTCTTATCCGCCAAATACTTGGGGTAGTTCGCTTCCAAAGAACCAGTCCCTTTGCAGAGAAGCACTTAGTCTCGTGCTTAGGTCCAGACTTGGGCTTCTTCACTTGAGCACAACTTGCTTGCCATTCTTCTTGAAGTTCCCTTCTATCCCTTTGCCCTTTTCTTGAAACTAGTGGTCTTGTTAACCATCAACACTTGACGCTCTTTCTTGATTTCTACCTTCATCGATTTCATCATCATGAAAACTCGGGAATCATTTTCATCATCCCTTGCATACTATAGTTCATCACGGTTGTACTAACTTGGTGATGGTGACTAGAGAATTCGTCAATCACTATCTTATCTCGGAAGATTAACTCCCACTTGATTCAAGCGATTGTAGTACCTGCATAATCTGAGCACATGCTCACTAGTTGAGCGATTCTCCTCCATCTTTTAGCTATAGAACTTGTTGGAGACTTCATATCTCTCAACTCGGTATTTGCTTGAATATTAACTTCAACTCCTCGAACATCTCATATGGTCCATGACGTTCAAAACGCCTTTGAAGTCCCGATTCTAAGCCGTTAAGCATGGTGCACTTAAACTATCAAGTAGTCATCATATTGAGCTAGCCAAACGCTCATAACGCCTCAGATCCGCTCCTCGCAATAGGTCTGTCACCTAGCGTGCATCAAGGACATAATTCTTTCGTGCAGCAATGAGGATAAACCTCGATCACGGATCCAATCCGCATCATTGCTACTAACATTTTTCAACATAATTTTCTAGGAACATATGAAAATAAACATATGAAAGCAACAACGCGAGCTATTGATCTACAACATAATTTGCAAAATACTACCAGACTAAGTTCATGATAAATTTAAGTTCAATTAATCATATTACTTAAGAATTCCCACTTAGAGACACATCTCTAGTCATCTAAGTGATCACGTGATCCAAATCAACTAAACCATAACCGATCATCACGTGAGATGGAGTAGTTTTCAATGGTGAACATCTTATGTTGATCATATCTACTATATGATTCACGCCGACCTTTCGGTCTCCGTGTTCCGAGGCCATATCTGCATATGCTAGGCTCGTCAAGTTTAACTCGAGTATTCGCGTGTGCAAAACTGGCTTGCACCCGTTGTAGATGGACGAGAGCTTATCACACCCGATCATCACGTGGTGTCCGGGCACGACGAACTTTGGCAACGGTGCATACTCGGGAGAACACTCTTGATAATTTTAGTGAGAGATCATCTTAAAATGCTACCGTCAATCAAAGCAAGATAAGATGCATAAAGGATAAACATCACATGCAATCAATATAAGTGATATGATATGGCCATCATCATCTTGTGCTTGTGATCTCCATCTCCAAGCACCGTCGTGATCACCATCGCCACCGGGCGCGACACCTTGATCTCCATCGTAGCATCGTTGTCGTTTACGCCATCTATTGCTTCTACGACTATTGCTACCGCTTAGTGATAAAGTAAAGCAATTACAGGGGATTTGCATTTCATACAATAAAGCGACAACCATATGGCTCCTGCCAGTTGCCGATAACTTAGGTTACAAAACATGATCATCTCATACAATAAAATATAGCATCACGTCTTGACCATATCACATCACAACATGCCCTGCAAAAACAAGTTAGACGTCCTCTACTTTGTTGTTGCAAATTTTACGTGGCTGCTACGGGCTGAAGCAAGAACCAATCTCACCTACGCATCAAAACCAGAACGATACTTCGTCAAATACACTACGTTTTAACCTTCTCAAGGACCGGGCGTAGTCACACTCGGTTCAACTAAAGTTGGAGAAACTGACACCCGCTAGCCACCTTTGTGCAAAGCACGGCGGTAGAACCAGTCTCGCGAAGCGACGCGTAATGTCGGTCCGGCCGCTTCATCCAACAATACCGCTGAACCAAAGTATGACATCTTTGGTAGGCAGTATGACTTTATCGTCCACAACTCACTTGTGTTCTACTCGTGCAAAACATCAAACCATAAAAACCTAGGCTCGGATGCCACTGTTGGGGAACGTAGTAATTTCAAAATTTTCCTACGCACACGCAAGATCATGGTGATGCATAGCAACGAGGGAGGAGAGTGTTGTCACGCACCCTCGAGACCAAGCGAAGCGTTGACGCAACGTAGAGGAAGTAGTCGACGTCCTCCGGTCCAACCGATCCAAGCACCGTTATCCGGCACCTCCGAGTTCTTGACACACGTACAGCTCGATGACGCTCCCCGGTCTCCGATCCAGCAGAGGCGCGGGGAGGAGTTCCGTCAGCACGACGGCGTGGTGACGATCTTGATGTACTCGTGTCGCAGGGCTTCGCCTAAGCACCGCTACAATATGACGGAGGTGTAATATCATGGAGGGGGGCACCGCACACGGCTAAGGAACGATCTCAATGATCAACTTGTGTGTCCATGGGGTGCCCCTGCCCTGTGATATAAAGGAGGGAGGGAGGAGGAGGCGGCCCTCTCTATGGCGCGCCATGGGGAGTCCTACTCCCACCGGGAGTAGGATTCCCCCTTTCCTAGTCCAACTAGGAAACCTTCTATGTATTAGGAGTAGGAGACTAGGAAAGGGAAGAGAGAAGGGAAGGAAGGAGGGGGTGCGGCCCCTCCCCCTAGCCCAATTCAGACTAGGGCAAGGGGGGGCGTGCGGCCTGCCTAGGGCAGCCCCTCTCTCTTTCCCGTATGGCCCATAAGGCCCAATACTTCTTCCCGGCGAATTCCCGTAACTCTCCGGTACTCCGATAAATACTCGAATGACTCGGAACCTTTCCGAACTCCGAATATAGTCGTCCAATATATCGATCTTTACGTCTCGACCATTTCGAGACTCCTCGTCATGTCCCCGATCTCATCCGGGACTCCGAACTCCTTCTGTACATCAAAACTCATAAACTCATAATATAACTGTCATCGAAACCTTAAGCGTGCGGACCCTACGGTTCGATAACAATGTAGACATGACCGAGACACGTCTCCGGTTAATAACCGATAGCGGGACCTGGATGCCCATATTGGTTCCTACATATTCTACGAAGATCTTTATCGGTCAGACCGCATAACAACATACGTTGTTCCCTTTGTCATCGGTATGTTACTTGCCCGAGATTCGATCGTCGGTATCCAATACCTAGTTCAATCTCGTTACCGGCAAGTCTCTTTACTCGTTCCGTAATACATCATCTCGCAACTAACTCATTAGTTGTAATGCTTGCAAGGCTTAAGTGATGTGCATTACCGAGAGGGCCCAGAGATACCTCTCCGACAATCGGAGTGACAAATCCTAATCTCGAAATACGCCAACCCAACATCTGCCTTTGGAGACACCTGTAGTACTCCTTTATAATCACCCAGTTACGTTGTGATGTTTGGTAGTACCCAAAGTGTTCCTCCGGTAAACGGGAGTTGCATAATCTCATAGTTATAGGAAGATGTATAAGTCATGGATAAAAGCAATAGCAACATACTAAACGATCGGGTGCTAAGCTAATGGAATGGGTCATGTCAATCAGATCATTCAACTAATGATGTGACCTTGTTAATCAAATAACAACTCCTTGTTCATGGTTAGGAAACATAACCATCTTTGATTAACAAGCTAGTCAAGTAGAGGCATACTAGTGACACTCTGTTTGTCTATGTATTCACACATGTATTATGTTTCCGATTAATACAATTCTAGCATGAATAATAAACATTTATCATGATATAAGGAAATAAATAATAACTTTATTATTGCCTCTAGGGCATATTTCCTTCAATAGACCCGGGGGCTATAGGTTTCACTAGTGGCTTCTCTCAAGATAGCATAAGTATTATGGTGGGTGAACAAATTGCTGTCGAGCAATTGATAGAAAAGCGAATAATTATGAGATTATCTAGGCATGATCATGTACATAGGCATCACGTCCGTGACAAGTAGACCGACTCCTGCCTGCATCTACTACTATTACTCCACACATCGACCGACTCCTGCCTGTATCTAGAGTATTAAGTTCATAAGAACAGAGTAACGCTTTAAGCAAGATGACATGATGTAGAGGGATAAACTCAAGCAATATGATATAAACCCCATCTTTTTATCCTCGATGGCAACAATACAATACGTGCCTTGCTACCCCTACATCCTTTGGGAAAGGACACCGCAAAATTGAACCCAAAGCTAAGCACTTCTCCCATGGCAAGAAAGATCAATCTAGTAGGCCAAACCAAACTGATAGTTCGAAGAGACTTGCAAAGATAACTCAATCATACATAAAAGAATTCAGAGAAGATTCAAATATTATTCATAGATAAACTTGATCATAAACCCACAATTCATCGGATCTCGACAAACACACCGCAAAAAGAGTTTACATCGAATAGATCTCCACAAGAGAGGGGGAGAACATTGTATTGAGATCCAAAAAGAGAGAAGAAGCCATCTAGCTAATAACTATGGACCCGTAGGTCTGTGGCAAACTACTCACAACTCATTGGAGGGACTATGGTGTTGATGTAGAAGCCCTCCATGGTCGATTCCCCCTCTGGCAGAGTGCCGGCGAAGGCTCCAAGATGAGATCTCACGGATACAGAAGGTTACGGCGGTGGAAATTGTGTTTCGTTGGCTCCCTGGATGTTTTCGGGCTACGTAGGCTTATATAGGAGGAAGAAGTACGTCGATGGACGCCCGATGGACCCACGAGACAGGGGGCGCGCCCTATGGGGGGGCGCCCTCCTATCTTGTGGAGGCATTGGCTGCTTCTTGACTTACACTCCAAGTCCTCAGGATCACGTTCGTTCCAAAAATCACGCTCCCGAAGGTTTCATTCCGTTTGGACTCCGTTTGATATTCCTTTTCTTCGAAATACTGAAATAGGCAAAAAAAAAACAATACGGGCTGGGCCTCCGGTTAGTAGGTTAGTCCCAAAAATGATATAAATGTGTAAAATAAAGCCCATAAAAAGGGGGTAATATAATAGCATGGACCAATCAAAAATTATAGATACGTTGGAGACGTATCAAGCATATCCAAGCTTAATTCCTGCTCGTCCTCGAGTAGGTAAATGATAAAAAAGAAATTTTTGATGTGGAATGCTACCTAGCATAATTCTCAATGTAATTTTATTTATTGTGGCATGAATGTTCAGATCCAAATGATTCAAAATAAAAGTTCATATTGATAAAAGAAATAGTAACACTTCAAGCATACTAATCAAAGTAATCATGTCTTCTCAAAATAACATGGCAAAAGAAAATTCATCCCTACAAAATCATATAGTTAGGCTATGCTTCATTTTCGTCACACAAAGATGTTCCCAACTTCTATACCCCCGATGACAAGCCAAGCAATTGTTTCATGCTTAAATAATCTCAAACTTTTTCAACCTTCATGCAATACATGAGCGTGAGCCATGGATATAGCACTATGGGTGGAATAGAATATGATGATGGGGATTGTGTGGAGAAGACAAAAAAGGAGAAAGTCTCACATTGACGAGGATAATCAACGGGCTATGGAGATGCCCATCAATTGATGTCAACATGAGGAGTAGGGATTGCCATGCAACGGATGCCCTAGAGCTATAAATGAGTGCTCACCAAAAGAAAACTAGTGGGTGTGCATCCAACTTGCTTGCTCACAAAGACCTAGGGCATTTGAGGAAGCCCATCGTAGGAATATGCAAGCCAAGTTCTATAATGAAAAATTCCCACTAGTATGAAAAAGACAACTTATGAGACTCACTATATGAAAAACATGGTGCTACTTTGATGCACAATACATGAGACTCAATACATGAAGAACAAGGTGCTACTTTGAAGCACAAGTGTGGTAAAAGAGATAGTAACATTGCCCTTTTTATTTATTTTCTTTTTTTCCTTCTTTTTCTTTTTTTCTTTTTTTGGGACTTCCTTTTTTTTGGCCTTTCTTTTTTTTCTTTTTTTTTTCTTCTTGGGCAATGCTCTAATAATGATGATCATCACACTTTCATTGATTACAACATATGAATTACAACTCGAAACTAGGACAAGATATGACTCTATATGAATGCCTCCGGCGGTGTACCGGGATTGTGCAATGAATCAAGAGTGACATGTATGAAAAATAATGCATGGTGGCTTTGCCACAAATACGATGTCAACTACATGATCATGCAATGGCAATATGACAAAACTAAAGTATGTCATGAAGATGATGAAAGGAACGGTGGAAAGTTGCATGGCAATATATCTTGGAATGGCTATGGAAATGCCATAATAGGTAGGTATGGTGGCTGTTTTCAGAAAGATATAAAGAGGTTTATGTGTGATAGAGTGTATCGTATCACGGGGTTTGGATGCACCGGCGAAGTTTGCACCAACTCTCAAGGTGAGAAAGGGCAATGCACGGTACCGAAGAGGCTAGCAATGGTGGAAAGATAAAAGTGCGTATAATCCATGGACTCAACATTAGTCAAAAGAACTCATATACTTATTGCAAAAATTTAGAAGTCATCAAAAATCAAGTACTACGCGCATGCTCCTAGGGGGATAGATTGGTAGGAAAAGACCATCGCTTGTCCTCGACCGCCACTCATAAGGATGCACAAGCCAGGTACACTTCATGTTTCAAATATGTTACACAACTTTAACCATACGTGCATGCTAAGGGACTTGCTAACATCAACACAAGCATTCTTTAAGTTCATAATCACCCAACTAGCATGACTTTAATATCACTACCTCCATATCTCAAAACAATTATCAAGTATCAAATTGATCATAGCATCCAATTCACTTCCTATGATAGTTTTTATTATACCCAACTTGGATGCCTACCATTCTAGGACCAATTTTATAACCATAGCAAATACCATGCTGTTCTAAAAGACTCTCAAAAAGATATAAGTGAAGCATGAGAGACTAGCAATTTCTACAAAAACAAGTCACTATCGTGCTCTAAAAGATATAAGTGAAGCACTAGAGCAAAAACTATCAAGCTCAAAAGATATAAGTGAAGCACATAGAGTATTCTAGCAAATTCTAATCAAATAGGCTTCTCCCAAAAGGTGTGTACAGCAAGGATGATTGTGGCAAACTAAAAAGCAAAGACTAATATAATACACAATGCTCCAAGCAAAACACATATCATGTGGCGAATAAAAATATAGCCCCAAGTAAAGTTACCAATGAACGAAGACGAAAGAGGGGATGCCTTCCCGGGGCATCCCCAAGCTTAGGCTTTTGGCTATCCTTGAATATCTTGGGGTGCCTTGGGCATCCCCAAGCTTAGGCTCTTGCAACTCCTTATTCCATAGTCCATAAAAGCTTTACCCAAAACTTAAAAACTTCACAACACAAAACTCAACAGGAAATCTTATAAGCTCCGTTAGTGAAAGAAAACAAAACCACCACATAAGGTACTGCAATGAACTCATTCTAGTACTCAAAATAAAGCCCATAAACATCCAAAAAGGGGTAATATAATAGGGTGGAACAATCAAAAATTATAGATACGTTGGAGACGTATCAGGAAACAACAAGCACCCACCACATCAAACTTATCCAAATTTTGATTTAGTTGGCGCGCTTGCCAAAATATAGTTGTGGCGGACGCCTAGAGGTGACCGCCACTGCTTACCCATACGCCAGTGGCGGGCTCTTTGCCGGGGCTCGCCACTACAGTTTCCAGCCAGTGGGAATATTTGGAAGAGCCTAGCTGTGGCGGTTGTTGGCTAGCTCCCGCCATAGTTATGCCCGTAACCGCAACGGGCATGTCCTGTCACCCGCCACTGCTCTTTTGAAAAAGTAGCAATGGCGGGTGACAGGTCCTGCCCGCCACTATTTATAGTTCTCCTATAGGGCTTTTCCTAGTAGTGCATCAAAACGACCATACTTAAAACAAAAATCAAACATAAGGAATGGGACCCGAACCGGGTTGCTTGGTCCAGTGGCGTGTCAACAACTTGCATAGAAACCGGCAACGTGCTCCTCCATGACGCAGAACTCTAGCACATTCAGGTTGTCTCCGCCCTTCCTTGAACACGGTAGGCACGGGACATAGCTTGGTGCCTATTGAAAATATGCCCTAGAGGCAATAATATTATATTATTATATTTCCATTTTCATAATTAAGATTTTATATTTCATGCTATAACTGGTATGATCCTGGAACATGCGATTCAGTGGAAAACTCATATGCAAGTGTAAAATGATAAACGGTAATGAGTAGGTTCCTAGTCTTGCCTCTAAGACCGGCTCAAGTGTTGTTGATGATCATGTTTTTTGGATCTTAGGATATAGTTAAGTGTAACGATAATCCTAAAACAACATTGAGGGTATGACATTAGAAGAACGATCATATTGAATCGATCCAAAACTTGTTTGTTATACTTTGAGATAATATCGTTTGAAATCAATTGTTATAACACAGAGCATTAACATGTGTTTTAGTTCCTTAGACCATGAGAGTATCATAGTTAGGGTGGATTAGTGAGTAGCTCGGCTCATTAAGCTCGTACTCGTTAAGACTCGGCTCATTAAGCTCATTAAGTTTAACAAGCAGAAAGCACTGCTCGGCTCGTCTCGTTTGAAGCTCGTTAAGCTCGTGAGCACTCGTGGCTCGTCAACAGATTATAATGTGTTATGATATACATGATGAATTTGTAGGTGTGGTTTTCAAGATGAAATATGGTGACTACAAAAAGAAATGCACTAGTTTGTTGGATTATATGTCGATTAGATTGAATACATGGGCTGAGGTGCTACAAAAAGTTTGGCACGTAAGATGAAAATATGTGTTGTGTTGCTACTAATGAGCTTAATGAGTTACTCGTGAAACTCTTAGCTCGTTCATTAAGCTTGTTAAGCTTACCAAGCAGAAATCAGTTATTGGCTTTGTTCATTAAGAAGCAAGCTACGAGCTTAACGAGCCGAACTATCGAGCGGTCATTAAGCTCGCGAGGTACGAGCTTTTGGTCCAGCCCTAATCATAGTCACTTCCTACTGTACGGTGAACTTGGTTGCTCAAACATCATGTGTAACATGCGATCATAACAACAACTTACAGGTTCATCGAAAAGTTTGACAAGGGACTAGATAGCTCGAGAGTGGGATTTCCTCCTCCGACAATGGAGAGATATTCTTAGGGCCCTCTCGGTGACGTTATCAATCAGTGTCTAGCCAAACACAGGTGACCACGTCACGGGGATGCCGGAACACTTCAACGAGAAAGAAGAATAAAAACGGTAATGAGGGCAACGATATAGTGAGCATGTGTATGACTCAAAGGGATACCAATGCATCTCTGGTTTGGTAAAGTATCACAATGCAAAGGGAACATCATATGATAACCAAAGGTTCACTCGAATGTCATTCGTGTAATCATATGGATCGATATGGACGTCCATGGTTCCGCGGTCATTAAACGAAGGAGTTCCATTCATGTCTATGACTTATGAACCTACGGGGTCACAAGCTTATAGTAATCACGATATGCTGAGTGTTAGTAGGATGAGAGTCTCGAGGATTTGTTTGTGAAATAGTTTCATTAATATTCGAAATAGTTCTGAGAGAAACCAGAAGTGTTTCGGGGTCACCGGAAGGGTTTCGGAGTTTATCAGGCAATACCTGGTATTTCCTATAAATAATATATAGGTGGAAAATATTTCCATTGATGTTAAATTAATAATAAAACACTCTAGTAATTGTTAAAGGGCTTTTATAGTTAACTAAATAACAATGGGCCTTAAAAGGCCAAGTGGGGGAGGGAACTTGGGCCACAAGGGCCCAAGTGGAGGTGCCCCCCCCCCCCCGTCCTATAAGGGAGGCCGAATTGGAGATGGAGGAGGATTCCTCCTCCCCTCCCTTGGCCGGCGCACCAAGGAGGGAGGGACCTTCCCTCCCCGGTGGAAGCCCCTCCTCTCCCCCTCTAACCTATATATATTAGAGGATTTTGTCTTGTGGGATACACAAGTTTTTGATTCTCCCTCTAGTTCCTTTAGTTCTAGTTCTAGCTGATCCTAGTTGATCAATTAGAGATTGACTTAGATCCTCTAATTCTCATAATTAGAAGCCCGGTGTGGTTATAATCTCCTCCCTCTAATTCTTCGGTAACAATTAGCTCTGGAAGGCAAAGCGCTGCCGAATCCTGAAGATCGTACTCTTGCAACCAAGTAGAGAGGTCTTGCGTTCAGTCTTTTGTTCGAGGGATCATTCATGGGCGGTACACGAGGCCGTTCATCTACAGGACAAGGGACTCCATGTACGATCTACACCGACTGGTCTACTTCCGCTACACTCCGAAGTCGGTAACGATCGTTGATCCAAACCTTATATGCATCTTCATATTGTTCCTGGGTAATCTTAGGTCGATTTTTTTCACTACGTTTCCCAATAGTACCAACCTCATCTCCATGTTGGGATCACCCTTGCCGTCCTCCCGCCATCGAAGTCGATCCCGTCCAGCACTAGGATGCCCCAACTCGACATGAATAGTGGTGTATACTCATTTAGCGCACCAGCGAGGAGCTCGTTGTACAACACCGGCTTGTAATTCCTGAGAATGTCTGGTATCCTCTCCTTGTTGTGCTTGATCAGCTTCACCATCTCAGCGGTGTCGCCGTTCTCTACCGCGCGACATGTTGTCACGACCATCTGCAATGCGATGCAGTTACCGTAGTAGACGTCCTCGGCGCCAATGTGCTTCTGCACGTTGGCCCAGAAAACTAGCAGCGCGGGGGAGCCTGGGTCAGTGTTGACCCGAGACAACCGAATGGGAAGTTGAGCCACGCCGGCGCGCCGTGGAGGCGCACCGACTAGATGTCGTACATCTGTGCTGCCTACGCCGCATACTGGTAGGAGATGATCCATATGCTGCGGTGGGTTTCACAATACGTGATCACAGCCACCCACGTCCCCCCTGACCGTTGTTGCATGCCGAGGTACCTCATCTATGGTGCCGGTGGCTGTTCGGGGAACCGGGAGGAGGATGAGCCACCGGTGGCAGGTTCGGGATCCGAGAGGAGGACGCGCCGCCACAAGAGGATCCATGGTGACCACGGGCTCGGGACGACTGCATGTGGCGGCGTGAAACAACGCTTATAATCTGCGGTGGGGACCTACGCCAGCTAGATCTGGACATTTAGGTGGTAGGGCGACGCCGGAGTGGATGCGGGGGCGTGTCGGCGGGGATGCGGGGTGCTCAAGGGTTGCGGTAGCGATTGTGTGGCGTCGGAATTGATGAAGTCGAGCAGTTGGAGGGTGATTTTACTCCACATATGGGCGGCCGGGCATATTGAAGAGTTAGAGTGAACATAGAGTAATTTTTTACTCCTCTAATACGTAATTACGTATAACTAATCGGTAGGTGCGGTTTAGGGCATGTACAATTGTTCTATCTTAAGAGTGTCACGTAGGATAAATGATGAGGTGGGGGAGAGAGAAATCGTAAGATAAGGCTTGTCTTCTCTTATTTAAGAGAAGACAAGAGATGATCTCTTAGCACAATTTGTCTCACCATGTTTTTAGGAACAACTAATTATTGAAAATAAGGCTAACAAATGACCCATTGTAGACATGTTTTTTTGTTATCTCTAATTTACATGCAAGACTTAAAATAAGACTATCTTATTAACCATTGTACATGCCCTTAGAGGAGCGGAACCGAAATTTTACTCCTCTAACGCCTTTTATGGGAACGGTTAGAGATACTCTAAGATAGTTTGACCAGTAAAACCTAGTTTGGACAAAATGAGTATATCACAAAGGACAAGGAATCCACAAGGTAGCATCTTTCAGTTTCGCTTATGAACATATGCATAATCCAACCAAGCAGGTGGTATGAAAAATTGAAGCAACTTCCACGATACATTTTCATAAATGGTGATATATTTAATGCACAAAATAAGATACATATACATGACCGACTGCCCCCTAGGCCTACAATAACACGACTTGCAAAACTAGTCCCGATGTCCAGGATCTAGGCAACGAAATTATTAAGACAAACATGAATCCGCCTGCTGCAGCAATCTCCAAAATCAAACAACTGCCGCTGGCAAAGATCTGAATCACAAAAAACTGCGTATTACAAAACAGCAAATGTGCAAAACGATCATACGATTTCATCGGAGCGTCGCCACTGCGGCGTGGAAACCGTCAACGTGCTCCTCCCTCACGCAGAACGCCAGCACATTTACGCCGTCGCCGTCCTTCCTCGAATACGGCAGGCACGGGACGCAGCCTGGCGTCCACGTCATCTCCATGTTGGCCATCACCCTGGCCGGCCTCCCGCCGCCGAAGTCGACCCTGTCCAACCCAATGCCGCCCCAGCTCGTCATGAATAGCGGCGTGTACCCGTTCAGCGCGGCAACGAGCTCCTCGCTGAACAACACGGGCTTGTAGTTCCCGAGCATGTCCGGTATCCCCTCCTTTCCGTGCTTGATCAGCTTCACCAACTCAGAGGCGTTGCCGTTCGCCACCGCGCCGTACGTCGTCACCACCATCTGCAACGCGATGCAGTTGCCGTAGTAGCCGTCCTTGGCGCCAATGTGCTTCCGCATGTTGGCCGAGAAAACCAGCGGCGCGGGGGAGGCCGGGTCGGCGTTGATCGCACGGGTCCGGCACTGCCATATCGCCGCCGCGACGACCTCGAACGTCGAGCACCGCTGGTCGACGCCCTGGAAGTCGGCCTTGATGCGGTTGATGAAGCTCCAAGGGATGGTCACGTCGGTGTAGGCGAACTCGACGTGCTTGAAGGACAGGGACGGCCCGACGGCAGCGAACAGGTGCGGGATCTCCGGGAGCGCCGCGTCGTGCCTGAATGGAACGACGGACGGCGGGGACTGCCCGCGCGCAAGCTCGCCGACGGCTCCTAGGAACTGGGCCACCCCAATGCCATCAGCGACGGCATGGTTCCACGTCACCCCGACGACGTACCCGCCGCAGGCGAACTCGGTGACCTGCATCATCAGCAGCGGGCATTCCGACAGGCGGGCGCGCTCGCCAAACCGGAGGACAAGGGCATCCAGAGGGGTCACCGGCGGCGCGTCGAGATACCTCACATCCTCCAGAGTGCAGCTCGCCGTCGCCGGTGCATGCGAGCTGGACATCCAGGCCACTGACGGCCAGGCGACCGGCGACGGGGTAGTAGTGGACCAGCGCGTGAGACATCGCACGCCGTATGGTCTCAGCCGGCTCGTGGATCGGGCGGTCGAAAACGTGGAGCGACGAGATCGACATGTAGAGGACAGCCTTGTCGGTGGAAGTGAGAGGCAGGTTGCCGGCCGGCGTGGGCTCCGACGGGCCGACGAGCACCGGCGGTGAGGACTGGGTCACAAGGAATTTCATCGTGCTCGGGAACTTGGTTTTCGATCTGTGGGCTCTAATGGTCAGTGACAGTCTCGATCGAGATTAGTAGATCCGACACGTACTTAACTATGGCAAACCATTGCGTAGGGCACTGACAACATCCAAGTGGTGCAGTTAATTGGGAAGAAACTCAAGAATCAAGATGCCAATGTCAGGCTTGACCGCAATTTTTGGGATACAAAAATCGCCATATCTATATCTATACCTACTATTAAAGGGAATAGGTATTCTTGATTTGGTTCCGCTTTGTTTCGTCCCGTTTTAACTATTTTTACGTACGTTATTTTTTAATTGGAAACCGAGACGTATTTTTAGAAGAATTGGAAACTGAGATGTTTTACTTGTAAAAGACAAAGCGAAGCGGCAGGCTGGCCCATATCTCTATTTTTTAAATGTCCGCAGCATGCTGGGCCAAGTCTTGCCTGCGTCGGCTGTCTGACCTGCTGCTGGCTCGCGCTCCAGCCTAGAGCGAGCCAAAAAAAATGATGCTCAAGGGGGAGTCGAACTCACAACACAGCACATGCACACAATCATTCGCAACTAACTCATCAGTTGTCTCTTCTGAACTGTAACAAGTTATTTTCTATTTATACATTACTTTTGACGAAGTTATGTAGGCTAGATTCATATTTTCAGTGTGTATGCGCATTAGCAAATGTGAGATGCCCACTACGGCCGACGTGCACAGTACGAGATATTGTAGGTGTTTTGTCTTTCATTGCGGGGTAGCCGTGATTTTTTTAAATTTCTGCACCGTGGCCATGATATTTGTGTTGCGTGGCACGCGTGATGGTCAACGCGACCGGACGATAATCACGGCTACATCCTTGGCGCATGCTGGTTGCCTGCCGCTGCCGCTTCGCCTACCGCGCCACTTCCGCTGCAGCATGCCACCTCGCCCGCCCCGCCATTAAGTCGTTGCATCGCGTCGTCTGGCCCCGCATTCCCAACGATGCGGCGCCTTCCAACCTCTTGTCGTCGCAGCCCCTGTCTATAAAAATCCGGGGCCGGCTAGCCGTCAACGTCGCCCTCTCCTCCTCCTTTGTCCCCCGTCGCCCTGGTTTTCCACCATCGCCCCGGTCCTCCCCCGTCGCCCCTTCTCTTCTCGATGGCTTGCTCCAGATCTGATAGTGGCGACAACTGATCTTGGCGTCGACTCTCACGTGGCCGCAGGCGGAGTTGAGCCACTTCGGGTTGCTCGCTCCACCGTCGGCGCGGTTACCGAAGGATTGGCACATCATCACCGACGGATACGTGATGTTGGGGCCTGGCGCAACACCGGATCAGCTCCACTCCCACGCAAAAATGAACAAATTCTAACGTCGAGCACGTTGCAACATGTCTGGCCTCTTTTTAGGGGTTTTTTCACCGAGAAAAACGTTGAAAATGCATACAATGTCATAAATGAACGAAACTTGGCATGCATGCTGGCCATGGTAATGCCATTGTGTGGAAACAATCTGGGTACATTTGGTGAAGGTGAAAAAACATGCTTCGAGACTTGTCATACCGACAGACCCTAATTGTCCCGGTTGAACATGGTCTATTTGTTGCCATGCACAAAATGACGCCAAAATTTGCCAGCATGTGGGCATGCTCATGGCAGCCCCCCACGCAAAAAATGAACGAATTCGGACAGCGAACACATGTTGCGTCACGTCTGTCCTTTGTTTTAGGGGTTTTCACCGGGAAAACCTTAGAAAATGCTTGGTGGAGGTGAAAAAAAGTGCTTCGAGACATGCCCTACCGGCAGACCCGAAAGGTCCTGGTTGAACATCGTGTATTTGTTGCCATGCACAAAATGACACCAAATTTTGGGAGCATGTATGTAGTGTGAACAGGCTTGGTAAGTGGACGAGATGTGAAAATATTATAAATAATGAGACCGCCTGGTCCTCTTTTCCTCGCCATTTTCTTCTTCTTCTTCTTTCCTCCATCTTCCTCCTACCGCTAATCCATGCACAGCCAGCCGGACCGGTTGTTGTCGCCACCCATGGCCATGCGCGTCTGGCATCCCCTCCAATGGCGACGGAGGGGAGTCCGATGTTGACGGGTTCAGGTGATGGTGGAGTTAACTGGGAAGAAACTCAAGAATCAATACGCCAATGTCAGGCTTGACTGCAATTTTTCTGATACAAAAATCGCTATATATATGTCTTAAGGAGTAGAGTAAACAGGCTCCGGTGACCGGCCACAAATACAGTACCCTTTGGTAAGGGGACGAAATGCCAAAATATTACTCCCTCCGCTCCTAAATATTTTTCTTTTTAGAGATATCAAATGAACTATCACATACAGATGTATTTAGACATATTTTAGAGTATAGATTCATTCATTTTGCTTCGTATGTAGTCACTTGTTAAAATCTCTACAAAGACAAATATTTAGAAACGGAGTGAGTACTATACTAGGTAGGAAGTGCGGCTTGCCGCACCCGGCAGGACCACTTCCAGATACAATCATATCCAATCCGGTAGTATAGTCGTAGGAGCATTCTAAATGTAAAAATATCAATGGCATTGGTTCAGTAAAGTGCCATACATCAAATCATTATCTATTAATAAGATAGAGTGAATTGCAGAAAACCACTACATTGAAGCGTAAGGTTGCAGAAAAGACTCTTCTACGAATTTGTGCCAGAAGACACTGATTTTCGTCCTAATCATTTGCAAAAAACACTGATCGATCGTTTTAGGCATTTTAACCTCGATTATGACATGTGGGGCCCTGGCATTTTTGCATAGACACCCTTTAGGCAAAAGTCCAAACACAATCAGCTCCCAGCCATGGCTTTCACGCCCGAAGGAGGAAGAGGACAGCTCGTCCTCGTCGGCCGGTGATGAAGTCATGTACCTAGGGTAGGGTCATGAACCTGTCCGAAGTACCCTCCCCAAGGACATCTTCAGAAGAAGCTGCCTTCCAGTCAACCAAGAGGGATTCCACTCGACGGACTCGAAGGCACTCGACCACGAAGACTCACTCGACCACCAGGATATTAAGAGTCACTCTGTATCCAAACGGTTTGTAATTAAGTAGTCTTTATGGCCATGATGACACTTTATGTAGGGCGTTACCTGTAACGCCAATCCTTTATGTACTTCAAACCCTGCATAACTCACTAGTAGAAAACGGGCCAATGGTCCAGGCCGGCCCAGCCCATTAGTCCCGGTTCAAACCAGAACCGGGACCAATGGGGGCATCGGACCCGGTTCGTGAGCCCCGGGGGCCGGCCGGGCCACGTGGGCCATTGGTCCCGGTTCATCTGGACCTTTTGGTCCCGGTTTGTGAGGCGAACCGGGACCAATGGGCCGCACTCCTGGCCCACCACTATTGGTCCCGGTTGGTGGCATGAACCGGGACCAATAGGCCTCCATTAGTCCCGGTTCGAGCCATCAACCGGGATTAATTGGTTGGTACCCATTGCGACCAGAGTTTAGTCCCACCTCGCCAACCGAAGGGGAACAGGACTGGTTTATAAGCCCCTCCCTCTCTACCTTATTGAGCTCCTCCGATAATGAAAATAGATGCGCTTATATAGGTAATTTAGCATAAATTCATACAGATTTCTCTTGAAATTAAGTTATGAATTTAAGTTGAATTCCTCTATAAGTTTATCTGCATCTCATTTCGAGTAGTTTTTTTTTCTTTTCTGCTATATTTATTTTTTTCTTTTTATTTCTGAGTTGTAATAAGCCATTAAAAATAAGCATATATGCTCCTTTTTAGTACAGTTAATCACAACTACTTTTTTCTTCTATTCATTTCGAGTAGTTTTTATATAGTTTTTTCTGCTATATTATTTTTTCTTTTTATTTCTGAGTTGTAATAAGCCATTAAAATAAGCATATATACTCCTTTTTAGTATAGTTAATCACAACTATTTTTTGCTTCTATTCATTTCTGAGTAGTTTTTCATATAGTTTTTTTCTTTTCTGCTATATTATTTTTTCTTTTTATTTCTGTGTTGTAATAAGCCATTAAAATAAGCATATATGCTCCTTTTAGTACAGTTAATCACAACTATTTTTTGCTTCTATTCATTTCTGAGTAGTTTTCTATATATTTTTCTTTTCTGTTATATTTTTCTTCTATTTATTTCTGAGTGGTTTTTATATATTTGTTTCTTTTCTGCTACATTTATTTTTTTCTTTTTTTTCTGAGTTGTAATAAGTCATTAAAAATAAAAAGAGTCGCAATGCTCGTTAATTTGCTTCAAGCCTTTCGGAATAGTGTCAATCTGACCGCACATAGCTCTGCGGTCTACCGTATTCTACAAGGCTTGAAGCTAACCAACGCAGGAGCATTGAGCCTCTTCGTCATTGTATCTCGCACTCGGGGCTTATAAACAGTCATGAAAGTGCCTCTCGCTTGGCAGTGGGACTAAAACAAAAGCTGCTGAAAGAATCAACAAAAAATAGCTGCAGAAGATAAAAAGTAGTTAGACGAGTCCATTGGTCGGTTGGTGGCACCAACCGCACTAATGCCTTTGGTCCGGTTGGTGGCACCAACCGACCAATACTATATTTTGTCGGGTTGAGCCACCAACCGACCAAAAATCTTCGCTTCCCGCCCTTTGGGCTCTTTGAAAAGAGGCCTTTGGTCGGTTAATGGCACCAACCGAACCTAAAATAACATTGGTCCCGGTTTGTGGCACGAACCGACCAAAGCCTTTGCTATATAAGTAGCACTTAGTAAAATTTGAGAACCGCATGCCCACCTCGATCTCTCCTCCTCCTCTCCCGGCCGCCCCGTCCCCGCCGCCACGCCGTCGCCGCCCCTAACGTCTCGCCGCCCGCCCGCCCGACGCCGCCGCCCGCCTCGCCCCCGCTGCCCGCCTCGCCTCGCTGCCGCCATGCGCCGACGCCTCGCCGTCGCCCGGCCGCCTCGCCGTCCATCCCGCCCTCCAGCCGCCCGGCCCGCGCCGCCTCGGCCTTTCTGCTGCCGCCACAGACGCCGTCGCCGTCGCCGCAGATGAGCCTCTTTTTAATTTTTGTTAGATTTGTTTTAGATTTTTTGTAGTTCATAGATTTTTTTGTTAGATTAGATGTGTAGTAATTTAGATATGCAGTTAATGTAGATTGTGTAATTAATTTGTTCAAATTATGTTAGATTTTTTTCTGTAAAAAGTTTTTTTATGTTAAATTTTTTTCTGTTAGATTTGTTCATATTGTGTAATTTAGATCTTTATGTTAGATTAGATGTGTAGTAATTTAGATATGTATTATATTATGTTAGATTTTTTCTGTAAAAAGATTTTTTATGTTAGTTTTTATGTTAGATTTTTTCTGTTAGATTTGTTCATATTGTGTAATTTAGATCTTTTGTTAGATTAGATGTGTAGTAATTTAGATATGTATTATATTATGTTAGATTTTTTCTGTAAAAAGATTTTTATGCTATTTTTTATGTTAGATTTTTTTCTGTTAGATTTGTTCATATTGTGTAATTTAGATCTTTTTGTTAGATTAGATGTGTAATTTATTTTTTGTTCATAGTATTTAGAAAAAGAAAAAAAAGAAGAAGTAGTTTATATATAGTCTAACTAGCTAGCTGATTTAATAAACTAATTTATTTTACTATATAATGAAGTAGTTTGTTTTAGTAAGTACTACTTATTTATTTATAGTAAGTGTTTAGTAGTTGAACTAGATAGTTGATTTAATTAATAAGACTACTTTTATTTAACTATATATAGAAGTAGTTCTCGCGTCGACGTCGGGCGATGCCTATCCCGCATCCTCGCGTGCCGCCGACTCGGCGGTGGAGGCCTGCTTGATCGTGGTCATGTTAGGGACTGGCTCTGCGGGTTGGTATTGGGAGGTGCTACCTTTCGGGGACGAGGTTGGTGAGGAGGCAGCCCGTTGTTGACCCGATCCTTGTTTGGTGACGGTCGCGTGGGCGATGGCGGTGGTGAGGCATCCGGACACCGCGGAGGTGGTACGCCACAGTGTCGGCGAGGAGGACGAGCACGTCCGTCGCTACATGGTTGCATTGGAGGGAGGTTCGACAATACCGGCAGGTTCTTGAGGATCTCACCGAGCTATGATCTGTGATGGTTCCTTATCTTTGGGTGTCCACCGCCGCGTCGATACCGCCGGGCGCCACGGTTCTCGTTGTATTAGTGATAATATTCGATGATGTATCGACACCAAGAGATGATGTACTTTTGCTTATAATTATTGAATGCATGCTAATTTGAATACTATACTTTATTTTGTGATTTGGTTTTGCTTATTGAATGCTCATATTGATAAGTTCTCCTTCATTCCGTGTGCTAGACAATTTGGTATAATAATGCATTCGGGAATGAAAGAGGAGCTACGACGTACATCGATCATTGATAGTCAACCCGTGATTTATAATAATGATCTAGTTTAATATTTGAATTATGAACGAGGCGGAAATGTCGTACTCATCGATGACGAAAATCGCCCGGGAGTGCGTTGGTGCCACGACGACCGAGGTATGTGCGATGATTCATTGAGCTGGAGGAAGATCGGCGCTCAAAGATTAAGCTCGAGGAGACTTGCGATGTTCATACGATGCATAGCAGCGACAATAGTTTTTTCGTAATTAAGCACGACTTCAACTATTTTACGCGTGTATTTTTCATCTTTTCCAATTCGACTAGCTTATCCCATGCTTTGCAAGACGCTATGTCTTGGAGAGGATGGATTTTGAAGACCATGAAAATTTCGAAACCAAAAAAAGTATCCTAAGTACCGAACATGGTGTGGATTTTCAAGTAAAGCTGTACAATGCTCGAGTGTAACCCATTTTGGTTGCAAAATTGGGATGCATTTTGCAAGATGTATGGTCTTGATGAGGGTATGATTGTCACCATGGATCTTGGTGATCCTACAATCGAGCAAGAGACACCTTCGATTTGGGTCTTTGTGGATACACCTTCAGTTCTTCCCTCATGTGAGCTAAACATAGTTATTAAGTAATTTATATTGTTTATTTCAAAATATATAGTTGACAACTTATCTCCATTGACAGCTTATTTTCATTCTTCAAAGAATGTGCGGAAGATGGTAGACAGAACGTACTATACCGAAGGCTCCGAATTAACTTATCAGGAGAAACGACATCTGGTCGGATTTTGTACTGATCTTGAGAATTACAATATCTACAATCAAACTCCTCAACATTATGGTCAATACGTGCCACTAGTGCACGTGTTGAACTATGGTAACTACCATGGAGATACCTTGGTAAGATTATTTTTTACTATTACAACATCCGTGCATCTTTTTGCACACTTCTAAAACTAGTACCTCATTGCTAACTACGAAGTTATTACTATGTTTTTCAACAGATAATCCCGAATGATTGTGTGCCTCATCGATGTATACGCGTGGTAGCCTTCATGTTTTGAACATACGACCAGGTCGCCCTACTTAATCTCAACTGTCCATACCGGTTTCTAAAAGAAGTGGAGACATAACAATCAAAGAATGGAAAAATGTATGGATAGTCGTAAGGAGCTTCTTGGAAGCAATAAGCAGCGAAAGGCAAGAATTGGAGACAGGATGATCGCCATTCTTCATAATGGAGAGTCGAGGTCTATATTGTTTTATGCTATTTTACCTTAAGGGTGTTTAGGTCCTATACCGATAATCGATGATCATGTGCTAAGAACAATTATGTAGGGTTGGGTTCGATGACTATATATGAGGATGATGATCGTATGACTTATTATTAATAACGAGTAGAAGTTGTATGATGATGCATGATTAGTAGGACTTTATTATATACATATATATATATGATGATGTATGATGCAAAGCATGCATGAGCCATGTCATATCAAGGGTGCAATGAACATAGCAGCAGCGTTGATAAACCAAGGACGAAGATAAGAGAGGACACTTCTCTCTATTAGCTAGCTATAATAACAACCTAAAAATAAACCCCAAAACCCCTAAAGCAGCCACTTTTGTAAAAAAATGAATTTTGGTCTCGGTTGGAGCCACCAACCAGGACCAAAGGCCCTCTGACTGGGCTCGGTGCACAGGGCCACGTGGAGCCGCATTGGTCCCGGTTCGTGTTTGAACCGGGACTAATGGCTGGTGGCATTAGTAATGACCCATTAGTCCCGGTTCGTGAACCGGGACTAAAGGCCCTTACGAACCGGGACTAATGGGTGGTTTTCTACTAGTGACTGATGGCCGGAGGGGTCTGGCAGACACTATATAAGCCACCCCCTCCTCGGTGTAAAGGGTTCGCACCCCTGTAACTCATACACATATAATCCAGTCGACCGCCTCCGGGCTCCGAGACGTAGGGCTGTTACTTCCTCCGAGAAGGGCCTGAACTCGTAAATCCCTTGTGTATACAACTACTCCATAGCTAGGATCTTGCTCTCCATACCTACCCCCCATTCTACTGTCAGTCTTAGTACCACGACAGTTGGCGCCCACCGTGGGGCAGGTGTCTTAGCGACTTTTTGGAGAAGTTGCAATTGTTCCGATCGCCTTCATCATGGTTTCTGGCGGAGTTCTGGTCGAGGGCCGCGAGATCCATCTCGGTGCACTCACTTTCATCGCCGACGACTCTGCTTGGCTCCAGGAGGCTCCACTCGACATCGATGCGCTCCCCGTCCGCGGTGCGATGCATTTTCGGGCATGTGTCCGCGGCGTCCTGTTGCGGCAACCGTCGACTCCGTATTGGTCGACTCCTGTGTCGTCCTCCCTCTCTGTCTCCCGCCAGCGCAAGCGCTCTGGTCGGTCGAGGCTTCAGTGGCGGGTGAGACACGCAGTGGCTCACCAATCGGCCACCACCCAAGTCGCGGCAATCGAGCCCGACGAATGTCTCTATGGCTTGTTCGATTTGTCGACTGGCTCCGTAGAGACTGCAGTGATCCAGCGGTGGAGGTCCTGATGGTCAATGGGCCTCGTAGCCCTCCCGGCTTCCCTCGCACCGACGGGATGGACGGTGGAGGCGATCCCGCTCAGGCCCACGAGGAATATCAGCCCGAGCCGCTCACTTCTCTGCAAAGGGAAGATCTTCGCCGCCGGAACATGGATGCCCTGCATACTCCCATCGCATGAGAAACTCCCGAGGCTCGTGCCTTGGAGGAGGCTCGTTTGGCCAACTTGGCTGAACGCACTCGACTGGAGAACCTCCAGCGAGCACTCGATTCGGCAAACGTCTTGCAACAGCAGTACCGACTCAATCGACGCCAACTCTTTCCGCAACCAACTCAGGTATATCGAACCCGATTCGAATCTAGCACTGCAGCCCGTATAGCGAGTCAATTCAGCCCTCTCGGTTGGAGGTGGCGAGGCTTGATGCAGATCGTGGATTTGCTCCAGCAGCAGGAGATCGAAATTCAGCGTGTCACAGCCACGCAACAGATTCACGGTCGATCCGTCGCTGCGAATACTGATTCGATCGGCTCATAGCCCGAGATCGCTTCTGCGGCGCGAGGGACGCGAAGGTCGACGTGACCAGTATGATGACCGATTCGGTCGTGACGATCGACGTCGAGTGCCCACTCCTCCCCCAAGGGGTGGGTCTTACGCCCATCGGCAGCAAGATGACAGGCGCCAGCACAGTGTTGGGCAAAGAGCTCCGGTCGACCCCAGGGAACCAGGCTTTGATGCGAGATCCATCATCGTGCAAGGTTTGGTCGATCGGAACAGAGCTCATCGAGGTGGCCATGACAGAGATGCGCCCACTAGCAGCCGAGTCCATGTTTCAGGTCCAGAATGTTTTAGCAGAGCCATCAGAGCCACAGTGATACCCCCCAACTTCAGGTTGGCGACTGGGGTAAGTAAGTTCACCGGTGAGTCCAAGCCTGAAACCTGGCTTGAAGACTACCGAGTGGCGGTTCAGATTGGCGGCGGTAATGATGAGGTGGCCATGAAGCATTTACCACTCATGTTGGAAGGTTCGGCCAGGGCGTGGTTGAATCAGTTAGCTCCCAGCAGCATTTACACTTGGGAAGATCTTTCCCGAGTGTTCGTCAGGACATTTGAGGGAACTTGCAAGCGACTAGCAGGATTGACAGAACTGCAAGTCTGCGTGCAAAAGTCAAATGAAACCCTGAGAGATTACATCCAGAGATGGATCACCTTGCATCATACCGTGGAGAATGTGTCTGATCATCAAGCGGTCTGTGCCTTCAAGGATGATGTCAAGAACAGAGAGTTAAGTCTGAAGTTTGGTCGAACAGGAGATATGACCCTGAGTCGAATGATGGAGATTGCCACCAAATACACCAACGGTGAAGAAGAAGATAGGCTCCGGAGTAGCAAGTACAAGCCGAGTCAGTCGGAAAAAGGAAACTCCAGTCGGAAGCAGAAGCGGAAAGCCGAGCCAGCTGCTCCTGGAGAGGCTCTGGCCGTGACTCAGGGCAAATTCAAAGGGAAGCCCAAAGGATCCTGGAACCCCAAGAAGGTAAAGGATAAGGAAGGAAATGACGTGATGGATTTGCCGTGTCACATCCACACGAAGAAAGATGAAGAGGGTAACTTTATCTACCCGAAACATACCACTCGCCAGTGCCGGCTCTTAATCCAGCAGTTTCAAGGAAAACAGCCCAAGGATAAGGAAAAGGAGTCGAACAAGGCTGAGGACAAGGCGGACAGTGATGGAGGATATCCTCATGTCAATTCCACCCTGATGATTTTTTCTTATGTGGAGAGCAAAAGTCGATTGAAAGTTATCAAGCGTGAGGTAAATATGGTCGCCCCGGCGACACCAAGCTATCTGAGATGGTCTCAAACTCCCATTACGTTCGACCAGTCCGATCATCCGACTCACATAGCCACCCCTGGGAGGCAAGCTTTGGTGGTCGATCCAGTCGTCGAAGGTACTCGACTGATGAAGGTGCTGATGGATGGTGGAAGTGGGCTGAATATATTGTATGCGGAGACGCTAAAGGGAATGGGCATTCCGATGTCCAGACTCAGCTCCAGCAACATGAGTTTTCATGGAGTCATTCCTGGAAAGAAGGCTGAGTCACTTGGCCAAATAGCTCTAGATGTGGTGTTCGGCGACTCGAAGCATTTCCGCAAAGAGAAGCTGACATTTGAAGTCGTGGATTTCCAGAGCGCTTACCACGCTATTTTGGGGAGACCCATTTATGCACGGTTCATGGCTCGACCATGTTACGTATACCTCAAATTGAAGATGCCTGGCCCCAAAGGCGTGATCACTATCACTGGCAACCGGAAGAAGGCAGAAGAGTGTTTTCAGAAAGGCTCGAAGATTGCGGATGCCCAGATAACAGTGGTAGAGCTGGAGGGATACAAGAAAAATGCGGATCCGAGTGATTTGTTGCGGGCCAAGAAGCCCGCCACAGAGTCAGCATTCCAGTCGTCTGGTGAGACGAAGCCCGTTCATATTCACCCGACCGACCCAAGCGTAGCTCCGACCCATATTTCCACAACACTCGACTCTAAATAGGAAGAAGCGCTCATCCAGTTCCTCCGTGAGAACTGGGACATCTTTGCATGGAAGCCTGCTGACATGCCAGGTGTTCCCAGGGGGCTGGCTGAGCTCCGCCTAAGAGTCGACTCAAAAGCAAAACCTGTCAAAGAACATCTTCGACGGTCCGCCGTTCAGAAGAGAAAAGCCATTAGCGAGGAGGTGGCTCGACTCCTGGCAGCAGAGTTTATCCGAGAGATATACCACTCCAAGTGGCTCGCCAATGTCGTCATGGTCCCCAAGAAGGACAAGTCACTTCGCATGTGCATCAATTTCAAACATATCAATCGGGTCTGCCCGAAAGATCATTTTCCTCTCCCTCGCATCGACCAAATTGTCGACTCGACTGCGGGATGCGAGAGATTGTCTTTTTTAGACGCCTATTTCGGGTACCATCAGATCCGTCTGTATGGACCCGACGAGATCAAAACAGCTTTCATCACTCCATTCGGGTGCTTCTGCTATGTCACCATGCCATTCGGTCTCAAGAATTCCGGAGCCACGTTCATGAGGATGATTCAAAAGTGTTTACTCACTCAAATCAGTCAGAATGTGGAAGCGTACATGGATGATATCGTGGTCAAGTCACGAAAGGGTTCCGACCTGTTGACTGACCTCGCTGAAACATTTGCCAATCTCAGGAGGTATGATATCAAGCTTAATCCATCAAAGTGCACATTCGGAGTTCCTGGTGGAAAGTTACTCGGTTTTCTCGTTTCAGAATGAGGAATCGACGCTAACCCAGAAAAAGTTGGCACCATACTCCGAATGAAACGCCCTGTGCGTGTGCACGATGTCCAGAAGCTTACTGGATGCTTGGCCGCGTTAAGTCGATTCATCTCTCGCCTCGGTGAAAAGGCATTGCCTCTTTACCGACTGATGAAGAAGGCAGACAAGTTCGAGTGGACTCCGAAGTCGAGGCAGCGTTGTCGAGCTAAAAGCTCTGCTCTCCACCCAGCCAGTGCTTGCTGCTCCAATCAGCAAAGAGCCTCTGTTGCTTTACATTGCAGCCACGGGACAAGTCATCAGTACAGTACTTACGGTCGAGCAGGAAGAAGAAGGGAAAACCTTCAAAGTTCAGCGCCCAGTGTATTATCTCTTTGAAGATTTGACTCCATCGAAGCAAAGATATCCTCATTATCAGAAGCTTGTGTATGGGATCTACATGACCACGAAGAAGGTTGCTCATTATTTCTCTGATCATTCCATCACGATCGTCGCCGACGCCCCATTGTCGAGAGATTACGCACTGTGAGATGCAACTGGTCGAGTGGCTAAATGGGCGATTGAACTCCTTCCCCTTGATATCAAGTTTAAGGCAAAGAAAGCCATTAAGTCCCAGGCGATAGCAGATTTCCTTGCCGAGTGGATTGAACAACAGCAGCCGACTCAAGTTCACTCGGAGCATTGGACCATGTTCTTTGATGGCTCTAAGATGTTAAATGGTTCCGGTGCTGGGGTAGTTTTGGTTTCCCCCGAGGAGATAAGCTCAGATATGTGCTCCAGATCCACTTTGATTCCTCCAATAATGAAGCAGAATATGAAGCACTTTTGTATGGGTTGCGCATGGCCATTTCACTCGGCGTCCGTCGCCTTATGGTTTATGGCGACTCAGATTTGGTGGTCAATCAGGTGATGAAGGAGTGGGACGTTAGAAGCCCAGCCATGACTGGATACTGCAATGCAGTGAGGAAGCTTGAAAAGAAATTCGAAGGGTTAGAGCTCCACCATATACCCCGACTGAAGAATCAAGCGGCTGATGATTTGGCGAAGATAGGTTCCAAGAGAGAAGCCATTCCCAGTGATGTGTTCTTGGAGCATATCCATACTCCATCAGTCAAAGAAGATCCTTTTACCGAAGAAGCTCCGCAGCCTAAGAGTATCACAGATCTGACTGAAGTTGAAGTTCCAGCAGTGGTCGACCTGATCATGGAAGCATTGGTGATCACTCCCGATTGGACAGTACCATATATCGTGTATATCTTAAGGAAATAGCTCCCAGAGGACGAAGAAGAGGCTCGACAGATCGTCCGCCAATCTAAAGCCTTTACCGTGATAAGGGGACAACTGTACAGAGAAAGCGCGACTAGAGTTGGTCAGAAATGCATAACACCAGAAGAAGGTCGAATAATCCTTGACGACATCCACTCGGGGACCTGTGGCCATCATGCGTCCTCTCGGACCATCATGGCCATAGCATACCGAGCCGGATTTTACTGGCCAAGAGCGAATGAAATGGCAAAGGACATAGCCGACAAGTGTGAGGGATGTCAATTTTACTCCAATATGTCACACAAGCCCGCCTCAGCTTTAAAGACCATACCACTCGTCTGGCCCTTCGCAGTATGGGGATTGGATATGGTTGGACCCTTGAGAACAGGCAGAAGCGGTTTCACCCATGTGCTGGTAGCAGTCGACAAGTTCACCAAGTGGATTGAGGCTAAACCCATCAAGAACCTTGATGCCGGCACTGCTGTAGCTTCATCAGAGAGTTGATATTCAGATATGGAGTCCCGCACAGCATTATCACTGACAATGGGTCAAACTTCGATTCCGAGGAATTCAGAGCGTTCTGCACATCTCAAGGCACACGAGTCGACTATGCTTCAGTCGCTCATCCTCAGTCGAATGGACAGGCAGAACGAGCCAACGGCTTGATTCTCAAAGGGTTGAAACCCCGATTGATGCGTGATCTCAAGCATGCAGCTGGTGCGTGGGTCGACGAACTTCCGTCAGTACTTTGGGGATTAAGGACCACGCCTAACCGGTCGACTGGGAGAACTCCGTTCTTCTTAGTCTACGGAGCTGAAGCGGTCTTGCCGAGTGACCTGCTTCACAACGCTCCCCGAGTCGAGCTCTACACCGAAGCTGAAGCAGAACAAGCCCGGCAGGACGCAGTCAACCTTCTAGAGGAAGAAAGAGATATGGCCTTGATCCGATCGACCATTTACCAGCAGTGATGGATTCATGTACCTAGGGTAGGGTCATAGGCCTGACCTAGACGTCCTACCCAAGGGTACCCTTAGAAGAAATCACCTTCCAGTCGACCAAACGAGGAACCCACTCGACTGACTAGAAGGACTCGACCATGGAGACTCACTCGACCATGAAGATACACTCGACCACCAGAAGGTCAGAAGGCACTCCGCAACGCAACGGCCTGTAATTGAATAGACTTAATGATAGTTAAGGCACTTTATGAGGCGTTACGATGCCTGTGCTCAATGTACTTTAACCTCTCCATTATGTGGGCTGGCTGGGGTCCTGGCGCACTCTATATAAGCCACCCCCCTCCACAGACAGAGGGGTTCGCACTCTTGTAACACCAATACGTATAATCCACTCGACCGCCTCAGGGCTCCGAGACGTAGGGCTTTTACTTCCTCCGAGAAGGGCCTGAACTCGTACATCGCTTGTGTTCACAACCTCTCCATAGCTAGGACCTTGCCTCTCCATACCTACCCCCACTCTACTGTCAGACTTAGAACCACGACAGTTGGCGCCCATCGTGGGGCCGGTGTTCTAGCGATTTGTGGAGAAAGTTGTAGTACTTCCGAGTACTTTCATCATGATGACTGCTGGAGTTTTGGTTGAGGGGCGCGAGATCCGTCTCGGTGCTCTCACCTTTGTCGCCGACGACTCCGCATGGCTCCAGGAGGCTCCACTCGACATCGAGGCGCTCCCGTCCGTGAGGCGGCGACTTCGCGCATGTGTTCGCGGCGTTCGCTGCGGCAACCGTCGACCCCGTATCGGTCGACTCCTTTATCGGTCGCCCACCCGGTCTCCCACCAGCGCAAGCGCTCTGGTCGGTCGAGACTCCAGCGGTGGGTGAAGCACGCGGTGGCTCGCCAGACAGCCATCGCCCAGGTCGCGGCAATTGAGCCCGACGAGTCCCTCTACGGCATGTTCGACCTGTCGACTGGCTCCGTAGAGACTGCATCCGAATGCGATAGCAGTGATCCAGCGGCGGAAATCCTCATGGTCGACGGCCCCCGTAGTCCTCCCGGCTTCGCCCATGGCGGCGGAGCAGCCGGAGGAGGTGACCCCACGCAAGAGCACGAAGAGTACCAGCCCGAGACACTCGACTCTCTGCAGAGAGAAGAGCTTCGCCGCAGGAACATGGATGCCCTGCATACTCCCATCGCCGGAGAAACCCCTGAGGCTCGCGCCTTGGAGGAGGCACGTTTGGCCAATATCGCCGAACGCGCTCGCATGGAGAACCTTCAGCGAGCACTCGACGAGCAGCTGCGCAACGAAGTTCTGAAGCGGTCGGCGTCGACTCTTCCCGCCGACTCAGGTATACCGCACGCCAATTCAGAATTTAGTACCGCAACCCGTATAGCGAGTCCATCCAGCCTTCTCGGTCGGAAGCGGGAGAGGCTTGATGCAGATCGAGATTTACTCCGAGCAGCATGAGACCGAACTCAGCCGTGTCGCGATCGCGCAGAATGTAATTCACAATCGATCCATCGCTGCGAATCTTATCGATCGGCTCATTGCCCCCGATCGCCTCCGCGGCGGGAAGAAGCGCGACAACCGGCGAGATCGATATGGAGACCGACATGACCGAGATGACAGCGTCGAGTGCCCATTTTCTCGAGGAAGGGTCTTATGCTCCTCGGCGGCAGGATGACACACGTCCAAGATGGGACGAAGAGTTCGGTCGACCCTGTGGAACCAGCTTGACGCGATCCATTATCGTGCAAGGATTGGTCGATCAAACAGAGCCCATCGAGGCGGACCGAGAGGATGCACCCTGGCAATCGAGTGCATGTTTCGGTCCGGAGTGTTTCAGCAGGCTATCGAGCGCAGATGATTCCCCCAATTTTAGGTTGGCAACAGAGTCGAAGAATTCATCGGGGAGTCCAAGCACGAAACTTGGCTTGAAGATTACCGAGTGGCCGTTCAGATTGGTGGTGGGAATGATGAGGTGGCCATGAAGCACTTGCCCTCATGTTGGAAGGTTCTGCCAGGCATGGCTGAATCGATTACCTCCTAGCAGTATATACACTTGGGAAGATTTGTCCCGAGTGTTCGTCAGAACTTTTGAAGGAACCTGCAAACGACCGGCTGGCTTGACAGAGCTGCAAGTCTGTGTGTAGAAGACCAATGAGACTCTCTGAGAGTACATTCAGAGGTGGATCACTCTGCACCATACTGTGGAAAATGTGTCGGACCATCAGGCAGTTTGCGCCTTCAAAGATGGCGTCAAGAACAGAGAATTGAGTCTGAAGTTTGGTCGAACCGGCGACATGACCTTGAGTCGAATGATGGAGATTGCTACCAAATGCACGTGGCGAGGAAGAAGACCGACTCAAGTGGCAAGTACAAGCCAAGTCGTCGGAGAAGGGAAATTCGATCGGAAGCAGAAGCGGAAAGCCGAGCCAAGAGCTCGGGAGAGGCCCCGCCGTGACTCGTGGGAAGTTCAAGGGAAGCCAAAGGATCCCGGAATCCTAAGAAAGTAAAGGATAAAGAAGGAAATGACGTGATGGATATGCCATGCCATATTCACACAAAGAAAGATGAAGAGGGCAACATCATTTACCCAAAGCACACCACTGCCAAAGATGTCGACTCTCGATCCAGAAGTTTAGGAAAACAGCCTAAGGACAAGGAGAAGGAGCCGGACAAGGCCGGAGACAAAGAGGACAGTGAGGAAGAGTATCCGCATGTCAACTCCACTCTGATGATCTTCGCAGATGTGGAAAGCAAAAGTCGACTGAAAGTCATTAACCGTGAGGTGAACATGGTTGCCCCAGTAAAACCAAGTTATGTGAAGTGGTCCCAAATGCCCATCACATTCGACCAATCCGATCATCCGACTCATATTGCCACCCCTGGGAGGCAAGCCTTGGTGGTCGACCCAATTGTCGAAGGCACTCGACTGATGAAAGTGCTGATGGATGGTGGTAGTGGGCTGAACTTGCTATAAGCTGACACATTGAAAGGGATGGGCATTCCGATGTCCCGACTAAGCACCAGCAACATGAGTTTCCACGGAGTCATACCGGGGAAGAAGGCCAACTCACTCGGCCAAATAGCTCTGGACGTGGTTTTTGGTGATTCCAAGCATTTTCGCAAGGAAAAATTGACCTTTGAGGTCGTGGATTTTGAGTGCATACCACGCCATTTTGGGAGGCCACCACGCACGATTCATGGCTCGACCATGTTACGTGTACCTCAAACTGAAAATTCCAGGGCCCAAGGGAGTGATCACTGTCACCGGCGATCGGAAAAAGGCGGAAGAGTGCTTTCAGAAGGGCTCAAAGATTGCCGACTCCCAAGTGACAGCGGTCGAATTCGAAGGATATAAGCAAAATGCAGATCCGAGTGATTTGTTGCGATCCAAGAAGCCGGCCACAGAATCTGCATTTGATTTCACCGCGGTGAGACGGCGTTCATATTCACCCGATCGATCCCAATGCAGCCCCAACCCACATCTCCATGACACTCGACCGAAATAGGAAGAAGCGCCATCCAGTTCCTCCGTGAGAGCGGGACATTTCGCATGGAAGCCGGTGACATGCCGTGTTGTTCAGGGACTGGCTGAGCATCGCCTCGAGTCGACAAGTCAAAAACCAGTTAAAGAGCATCTTTGGCGGTCCGCCCGTAAGAGAAAAGCTATTGGTGAAGAAGTGGCTCATTGTTGGCGGCAGGATTTATCCGAGAGATATACCACTCGAGTGGCTCGCTAATGTCGTCATGGTTCCCAAGAAGGACAACTCGCCCGCATGTGCATTGACTTTAACCACATCAATCGGGCCTGCCCGAAGGATCATTCCTCTCCCCACATAGATCAAATTGTTGACTCGACCGCGGGATGTGAGATTGTCTTTTCTAGATGCATATTCGGGTATCATCGATCCGTCTGTATGGACCCGATGAAATAAAACAGCTTTCATCACTCCATTCGGGTGCTTCGCTATATCACCATGCCATTCGCCTCAAGAATGCCGGAGCCACATTTATGCGAATGATCCGAAGTGTCTTCTCACTCAAATCGGTCGGAATGTGGAAGCGTATATGGATGATATCGTTGTTAAGTCGCGAAAAGGTTCCGACCTGCTTGCGACCTCGCGAAACATTTGCCAACCTCGGAAGGTGCGATATCAAGCTCAATCCGTCCAAGTGCACATTCGGAGTTCTGGTGGAAAATTACTCGGTTTTCGTTTCGAGCGAGGATCGACGCTAATCGAGAGAAGATCGACACTATTCTCCGAATGAAACGCCTGCGCGAGTGCACGATGTCGAAGCTTCTTGGATGCTTGGCCGCTTTAAGTCGATTCATTTCACGACTCGGTGAAAAGGCATTGCCTCTTTACCGACTGATGAAGAAGGCAGACAAGTTCGAGTGGACTCCAGAAGCTGATGCAGCGTTTGCCGAGCTAAAAGCTCTGCTATCCACCCAGCCGGTGCTTGCTGCTCCAATCAGCAAAGAGCCTCTGTTGCTTTATATTGCAGCCACTGGACAAGTCGTCAGTACCGTACTTACGGTCAAGCGGGAAGAGGAAGGAAAGGCCTTCAAAGTTCAACGCCGGTGTATTATTTATCCAAGTCTTGACTCCATCCAAGCGAGATATCCTCATTATCGAAGCTTGTGTATGGCATATACATGACCACGAAGAAGGTTGCTCATTATTTCTCGATCATTCTATCACGATCGTCGCCGACGCTCCTTTGTCGAAGATTACGCTGTGAGAGGCGCAACCGGTCGAGTGGCGAAATGGGCGATTGAACTTCTTCCCTTGATATCAAATTTGAGGCAAAAAAGCCATTAAGTCCTAGGCAATAGCAGATTTCCTCGCCGAGTGGATTGAACAACAGCAACCGGTGAAGTTCACTCGGAGCATTGGACCATGTTCTTGATGGCTCTAAGATGCTGAATGGTTACGTGTCTTTGGGGTGGTTCTGGTTTCCCCGGAGGAGATAAGCTTAGATATGTGTTTCGATTCACTTTGATTCCTCCAATAATGAGGCGAGTATGAGGCCCTTTTATATGGATTGCGCATGGCCATCTCACTCGGCGTCCGTCGCTTTGATGGTTTATGGCGATTCAGATTTAGTGGTCAACCGGTGATGAAGGAGTGGGGCGAGAAGCCCAGCCATGATTGGATCTTGCAATGCAAATGAGGAAGCTGGAAAAAAGAAGTTCGAGGGGTTGGAGCTCCATCACATCCCCCGACTAAAAAATCAAGCAGCAGATGATCTGGCAAAGATAGGTTCCAAAAGAGAAGCCATTCCGAGTGGTGTATTTTTGGAACATATACGCACTCCGTCAGTTAAAGAAGACCCCTTCACAGAGGAAGCTCCACAACTCAAGAGTGCCACAGATCCGACTGAGGTTGAGGTCCTGGCAGTGGTTGACTTGGTCATGGAGGTTTTAGTGGTCACTCTTGATTGGACAATTCCCTATATCGCATATATCCTGAGAAAGGAACTCCCAGAGGATGAGGAAGAGGCCCGGCAGATCGTCCGTCGATCCAAAGCCTTTACCGTTATCAAAGGACAACTGTATAGAGAAAGCCCGACTGGAGTTGGTCAAAAATGCATAACGCCAGAAGAAGGTCGAGTCATTCTCCACGATATCCACTCGGGGACCTGTGGTCACCATGCGTCCTCTCGGACCATTGTAGCCAAAGCATACCGAGCTGGATTTTACTGGCCGAGGGCGAATGAGATGGCGAAAGAAATAGTGGACAAGTGCGAAGGATGTCAATTCTACTCCAATATGTCACACAAGCTGCGTCGACTCTGAAGACCATTCCGCTCCTCCGCCGTTCGCGGTATGGGGGTTGGACATGGTCGGTCCCTTGAGAACGGGTCGAGTGGTTTCACGCATGTCTTGGTAGCGATCGACAAGTTCACCAAGTGGATTGAAGCTAAACCCATCAAGAATCTTGGCCTTGATCTTGCTGTTTCCTTCATCGAGAGCCGACGTTCGATATGGAGTCCGCACAGCATTATCACAGATAATGGGTCGAATTTTGACTCAGAGGAATTCAAGGATTTCTGCAACGCTCAAGGCACGCGAGTCGACTACGCTTCAGTCGCCCATCCGCAGTCGAATGGACAGGCGGATCGAGCCAATGGCTTAATCCTCAAGTGTCTGAAACCCCGACTGGTGCGAGATCTCAAGCATGCGGCTGGAGCGTGGGTCGACGAACTCCCTGCAGTGCTTTGGGGATTGCGGACCACACCTAATCGGTCGACCGGTAGAACTCCATTCTTCTTGGTCTATGGAGCTGAAGCAGTCCTGCCGAGTGATCTTCTTCACAACGCTCCCCGAATTGAACTTTACAACGAAGCAGAAGCTGAGCAAGCGCGTCAGGACGCAGTCGACCTTCTAGAGGAGGAAAGGGAGATGGCTCTGATCCGCTCGACCATCTACCAACAAGACTTGCGTCGGCTTTACGCCAGGAATGTGAGAGGTCGAGCCTTCCAGGAAGGAGATCTAGTTCTCCGAGTGGATCAGCAGAAACAACATAAGCTCGCTCCTTCACAGGAAGGGCCCTTCATCGTCACCAAGGTTCTCCACAGCGGGCATATCGTCTCTACAACGTCGAACACAATATCGAAGAGCCCGAGCTTGGAATGCGGATCTGCTCCGCCCGTTTACACTTAAAGTTTTTCACTTTCGGATGAGTTGTAATAAAATACTTCTGTAGTTCATGGATTTCGAAATAATAGTGTCATAATTCCTTCATAATTTTTGTCACTTTTTATTTTTTTTCCAGTAAAATTTTCCCCCAGTGGGTGGCTTAGTCGCGAATCCGTTTCACCTAAGTTTGTACAAATCCTACCGAGTGGTAAGTCAGACTTCCACTCGGAGGCTTAGCCGCGAATCCGTTTCGCCTAAGTAACCAAAAAATCCTACCGAGTGGTAAGCCAGACTTCCACTCGGAGGCTTAGCTGCAGCCCAGTGCTCGCCTAAGTTATTAAAAATCCTACCGAGTGGTAAGTCAGACTTCCACTCGGAGGCTTAGCCGCGAATCCGTTTCGCCTAAGTAACCAAAAAATCCTACCGAGTGGTAAGCCAGACTTTCACTCGGAGGCTTAGCTGCAGCCCAGTGCTCGCCTAAGTTATTAAAAATCCTACCGAGTGGTAAGCCAGACTTCCACTCGGAGGCTTAGCTGCAGCCCAGTACTCGCCTAAGTTATTAAAAATCCTACCGAGTGATAAGCCGACTTCCACTCGGAGGCTTAGCTGCAGCCAGGCTCGCCTAAGTACAATGTACGCCTCATAAGGAGGACGAGGCGCAGGTCGACTGTGACCCTCTCCTCCGAGCTACACCATAAGTATAACATGTGGACTTGCAAGGAGGACGAGGTGCAGGTCGACTGCGACCCTCTCCTCCGAGCTACACCATGAGTATGATGTGCGCTCGCAAGGAGGACGAGGTGCAGGTCGACTGCGACCCTCTCCTCTGAGCTACACCATAAGTATGATGTGCGCTCGCAAGGAAGACGAGGTGCAGGTCGACTGCGGCCCTCTCCTCCGAGCTTCGCCACAAATACAACGGAAATCCTACCGAGTGAAGAGCAAACCTCTCACTCGGGGCTTAGCTGCAGCCAGTGCTCGCCTAAGGTATAAGAAATCCCACCGAGTGAATAGCAAACCTCTCACTCGGGGCTTAGCTGCAGCCCGTGCTCGCCTAAGGTATAAGAAATCCTACCGAGTGAAGAGCAAACCTCTCACTGGGGCTTAGCTGCAGCCAGTGCTGCGCCTAAGGTATAAGAAATCCCACCGAGTGAAGAGCAAACCTCTCACTGGGGCTTAGCTGCAGCCAGTGCTCGCCTAAGGTATAAGAAATCCTACCGAGTGAAGAGCAAACCTCTCACTGGGGCTTAGCTGCAGCCCAGTGCTCGCCTAAGGTATAAGAAATCCTACCGATTGAAGAGCAAACCTCTCACTGGGGCTTAGCTGCAGCCCAGTGCTCGCCTAAGGTATAAGAAATCCCACCGAGTGAAGAGCAAACCTCTCACTGGGGCTTAGCTGCAGCCCAGTGCTCGCCTAAGGTATAAGAAATCCCACCGAGTGAAGAGCAAACCTCTCACTCGAGGGCTTAGCTGCAGCCCAGCGCTCGCCTAAGGTATAAGAAATCCCACCGAGTGAAGAGCAAACCTCTCACTCGGGGCTTAGCTGCAGCCAGTGCTCGCCTAAGGTATAAGAAATCCTACCGAGTGAAGAGCAAACCTCTCACTCGGGGCTTAGCTGCAGCCAGTGCTGCGCCTAAGGTATAAGAAATCCCACCGAGTGAAGAGCAAACCTCTCACTCGGGGGCTTAGCTGCAGCCCAGTGCTCGCCTAAGGTATAAGAAATCCTACCGAGTGAAGAGCAAACCTCTCACTCGAGGGCTTAGCTGCAGCCCAGTGCTCGCCTAAGGAATAAGTCGACTGCGGTAGACATCTTGCCGTGGACCTGCAAAGGGCAGTTCGAGCCAAAAGCAATCATATCCAAACATCCAATCCAAGTTTAGGTCGATACCTAAAGGAACCGAGAGTGCTCAGGCACTAAGCCTGTTAAGGTTTTATCGGCTAAAATTCCACTCGGCATACCAAGGCAAATTTAAAGTGTAAGACTCAAAGAAAGTTTTTTACCCCTCCTGTGGAGGGCTGGAAGGAGCAACGAACTCGTCGAGGTCGATCCCATTTGCGATCCGTGTAGCAGCAGCGATGAAAGTTTCCATGAAGGACCTGAAGTCGTGTTTCTTGGTGTTGGCCACTCGGAGAGCCGCCAGCTTATCTTCTCGTGCATCCTTGCAGTGGACTCGCGTCGAGCACGCGAGGCGACATCTGCGCCACACCGAGCCGAGGACTTCTTCCACTCGCACTCGGTCGGGGCGGCGCTCAATCGAGCCATCAGCGACTCGAGGTCATTTTGGAGTGTCGCCCCGGGCCAGAGCGTCGAGTCGATGCGGGACGTGGCAACCTTCAACCTTGCGAGGTAGTCCACGACAGCAGCAACACGGGACTCCAGTCGGAAGACATTCATGGCAACTTCATCATTCACCGGAGAATTGACAGGGTCAAGGTTCGGCTCCAACCGGCTGGTTTCTTCTTCAAAGTTGCGACAAAATTCTGCAAAGACAAAACCCCAAGTCAAGACAATGGTCGAATGAGAACATCACAGTTGGAAGAATTGGTCGAGTGTAAAAGACTACCTTCGAGCATAAGGAACAATTTCTTAGCAAGACCACCCAGGAAGCCTTCGTGTCATTCTTCTTCCCGATCAACTGGTTGATCTTCTCGGTCGAGTGGTCTTGTCGACTTTCATCGGTCAACATCCTTGGTGGCAATGGCGAGCAGCCTTGATTGGTGTTGTCTGTTCGAGCTTGGTGGTGAGGCTAACTTTTCGTCGGCAAGCTTGATCTTCTCAGACAGCTCAAGCTCCTTCTTCCTCTGGGCCTCCTTCACCTTGCCTGTAAATTACAGCAAAGTCAGATTTGAAACAAATGAGGGGAGAAAGGAGTCGTCGAAGTCTCACCAAACATACCTTTGGTCTCCTCCTTCGCCTTCGTCAGATTCTCCTGCACTAGCTTCAAGTCCAACTCGAGCTGAATATGCTTCTGCTCCAGTTCAGTATAGCGCGCCGCAAGATCACAGGATTTCTACGAAGAATCAATCGACAAAATGTCAAAGATGATTCACTTCCGAGTGAATAGGGAACAATCATACATTTCTAAGACCACAGTCGAATACAAGCATTCGACCGTAGTCTCGGGGACTACACCCAGTGGGTGCACTCAGCGTGCCCCTTGGTCCTATTCAAGATGAGTCGACGATCGACCAAAAAAAAAGTCGACCGATCGACCAAAGTTTCTTCAGATCGTAATCAATCGCGGTGATCGACCACGCCTCGGGGACTACACCGGTGGGTGCACTCAGCGTGCCCCACCGGGTTTCGTAAACCCATTCGCCCTTAGCCTTGGGGACTACACCCGGCCGGTGCACTCAGCGCATCCCCGCTAACACGGAGTTTTTATCAACACACCCTTTGGGTGACTGCTATGGATTTCGGAAAGAAAAGAAATTTTGATAGCATATCCTAACAGTAACAGCGGTGGTCGATCGACTGAACATTGCTTTGAAGAGCGGAGCTGGCATCATAAGCTGCTTGGCTTGCATCCTGCACGATCTTCACTGCTCCATCATGATCCCTCGCCGTGACGCCTCCTTAGCAGCACTAGCTTGGTTCTCCGGGACGTGGTGCGTGGCGAAGAGCGAAGGCTGCCCAGCACTCGACGAAGTGGGTCGAGCACTCGTCAACGGCACCGCGAAGGACACGGTATGTCGAGTCTGGCCTCCTCCTCCGTTACAGATCTCGAGCGCCGTCACATCTTGGGCTGCTTTGCCAAGAGGCGCCTTCTGCTCCTCCTATACCTCAATGGTTCCTCATCCTCATCATCGTCATCGGGAAGGGTGATAATGTCATTGGTTGGAGCTTCAGAAAAGAATCAAAGTTAGAAACTATGAGTCAGTCGACTAAGAACAGAATTAAGGATACAGTACCAGGATTTGAGGTCGCCGCGTCCTCCATCTCATGGTCCTCGGCCTTGCCTGAGGTTTCGGAAGTCGCAGCACTGAAGTTCCAAAGAATCAGTCGACTGATTCAAGTATCAACCAGAGACAAAACTTGTACAGAATAGGAAGACTTAAGTGATATGTTTACCCTGATATGGTGGGGATGGATACCTTCATTTTTGGCAGAGGCTTGGTTGGCTTCGACGGAGCTACCTTCGACATCTTCGGCGCCTTCTCAGTCGGCACCGGAGAAGCGGTCCGAGGGCGTTTGGTCGACTGCGAGGAAGTCGCAACTCCCTTACCGCGTTCAGTCGAAGGGTCATGAACAAGTTTCAACCACCTTTCCGAGCGCGGCGGTGCAATCTCCTCCTCCTCCTCCTCTTCTTCATCCTCATCATCGTCGTCGTCATCATCGTCATCCTCAGCAGCGCCTGAATCCCACTCTTCTGGCTCTCACCCCGCTAGCTTCTCCTCCTCGGTTGAGCCCGAGCTCCGTTGGGCATTGAGTATAGCTCGGTAAGGGCCTGGAAAACGTCAAGACGAGTTCAATCGCCCAAATTGCAGGACATCTGAAACACATTCAACGGACATACAATGGAAGGCGAGTAAATGTACCTTATCACGGAACGCTGTGATGGTCGAGTGGAGAAATCCTCCGGGATCCACGAGGATTGTCCTTGTTTCAAAGTGATTACGCCATCCACCTTTCCACTATGGCGTCGCCGACCGCTTCGGGTGGACTCGAGTCTCGTCTTGGTTCCAGAATACAACCACATGCGGTGGCTCCGGGCGAAGGGGCTGGATTCGCCTCGAAGGAAAACCTCCGAGAAGGTCCATGCCGACCACGCCGTCCGAACCAACTGCACCACGCGTCCATCAACATCTTCACATCAGCTCTCTCCTCCGGAACCACCTTTGAGGAAGAGGGTTTGTTCACTCGGCTCATGGTGAATGGAGGAGTCCACTGACCGACGGCGTCGGCTCATTACAGCGATAAAACGGTCGATTGCCCACCCGACCGACTTCGGGAAAAGACATAGCTGGGAAGGTGCTCTTATTCCTCACTTGGATTCCTAGGCCCCCGCACATCTGGACTACTTGGGTTTTCTCATCTCCTGGACTCGCCTTCTTCACAGTCTGAGAACGACATGTGAAGATGTGCTTGAACAGCCCCCAGTGCGGTCGACAGCCCAGGAAGTTTTCGCACATAGATACAAATGCAGCAAGATACGCGATGGAGTTTGGAGTAAAATGGTGGAGCTGGGCTCCAAAGAAGTTCAAAAAGCCACGAAAAACACTCGGCGGCAGGAAAATCCTCGATCAACATGGGTGGCCAGAGCACACACTCACCCTCCTCCTACCGAGGCTGCCACTCTTTGCCGTGAAGCCTTGCGGCGCCATGGGGATCAGCCCGTCGTCGGCCATGTCGAGGAGATCCTTCTCCCGATGGTCGATGGATCCAATCTCCCCGACCCAGCCCTTCGCAAGCGGGATCTCGACAAAGACCCATCTGCGGTGGTGGATCTCCCTTCGCCTTCTCGGCCGCCGACGCCTTTCGCCGCCGACGCCTTCTTCACGCGCTCCAACGCCGCCGTCTTCTCCTTGCCCATGGCCGCGGTGAAGCGCAAGAGGGAGAGTTATGGGCGACAGTTAGATTGCCTTGGGCGGAGAAGGAGAGAGAGCGGAAGAAGAACGGGTCTTGTCGTAAGCCCTCACAAATCGCATTTATAACATCCTTCCGAGTGGATGACAGGTGGACCCGGACGATCCAATCATATCCGAAACAGTTGCATTGACACGATCGTGGCGGAAAAAGCGCGCTGAAATCGAGGCGTCCATGTCCTGTCCGTCCGGCGAAGGCCATGTCCGTTCCGTCACAAGGCTTCCCCAAATTTCATATCCTGCGAAATCCGTGAACGGCAGATCGGTCTGCCTGGGGCGAGATTTCCTGTGATCCGTCGCTCGGGAGCCGGCGAAGTATAAAAGGTCACTCGACGAAAGAACCAGAATGGATCGAGTCGACTGAAGAAAAGTTGCTCGTTATCAACAAAGAACATCTTGATCGAAGAATACGCATATCCAGCATGTCAAAGTTCAATCGGAACAGCATCAACTCCTTCCTCATTCAAGCCTCGACCCATTCGGGGGCTAATGATGGATTCATGTACCTAGGGTAGGGTCATAGGCCTGACCTAGACGTCCTACCCAAGGGTACCCTTAGAAGAAATCACCTTCCAGTCGACCAAACGAGGAACCCACTCGACTGACTAGAAGGACTCGACCATGGAGACTCACTCGACCATGAAGATACACTCGACCACCAGAAGGTCAGAAGGCACTCCGCAACGCAACGGCCTGTAATTGAATAGACTTAATGATAGTTAAGGCACTTTATGAGGCGTTACGAAGAACGCCTGTGCTCAATGTACTTTAACCTCTCCATTATGTGGGCTGGCTGGGGTCCTCAAGACTCTATATAAGCCACCCTCCACGCATGTAGGGGTTCGCACTCTTGTAACACCAATACGTATAATCCACTCAACCGCCTCAGGGCTCCGAAACGTAGGGCTTTTACTTCCTCCGAGAAGGGCCTGAACTCGTACATCGCTTGTGTTCACAACCTCTCCATAGCTAGGACCTTGCCTCTCCATACCTACCCCCCACTCTACTGTCAGACTTAGAACCACGACAGTTGGCGCCCACAGTTGCTTCCACGCCAAAAACGTGAGGAGTCGAGCCTTGGTTCTCCGAGTGGATCAACAGAAACCACAGAAGCTCGCTCCTTCTTGGGAGGGTCCTTTCATCGTCACCAAGGTTCTCCACAATGGGGCGTACCGTCTTTACAATGTCGAGCATCAGATCAACGAGCCCCGAGCTTGGAACGCGGAGCTGCTCCGCCCCTTTTACACTTAAGTGTGCACTCGGAAATGTAATAAAAGTACTTCTGTAGTTCATTTTTCAAAAGTCAATAGTGTTATAATTTTCCCAGTGATTCTTGTCACTTTTGTTTGTTCAATAAAATTCCCCCCCCCCAGTGGGTGGCTTAGTTGCGAATCCATTTCGCCTAAGTTTAAAAAAAATCCTACCGAGTGATGAGCCAGCCTTTCACTCGGAGGTTTAGCCGCGAATTCGTTTCGCCTAAGTTTTAATAAAATCCTGCCGAGTGGTGAGCCAGCCTCCCACTCGGAGGCTTAGCTGCAGCCCAGTGCTCGCCTAAGTTTTTTAAAATCCTACCGAGTGGTGAGCCAGCCTACCACTCGAAGGCTTAGCTGCAGTCCAAGTACTCGCCTAAGTATCAATAAAACCCTACCAAGTGGTGAGCCAGCCTCCCACTTGGGGGCTTAGCTGCAGCATAGTGCTCGCCTAAGTACAAGTATAACGTGCGCTCCGCAAGGAAGACGAGGTGCAGGTCGACCGCTACCCTCTTCTTCCGAGCTACGCCACAAGTATAATATGCTCTCCGCAAGGAGGACGAGGTACAGGTCGACTGCCACTCCTCCTTCCGAGCTACGCCACAAGTATAATATGCTCTCCGCAAGGAGGACGAGGTACAGGTCGACTGCCACTCCTCCTTCCGAGCTACGCCACAAGTATAATGTGCGCTCCGCGACAGGTCAATTGATGCCTTCTCCCTCAGAGAAACGCCGCAAAAATCCTACCGAGTGGAGAGCAGATCTCCCACTCGGGGGCTTAGCTGCAGCCCAGTGCTCGCCTAAGTTTTTGAAAATCCTACCGAGTGGAGAGCAGACCTCCCACTCGGGGGCTTAGCTGCAGCCCAGTGCTCGCCTAAGTTTTTGAAAATCCTACCGAGTGGAGAGCAGACCTCCCACTCGGGGGCTTAGCTGCAGCCCAGTGCTCGCCTAAGTTTTTGAAAATCCTACCGAGTGGAGAGCATACCTCCCACTCGGGGGCTTAGCCGCAGCCCAGTGCTCGCCTAAGTTTTTGAAAATCCTACCGAGTGGAGAGCAGACCTCCCACTCGAAGGCTTAGCTGCAGCCCAGTCCTCGCCTAAGTGTGTTGAGGAACAAGTCGATTGCAATAAGCGCTTCGTCCTAGCCTTCAAAAGACACCTCAAACCAAATGCAAACATATTCAACGTCGAATCCAAGTTCAGATAACATCAAACGGAACCGAAAGTGCTCGAGCGCCAAGCCCGTTAAGGTTTATCGGTTACAAAAATCACTCGGCATACCGAGGCAAATTTAAAGTATCAAGCACAGAAGTTTTTTACCCCTCCTGCGGAGGGCTGGAAGGCACAACAAATTCATCGAGGTCGATTCCATCTGCAATCCGAGTTGCAGCAGCGATGAAGGTCTCCATGAAAGATCGAAAATCATGCTTCTTGGTATTAGCCACCTTAAGGGCTACCAGCTTGTCCTCTCGCGCCTCCTTGCAGTGAACACGGGCCAGAGTTAGAGCAACATCCGCGCCGCACCTGGCAGAAGACTTCTTCCATTCTTGCACTCGACTTGGAACCTCGTTCACCGAGTCATCGAGACTTCGAGGTCGATTCAAGCGTCTCTTTTGGCCGAGTGTTGTGTCGATGCAGAAGTTGCAACCTTGAATTTGCGAGATAGTCGACAACAGCAAAGAACGCGAGATTCAAGTCGGAGCACATTCATGGCGACTTCATCTTTCACAGGGAGAGTTGATGGGATCCGGGTTTATTTCAATCGACCAGTCTCCTCTTCAAAGTTCGCGTAACTCGCAAGCACAACCCCAGTCAAGACAAGAATCGATGGAGAGATCATAGTTAAAATATCTATTTGATACAAAAGATTACCTTCAAGCATGAGGAATAGCTTCTTGGCGAGTCCTCCCAGATAAGCCTCCAGATCATTCTTCCACTACTAGGGAAAAACCTAGCAGCAGCGCGGGTTTTGGGCCTATTAGTAGCGCGGGGACCAGCGCTACTAATAAGGCTTCTGACTAACGATATAGCGATGGCGAGTGCGACCCGCGCTACTACTACGTCCTTTAGCAGTAGCGCGGGTGCAAACCCGCGCTACTACTAATCTCTAATCTCTGATTTATTTTTTGAAATTTTTCGAATTTTTTTTTATTTTTTTCACTAATTTTCAAATTTCTGAATTATTTTAACCTCAAATCTCTAATCACCCCTCAGTGCTGCTCAATTTAATCTCTAATCATTCAAAATCATCTAACTTTCCGGACGGTCACCCATCCTCTCACTACTCCAGCCTGAGCACGCTTAACTTCCGGGTTCTATTCTCCCTCGTTTCCAAGTCTGCACTTGTTGTTTTCTTCACAATAGTAAGATGTCAATCCTATTAACCTCAGGAATTTAGCTTGAGCATGAAGTCACACATTTCACTGTTTGAGTTTGAAACTATTGTTCTAAAAATTTAGTAACACTAATATTTCTAGAATAATTAGTTTGACCACAGTTTGACCAGATTTGACCATAGTTTGACTATAGTTTGACCAGATTTGACCAAATTTCAAAAAAAAACTAAAATAATTATTTAGTAACACTAATATTCTTGAATAATTAGTTTGACCATAGTTTGACCAGATTTAACAAAAATTAAAAAAAAACAGAATTTTTTTGCCTCCAAATCTTAAAAGCCCCGTAACTTTTTTCTGTTAGGTTTTTGAGGATTTTAAAAATGTTTAACGGGGTTCCCCCAGTTAAATTCGGATGTAACTTTTCGAGTAGATGATTTTTCATATAAAAAACTTTTTCATCCGAGTTAGTATGCAAAAGTTAGCTAATTTTTTTAAATAATACATTTTTTATTAATTTTCATAAATATTACGCTGGATAAAAAAAATTCAAAAATAATACACCGCCCACAGCAGGCCGATTGGATTCCAGTCGGCCTACAACTGGCCGACTGGCCCCTGTCGGCCCACTGTGGGCTGATTGGGTCCTGTCGGCCCACTGTGGGCTGACTGGAGCTAATTGCGCTAATTGGCCCGCTGTGGGCTAATTATTTTTGCAAAAAAATAGGCATAAAAAATATATGTTTAAAGAAAATGTTAATCATGTAATTAAAAAATTTTAAACGTGTATAAATTTTTTCCTGATGTATAAAAAAAATGTACAATATATATGCAAAAATGTTGAAATAAAACAATATGTTTTGAAAAGTGTTAAGCATGTTTTTAAAAATTGTTAAATGTCTGTATAAAAATGTTCCTTATTTATACAAAAAAATATAGAATGTGTATAAAAAAAGTTGATACCAAAAAGGGGCATTCTATATTTTTGTATAAATAAGGAGCATTCTTTATACACACATTTTACAATTTTTAAATACATGATTAACACTTTTAAAACATACTTTTATGTCAACATTTTTGCATATATATTATACATTTTTTTGTATACATCAGGAAAAAAAATTATACACGTTTAATATTTTTTAATTACATGATTAACATTTTTTTAAACATATATTTTTTATGCCTATTTTTTTGCAAAAATAATTAGCCCACAGCGGGCCAATTTGCTCCAGTCCGCCCACAGTGGGCCGACAGGACCCAATCAGCCCAAAGTGGGCCGACAGGGGCCTGTCGGCCAGCTGTAGGCCGATTGGAATCCAATCAGCCTGCTGTGGGCCGACTAGGCCCAGTCGGCCTGCAGCGGGCCGACGGTGTATTATTTTTGAATTTTTTTATCCAGCATAATATTTATGAAAATTAATAAAAAAATGTATTATTTAAGAAAAAATTAGCCAAAAGTTATGCCCATTTTACTAAATTCTAGAGAGATTTTGCAAATAAAGTCGAAATTCATATTTGTAAATTTCCCAACAACTAGACCACATATCACATGGGAAACTTATTTTCTTTTATTTTTTTGACATTTTCATCATTTTTTTTTAAACTAAAAAGGCGATCCGGGGGGTAGAGTTTGAAAATGGGACCTTTAGTAGTAGCGCGGTTTTTTACCCCCTCGCTACTACTATGGCACCACTTAGTAGTAGCGAGGGCTAAAAACCAACACTACTGCTATCAAACTTAGTAGTAGCAAGGTTTTAAAACCCGCTACTAATATGGCATGTCCGGGAGGCACAGTGAGAGAGCTTAGTAGTAGCGAGGTTAAAACCCGCTATCGCTATCAATTAGTAGTAGCGAGGTTTAAAAACCGCGCTACTACTATTGTAGCGATGTGAGTGTTTTAACCTCGCTACTAGTAAGATTCTGTGTATAGGCTTTTCCCTAGCACTGTTCTTTCCCACCAACTCACTGGCCTTGTCACTCAAGGCAATCTTGTCACTCTTCAGTCGACTGACCTTCTTGTTGGTCGCATCAAGAGCAGCTTTCAGATTGGTATTTTCCTCTTCAAGCTTGGTAATTGAAGCCAGCTTCTCATCTGCGAGCTTGGTCTTCTCTAAAGTCGCTTTCTGCATCTCAAACCAAGTCAAGGTCTTTCTTCTTGAGCATCCTCGGTTTGTCTCAGAAGTCACAGTGAGATCGGACTCTGAAAGCGGACGAGAGGCAAAAGATCGTCAAGGTTCTCACCAAACATACCTTTTGCTTCCTCCTTCGACTTCGTGAAGTTCTCTGGACCATTTCAGATCAAGCTCGAGCTGGATTTGCTTATTCTCCAACTCAAGTGTAACGAGCAAGAAGCTCGCAAGATTTCGCGAAGAACCAATCGACAGATGTCAAAGACACCACATACGAGTGACTAAGGAAAATCATAGCATTTCTAAGACTACAATCGAATATAAACATTCGACCATAGTCTCGGGACTACACCGGTGGGTGCACTCGGCGTGCCCCACTAGTTCTATCAGTTAGAGTCGATCAGTCGACCAACAAATAGCAAAAAAAAGAGGTTATATTCAGACTGTAGTCGACTGCCAGCAGTCGACCACAGTCTCGGGGACTACACCCAGTGGGTGCACTCAGCGTGCCCCCACCGATCTATCAATCCATTCGACCTGATCGAGTAAAGAAAAAGTTTAAGACATAAAGGCTAAGGTCGACTGCCAGCAGTCTACCATAGCCTTGGGGACTACACCCAGTGGGTGCACTCAGCGTGCCCCCACTAATCCAGAATTTCAATCAACGCACCCAGTGGGTGTACGACAAATACTGAAATTTTCGTAAAGAAGGATTTTAAGATATCATATCCTAATGAGTAATGTGGTGATCGATCGACTGAACATTGCTCAAGAGCTGAATCGGCGTCATAAGCCGCTGTTGGCGTCTCGGATTGCCTTCACTTCCTCCATCATGATCCCTGCCTGGCGTATTGCTTGTTTAGCAGCATTGTCTTGGTCTTCTGGGAGGTGGTGGGTCGAGAAAAGTGAAGGCTGAGCAGCACTCGATGACAAAGGGCGAGCACTCGTCAGCGGCACCGCAAAGGATACGGTAGGCCGAGTGACGTTGTCCCCCTCCACGACCAATGTCTCGGGTGCTGGCACGTCCTGAGTCTCCTTGCCAGCAGACGCTTTCCTGTTCCTCCTCTGCCTCAGTGGTTCCTCGTCATAGTCATCGGGAAGGTCAATAACGACGTTAGATGAAGCTGCAGAAAAGAGTCAAAATTAAAGACAAAGAGCCAATCGACTGAAGACGGAACTACAAAAGTCATACCAGGTTTTGAAGATGACATGCTGGTAAGCAGTATGACTTATATCGCCCACAACTCACTTGTGTTCTACTCGTGCATATAACATCAAACCATAAAAACCTAGGCTCGGATGCCACTGTTGGGGAACGTAGTAATTTCAAAAAATTTCCTACGCACACGCAAGATCATGGTGATGCATAGCAACGAGAGGAAGAGTGTTGTCTATGTACCCTCGAGACCAAGCGGAAGCGTTGACGCAATGTAGAGGAAGTAGTCGACGTCCTCCCGGTCCGACCGATCCAAGCACCGTTACTCGCACCTCCGAAGTTCTTGACACGCAGACAGCTCGATGACGCACCCGATCTCCGATCCAGCAGAGGCGGGGAGGAGTTCCATCAAGACGATGGCGTGGTGACGATCTTGATGTTCTCTGTCGCGCAGGCTTCGCCTAAGCACCGCTACAATATGACCGACGTGTAATATCGTGGGGGGCACCGACACGGCTAAGGAACGATCTCAATGATCAACTTGTGTGTCTAGGGTGCCCCCTACCCCGTATATAAAGGAGGGAGGAGGAGGAGGCCGGCCCAGGGGAGGTGCGCCCTAGGGGCAAACCTACTCCAAGTAGGTTTGGCCCCCTTTCCTATTTGGAGTAGGAGATGGAAGGAAGGGAGGAGAGAGGAAAGGGGGCGGCCCCCTCCCAGTCGGATTGGGCTTGGGGCGCGCCTCCCTTGCTCCTTCTCCTCCCTTCCACTAAGGCCCAATAAGGCCCATATACTTACCGGGGTTCGGTAACCTCCTGAGCTTCGATATTTCCAATCTCACCAAACCTTTCCGGTGTCCAAATATATCCGTCCAATATATCAATCTTTATGTCTCGACCATTTCGAGACTCCTCGTCATGTCCGTGATCACATTCGGGACTCGAACAACCTTCGTACATCAAAATACATAAACTCATAATGAAACATCATCGAAACCTTAAGCGTGTGGACCCTACGGTTCGAGAACAATGTAGACATGACCGAGACATGTCTCGGTCAATAACCAATAGCGGGACCTGGATGCCCATATTGGTTCCTACATATTCTACGAAGATCTTTATCGGTCATACCGCACAACAACATACGTTGTTCCTTTGTCATCGGTATGTTACTTGCCCGAGATTCGATCGTAGGTATCCAATACCTAGTTCAATCTCGTTACGCAAGTCTCTTTACTCGTTCCGTAATACATCATCTCACAACTAACTCATTAGTTGAAATGCTTGCAAGGCTTAAGTGATGTGTATTACCGAGAGGGCCCAGAGATACCTCTCCGACATTCGGAGTGACAAATCCTAATCTCAAATACGCCAACTCAACAAGTACCTTCGGAGACACCTGTAGAGCACCTTTATAATCACCCGATTGCGTTGTGACGCTTGGTAGCACACAAAGTGTTCCTCCGTAAACAGGAGTTGCATAATCTCATAGTCATAGGAACATGTATAAGTCATGAAGGAAGCAATAGCAACATACTAAACGATCGTGTGCTAAGCTAACGGAATGGGTCATGTCAATCGATCATTCAACTAATGATGTGACCTTGTTAATCAAATAACAACTCCTTGTTCATGGTTAGGAAACATAACCATCTTTGATTAACAAGCTAGTCAAGTAGAGGCATACTAGTGACACTCTGCTTGTCTATATATTCACACATGTATTATGTTTCCGGTTAATACAATTCTAGCATGAATAATAAACATTTATCATGATATGAGGAAATAAATAATAACTTCATTATTGCCTCTAGGGCATATTTCCTTCAGCCTCCCACTTACACTAGAGTCAATAATCTAGATTACACAAGAATGATTCTAACACCCATGGAGTCTTGGTGTTGATCATGTTTTGCTCGTGGAAGAGGCTTAGTCAACGGGTTCGCAACATTCAGATCCGTATGTATCTTGCAAATCTCTATGTCTCCCACCGACTAGATCCGGATGGAATTGAAGCGTCTCTTGATGTGCTTGGTTCTCTTGTGAAATCTGGATTCCTTTGCTAAGGCAATCGCCCAAAGATTGTCACAAAAGATTTTCATTGGACCCGATGCACTAGGTATGACACCTAGATCGGATATGAACTCCTTCATCCGACTCCTTCATTGGCTGCTTCGAAGCAGCTATGTATTCCGCTTCACACGTAGATCCCGCCACGACGCTTTGCTTTGAACTGCACTAACCGACAGCTCCACCGCTTAATGTAAACACGATCCGGTTTGCGATTTAGAATCGTCCGGATCGGTGTCAAAGCTTGATCAACGTAACCATTTACGATGAGCTCTTTGTCACCTCCATATACGAGAAACATATCCTTAGTCCTTTTCGTGTATTTCAGATGTTCTTGACCGCTGTCCGATGATCCACTCTGGATTACTTTGGTACCTCCCCGCTAGACTTATAGCAAGGCACACATCAGGTCTGGTACACAAGATTGCATACATGATAGAGCCTATGGCTGAAGCATAGGGAACACTTTTCATTTTCTCTCTATCTTCTGCAGTGGTCGGGCTTTGAGTCTTACTCAACTTCACACCTTGCAATACAGGCAAGAACCCTTTCTTTGCTTGATCCATTTTGAACTTCTTCAAAACTTTGTCAAGGTATGTGCTTTGTGAAAGTCCAATTAAGCGTCTTGATCTATCTCTATAGATCTTAATGCCCAATATGTAAGCAGCTTCACCGAGGTCTTTCATTGAAAAACTTTTATTCAAGTATCCCTTTATGCTATCCAGAAATTCTATATCATTTCCAATCAATAATGTCATCCACATATAATATTAGAAATGCTACAGAGCTCCCACTCACTTTCTTGTAAATACAAAGCTTCTCCAAAAGTCTCAGATAAACCCAAATGCTTTGATCACACTATCAAAACGTTTATTCCAACTCCGAGAGGCTTGCACCAGTCCATAAATGGATCGCTGGAGCTTGCACTTTGTTAGCTCCTTTGGATCGATAAAACCTTCTGGTTGCATCATATACAACTCTTCTTCCGTAAATCCATTCAGAATGCAGTTTTACATCCATTTGCCAAATTTCATAATCATAAAATGCGGCAATTGCTAACATGATTCGGACAGACTTAAGCATCGCTACGGGTGAGAAGGTCTCATCGTAGTCAACCCCTTGAACTTGTCGAAAACCTTTTGCAACAAGTCGAGCTTTGTAGACGAGAATATTACGTCGCCGTCGGTCTTCTTCGTGAAGATCCATTTGTTCTCAATTGCTTGCCGACCATCGGGCAAGTCAACCAAAGTCCATACTTTGTTCTCATACATGGATCCCATCTCGATTTCATGGCTTCAAGCCATTTTATGGAATCTGGGCTCACCATCGCTTCTTCATAGTTCGTGAGGTTCATCATGATCTAGTAGCATGACTTCCAGAATAGGATTACCGTAACACTCTGGTGCGGATCTTACTCTGTTCGACCTACGAGGTTCTGTATTAACTTGATCTGAAGTTCTATGATCATCATCATCAACTTCCTCACTAGTTGGTTTTGACGTCACAGAAACCGGTTCCTGTGATGTACTATTTTCCAACAAGGGAGTAGGTACAGTTACCTCATCAAGTTCTACTTTCCTCCCACTCACTTCTTTCGAGAGAAACTCCTTCTCTAGAAAGGATCCATTCTTAGCAACGAATGTCTTGCCTTTGGATCTGTGATAGAAGGTGTACACAACTGTCTCCTTTGGGTATCCTATGAAGACACATTTCTCCGATTTGGGTTCGAGCTTATCAGGTTGAAGCTTTTTCACATAAGCATCGCAGCCCCAAACTTTAAGAAACGACAACTTTGGTTTCTTGCCAAACCATAGTTCATAAGGTGTCGTCTCAATGGATTTTGACGGTGCCCTATTTAACGTGAATGTGGCCGTCTCTAAAGCATAACCCAAAATGATAGCGGTAAATCTGTAAGAGACATCATAGATCGCACCATATCAAGTAAAGTACGATTACGACATTCGGACACACCATTACATTGTGGTGTTCCGGGTGGCGTGAGTTGCGAAACTATTCCACAATGTTTTAAGTGTAGACCAAACTCGTAACTCAAATATTCTCCTCCACAATCAGATCGTAGAAACTTTATTTTCTTGTTACGATGATTTTCAACTTCACTCTGAAATTCTTTGAACTTTTCAAATGTTTCAGACTTATGCTTCATTAAGTAGATATACCCATATCTGCTTAAATCATCTGTGAAGGTGAGAAAATAACGATATCCGCCACGAGCCTCAACATTCATCGGACCACATACATCTGTATGTATGATTTCCAACAAATCTGTTGCTCTCTCCATAGTACCGGAGAACGGCGTTTTGGTCATATTGCCCATGAGGCACGGTTCGCAAGTACCAAGTGATTCATAATCAAGTGATTCCAAAAGTCCATCAGTATGGAGTTTCTTCATGTGCTTTATACCGATATGACCCAAACGGCAGTGCCACAAATAAGTTGCACTATCATTATCAACTCTAAATCTTTTGGCTTCAACACTATGAATGTGTGTATCACTACTATCGAGATTCATCAAAAATAGACCACTCTTCAAGGGTGCATGACCATAAAAGATATTACTCATATAAATAGAACAACCATTATTCTCTGATTTAAATGAATAACCGTCTCGCATCAAACAAGATCCAGATATAATGTTCATGCTCAACGCTGGCACCAAATAACAATTATTTAGGTCTAATACTAATCCCAAGGTAGATGTAGAGGTAGCGTGTCGACCGCGATCACATCGACTTTGGAACCGCTTTCCCACGCCGCATCGTCACCTCGCCCTTTGCCGGTGTTCGCTAATCCGTAGTCCATGTTTCGAAGTTGCAAATATTAGCAGCAGAACCAGTATCAAATACCCAGTGCTCTGCGAGCTCTAGTAAGGTACACATCAATAACATGTATATCACATATACCTTTGTTCACCTTGCCATCCTTCTTATCCGCCAAATACTTGGGGCAGTTCCGCTTCAAAGGACTAGTCCGCTTGCAGAGAAGCACTCGATTTCAGGTTTAGGTCCAGACTTGGGTTTCTTCTCTTGAGCAGCAACTTGTTTGCTGTTCTTCTTGAAGTTCCCTTCTTCTTCCCTTTTCCCTTTTCTTGAAACTAGTGGTCTTGTTAACCATCAACACTTGATGCTCCTTCTGATTTCTACCTCCGCAGCTTTCAAAGATTGCGAAGAGCTCGGGAATCGCCTTATCCATCCCTTGCATATTATAGTTCATCACGAAGCTCTTGTAGCTTGGTGGAAGTGATTGGAGAATTTGTCAATGACGCTATCATCCGAAGTGTAACTCCCAGTTGAATCAAGTGATTACAATACCCGGACATCTTGAGTATATGCTCACCGATGTAACTATTCTCCTCCATCTTGCAGCTATAGAACTTATTGAGACTTCATATCTATCAATCGGGCATTCTTCTCGAATATTAACTTCAACTCTGGAACATCTCATATGCTCCATGACGCTCAAAACGTCGTTGAAGTCCCGGTTCTAAGCTGTAAAGCATGGCACATTGAACTATCGAGTAGTCATCAGCTTTGCTCGCCAGACGTTCTTAACGCCGCCATTGCATCAAGAAGCAGTTCGCACCCAGCGGTGCTTCTAGGACGTAATTTTTACGTGCGGCAATGAGGATAATCCTCTCGTTACGGACCCAATCGCAGAAGTTGCTACCATCATCTTTCAACTTAGCTTTTCAAGGAACGCATTAAAATTCAACGAGCAACAAAGACGGGCCATCTATCTACAATCAACATAGACAAGCAAGATACTATCAGTACTAAGTTCATGATAAATTTAAGTTCAATTAATCATATTACTAAAGAACTCCCACTTAGACAGACATCTCTAGTCATCTAAGTGATCACGTGATCCAAATCAACTAAACCATAACCGATCATCACGTGAGATGGAGTAGTTTTCAATGGTGAACATCTTATGTTGATCATATCTACTATATGATTCACGCCGACCTTTCGGTCTCCGTGTTCCGAGGCCATATCTCGCATATGCTACGCTCGTCAAGTTTAACTCGAGTATTCTCGTGTGCAAAACTGGCTTGCACCCGTCGTAGATGGACGTAGAGCTTATCACACCCGATCATCACGTGGTGTCTGGGCACGACGAACTTTGGCAACGGTGCATACTCAGGGAGAACACTACTTGATAATTTTTTTAGTGAGAGATCATCTTAAAATGCTACCGTCAATCAAAGCAATATAAGATGCATAAAGGATAAACATCACATGCAATCAATATAGGTGATATGATATGGCCACCATCTTCTTGTGCTTGTGATCTCCATCTCCGAAGCACCATCATGATCACCATCGCCACCGGCGCGACACCTTGATCTCCATCGTAGCATCGTTGTCGCCACGCCATCTATTGCTTCTACGACTATCGCTACCGCTTAGTGATAAAGTAAAGCAATTACTGTATGCTTGCATTTCATACAATAAAGCGGCAACCATATGGCTCCCGCCATTGCCGATAACTTCGTTACAAAACATGATCATCTCATACAATAAAATATAGCATCATGTCTTGGCCATATCACATCACAACATGCCCCGCAAAAACAAGTTAGACGCCCTCTACTTTGTTGTTGCAAGTTTTACGTGGCTGCTACGAGCTTAAGCAAGAACCAATCTCACCCACGCATCAAAACCACAACGATAGTTTGTCAAGTTGATGCTGTTTTAACCTTCGCAAGGACCGGCGTAGCCACACTCAGTTCAACTAAAGTTGAAGAAACTGACACCCGCTAGTCACCTGTGTGCAAAGCACGGCGGTAAAACCAGTCTCACGTAAGCGTCACGCGTAATGTCGGTCCGGCCGCTTCATCCAACAATACCGCTGAACCAAAGTATGACATCTTTGGTAAGCAAGATGACTTATATCGCCCACAACTCACTTGTGTTCTACTCTGCATATAACATCAAACCATAAAACCTAGGCTCGGATGCCATGTTGGGGAACGAGTAATTTCAAAAATTCCTACGCACACGCAAGATCATGGTGATGCATAGCAACGAGAGGGGAGAGTGTTGTCTACGCACCCTCGTGAGACCGAAGCGAAGCGCTGACGCAACGTAGAGGAAGTAGTCGACGCCCTCCGGTCCGACCGATCCAAGCACCGTTACTCGCACCTCCGAAGTTCTTGACACGCCAGACAGCTCGATGACGATCCCGATCTTCGATCCAGCAAAGGCGTGGGGAGGAGTTCGTCAAGACGACGGCGCAGGACGATCTTGATGTTCTCTCGCCGCAGGGCTTCGCCTAAGCACCGCTACAATATGACTGAGGTGTAATATCGTGGAGGGGGGCACCGCACATGGCTAAGAAACGATCTCAATGATAAAATTGCGTGTCTAGGGTGCCCTCCTACCCCCGTATAATCACCCACTCTGTCCCCGGAAGTCTTGCTGACCCGTGAGAGATCAGTCCCTCATTGGCCAGGTCGTTGAGATCTGCCTGGGTGATGGTCGAGCGGATCCAATCTCCTTGGACCCAACCTTGCGGCAGACGGGACCTCGACGAAGATCCGCCCCGACTGGTCGCTCTTCCCTTTGCTTTCGCCGTCGCCGTCGCCTTCTTCCCTCGCTCCAGGGCCGCCGTATTCTCCTTCACCATCGTCGCCGGTGAGGCGCGCGAGGAGTGAATGGGCGGAGGCAAAAGCGGGCGCAGCAGGCGGGGGTGAGGAAAGCGGAGAGGGGAATGGAGACGCACTGTTCAAAAACCCTCGCCCGACACCTTATATAGGGACGTTCGAGTGGTCGACTGTGTAGGCCCGCAGTCCTCAAATCTCGAAAAACACAACTTGCACATGACACGTGGCGAAAAAGGCGGCGCAGAAATCGAGGCGTCTACGCCTTATCCCATCCGAGTACCGCGGTCCACCCCGCTTCGCGCGCTTCCCAAAATTCGGATCCCACAAAATCCGCTAACAGCAGAGCAACCTGTCAGGCGGTGGATTTCCTACGATCCATCGCTCGGAAGTTCATCAAGTTCAAAAGTTCACTCGACAGAAGAAAAGAATGGATCAAGGCGACTGAAAGAAAAGTTGATGCCATCATTAAAAAAGGTTACTGATCCAGGATGAGACATGCTCAGAACACAAAAACAGGTCGGAAAGATTATCAACTCCTTCCTCACTCGAACCTCGATCCATTCGGGGGCTAATGATGAAATCATGTACCTAGGGTAGGGTCATGAACCTGTCCGAAGTACCCTCCCCAAGGACATCTTCAGAAGAAGTTGCCTTCCAGTCAACCAAGAGGGATTCCACTCGACGGACTCGAAGGCACTCGACCACGAAGACTCACTCGACCACCAAGAGATTAAGAGCCACTCTGTATCCAAACGGTCTGTAATTAAGTAGTCTTTATGGCCATGATGACACTTTATGTAGGGCGTTACCAGTAACGCCAATCCTTTATGTACTTTAAACCTGCATAATTGAGGGCGGAGGGTCCCGGCAGACACTATATAAGCCACCCCTCCTCAAGGTAAAGGGTTCGCACTCAGAACTCATACACATATAATCCAATGACCGCCTCCGGGCTCCAAGACGAGGGGCTGTTACTTCCTCCGAGAAGGGCCTGAACTCGTAAATCCCTTGCGATACAACTACTCCATAGCTAGGATCTTGCCTCTCCATACCTACCCCCATCTCATCTGCTGGCCTTAGTACCATGACAGCCGGTCTTTGCCAAGAACCGCATCGAGCGGTAGTGGGACGAGCACCGTGTAGAAGGCGGCGGTGGCCTCGCAAGTGGCGGCCGCAAGGGCTTGTATCAAGGCACACGCTGCTGCGTATCTGCTGCTGCGCCGCCACTGGTTGCTCACTGGAGGACTGGTCGCCGAGCTGCAGCGCCGCCGCCGCCGCTTGTTCACCGGGAGGGCAGGGTCACGCCCGAGCTGCGCTGCGCCGCGCTTGCTCCTCCGGGAGGGCGGGTCGCGCCGGAGGTGCGCGCCGCTGCTTGTTCACTGGGAAGGCGGGGCAGCGCCGAGCGACGGCGACTTGTTCATTGAGGGCAAGGCAAGACTGAGTTGAGGCCATTGCCGCTTGTTCGCTTATGGCCGAGCCGCCGCCGCCACCGCAAGGCTCATCTGGCGAGGGAGGACGTTTTGGGGGAAAACTTTCAGGAGGGAGGAGATTTTGTCAAAAAGACCGTTACGCCACGTCAGCAAAGGGTGGGCTCCATCTGTCATAATCGAGGTTAAAATGCCCAAAACGATCGATCAGTGTTAAAATGCCCAAAATGATTAGGACAAAAATCAGTGTTTTCTGGCACAAATTCATAGAAGAGTCTTTTCTGCAATCCTATGCTTCAATGTGGTGGTTTTCTGCAATTCACTCTAATAAGATATGAAATTTAAGCTGAGTTTTAGACGTGCATAACTATTGAATAGAATATATTGACAAATATGATGAACTGTTTAGACATAAGCATCCTCAGAAAGAGAATTCTGGTTTATAACATTGGTAATCTCACGAAAATTTATCTAAAAATGAGCAGATGTGCTAAGCCAAAGAAGAAGAACAGTACAAAGGATACACTGAGCTTATATAAGCATACCAAGGCAGGCTATGTAGACACAACTCGACATCATCGATACAATAGTCATAGATTCAGATATAGACCGGATATCAGATATGTTATCCTTATAGACACCACTAGTAAATACATAGTACATGACTTAGTTCGCTCATCCTGATCTATTTTCATACGGTATGATAGACAAAAGATAGTACTCGGCATATATAAGGACCTTGACGGCCGCCATGCTTTCCTGTTGACTTTGACTTAATCAAATGCCTGCAAAGAAGCAACAAGACAACAAAAGTGGCGGTGGCGGCGGTATCCAGTCACCGGAAGACAGGGAGGACTCCACCGGTGCTGTGGGTGGCGGTGTTTCCCTTTTGGGATGTCTTGATGCCATGGTCCTCACTGGTCACTACAGAGCAGTGGCATGAGTGGCGGCCTACACAACCATTCCAGCAATGGCGGCGAGCGAACCGGCGGGAGACATAGCGGCAACCAACTGATCCTATGACTTTGAAAAGGCACATGTTTTTAGTTTGGAACATGAACATAGATGCCTCTGATTATTACCCTGAACAGATCCTATGATTTTAAAAAGGCACATGCAAGTGTGTTACCTCTTGTCTTGGTCCTTTCACAAAGGCATGGTTCACTACACAGTCTTAACCCTTTGATGTCTGCCTAAATAACCAAACCAACCAGCATCTCAAATGCAGTACACATATGTACCTTCCTCATCATTGATATAGATTGGGTCGTCAACCCTTGCCCCTTTCATAATGTGCCTATGACTTGATCCCTTGTAAAATTCAAATTTAAATGCAAGAGGACTGTTATTAGCATGGACGTAGCAAGATCAGTCATAGTTTAAATACCAAGCAATCACATTGGCAACCAAAACTAGAGGGTACAATAGAACCGAATTTATACATGTTCGCTGGATCTTAATCTGTCCATACAACTGGTACAACTTATGTAATGATGTGTGTATCAATTAGCAGGAAATTAATATTGGGGAACCAACTTTCTCCTATACCAAGTGCAACAGCCTATAGCGAATCGTATTTGCACAATGGTCTCTCTCTATTGCTTGTACATTGCATAATTCGTTGTACGTGGTCAATTAGATAAAAAATCAGTGAAGAAGAGGAAGAGAAAAAGAGATGGATAGAGAGAGGAAGAGTGGAGGGGGAGAACATAGTCGCAATAAACAAAACATAATGGACGATGGTTGCATCTTGGGCCACACCGTCCTACTCTGCTTCCCTCCCATTATCCTTTCCCGTTTAATATACAGGGGGTAAAAGAAACCAGGGTGAGGTCCTACCAAGATTTATCTATCAAGATCCATCTAGAGGTGTAGGGTTTAGGTCATTGTACCCGCACTTTGGATCTAGGCGAGGCACCATGAAACATAGACACAGAGTGGAACGCAACTTCTGGACTTCTTGTATTCCTCTCGTCTACTCTTGTCTTGTAATTGGGTTGAGCCCAATTCACACGAGTGGGCATGCTAGATTTTGTTGCGTGTAGAAGGAAATAACAATGTAATTCTGAAATGAAGTAATCAGTTCAGAGGAATACGAATAGCTGACGGATGTGATCATTTTTCGTGGTTTAACATACTGGAAGCAACTAATACGGTTGCTAAAACCTATTACATGGCATCACCATGAAATGTTAAATGATAAGTCCATCTAAAAACAAAATACTGGTTCAAATGAGAACATTAGCAACCCAATTAAAAGTACCATTAATGTTGAAAAACCGAGGAACATATAAATCATAGAACTATATTTTCATTTGCGAAATAATGGCTAGCATATCAATCAGAATGGCACATATGATTAAACCAAAGGTTCTTGACAAGTATTGTTATCCAGTACATAGGAAGGCATAGAGAAAATTTAACGTAGGCCAGCAGCATAACAATATTATATTCTTAAAAAAACAAAAGCATCAATGCTATGTACCAAAAAAGATGAAAAAGATGAAGAAGGTAGAGGCAGGATGGCCTTTGGTTACCTTCATAGGAGAGGAAGAGGCAGAGATGGCAATGTATACATCATTCTCATGGGCTCCGAATACTCCTCAATGCCATACCCACAAAAGGCAAGCAAGTCAATCTCATGCCACAAGTGAAGAACCACAAAAGGCCCATTAGCTAGTCAGAATAGTTAATGAACCATGAAACAACAAGTGATGGGCGGCGATGAGGGTGACAAAGGCATGGATCTGTGGAGGGAGAGAGAGGTGATAATGTGTTTATAAGTCCTGGTTACTAACTTCCTCTATACCAGAATTAGTTACCTGGGTTAAAGACTTACAAAACAAACAGTTGTGTCAACTTAAATATTCTTAGGCACGTGGAATTGAAGTATACCGTTCAAGGCAAGCATAAGAAAATAGTTGCGGTTATCTGAATACAACCACCCAGTAGTCTCAGGATGGAAAAATCATATTTTTCCTATAGTACACAACTTAAGTATTTGTCCTTGTGTGGCACTACATCAGTTGCATCAATGAAACGTAGAATCATATATATCAGAGGGACATTACGCTGGGTGGAGATCTGGCATTACTCCCGCAGCAAAATGCATATGATCTACTACTTCCGTGGTAGCACCATGAGAACCGAGGATGTAAATTAATGGATAAATTGGGCATACATACATAAACTTCAGTATATATGGATAAGGATATATATTTTATATAATTACCTAGATGTCGAGAATGTCCATGTTGAGAAGCTTAGTACTATTTTCTTCTCTCCTAGATTAACATGTCATTTGACCTCAAAATGCAGTTTTCCCCCGATACATTAACATGCTCAAATTTAGCATGCAACTCCGCACCACAATTATAAAAAGCTACATAATTTACCATTTGTTCATATCAATCAAGGGATTAGATAATTAGGATCAGCACATTTTAAGAGACCATGGACCATATGCCATCACTTCGGCAACCTATAGGACTTATAACAGCAATATGCAACATAATTTCTCAGTAATCCCCTACTACAAAGGTTCTTTCCATTCAGGTTTCTAGAGTTCTACTCTAGCACATGAGAATTATTGCCCCTATCCATTCCGTCGCAATAAATCATTAAGAGAACAAAGTGCATGATTGAAAAATATACAGTAGGTAATGTACACATATTAGCGCCTCTGACTTTTAATTGACTCAGCACCACCCTGATGATACACACCTTACTCGTGTAATACTAACAGTATAGCGAATTAAACCAGGAAAGTTTCGTTCCTACCACGAGTATCTTCAAATTCAGCTTGGACAACAAATTTAAAAAATCATCCTTGCATCACATTATTTGAGGAGAACATTTGAATTTATTCTAACAGTAAAAGCGGCGTCTTGCGTCTCGATGATAAATTTAATCTGAAAAAACTCTAATCCCTAGCTTATAAGCAGCATGCTCATAGTGAAGTTACATACCTTGTGATTGACCAACTAATGACCAAGTCACCAAGGAACTCTCCAGATTTTGTGTTCTGGTCTGCAAACCCAACAAAGAGAACAGAGGAAACAGAGGATCAGGTATGCATCCAGTAAAGAGCATGCAATAAAGTTGTATACCATAGGAATCACCTGTTTTTCTAACAGTAAGATGAAACTGTAGTGCAAATAAACACTGCCGTCCAATAAACTCGCTTTCAAACAAACACATGATAAAATGCAGAAAATGTACAGTTCAATAGACCTGGTTATACTACTATACAAAGTGGAACTAATACTTACCCATACTGATTCTTTTGCACAAATGAAGGTGCACTCTCACGATGAAAAGTGTAGATTCATGATAAATGGTCTAACCACGCAGGTCTTGTATTGTTGTTCTTTTCAATTTATAATAGATAGATGCACGTGCATAAGTGCCACCTAAATCACCCCATAATAGGTGATAAAATGTCATGAGAGAATCCAAACCTCTGATGCAACGCCTACAATCCACACACAGAAATAATATACGGTGATTTTGCAAGAAGCATAATGCCCACCCAAATCTAATAGATTCATAGCCTTCAGAATTCAGATATAACATTTACTACTAACATATTGCGTTTTACAACCACGTGACAAAAACTACAAACACACACAGGGATGCACATTTACTATTGGAAATATGCCCTAGAGGCAATAATAAAATGATTATTATCATATTTCCCGTTCATAATAAATGTTTATTATTCATGCTAGAATTGTATTGGTTAGAAACGTAAATATATGTGTGAATACATAAACTACACCGTGTCCCTAGTAAGCCTCTACCATACTAGCTCATTGATCAACGATGGTTATGGTTTCCTAACCATGGACATGAGTTGTCATTTGATAACAGGATCACATCATTTGGAGAATGATGTGATGGACAGACCCAACCGTAAGCTTAGCATCAGATTGTTTAGTTATTTGATATAGCTTTCTTCATGTCAAGTATCAGTTCATTGGACCATGAGATCATGCCACTCCCGGATACCGAAGGAATGCCTTGTGTACTATCAAACGTCACTTCGTAACTGGGTGATCATAAAGCTGGTCTACAGGTATCTCTGAAGGTGTTTGTTGGGTTACATGGATCGAGACTGGGATTTGTCGCTTCGTGTGATGGAGAGATATCTCTGGGCCCTGTTGATAATACAACATCATAAGAAGCTTGATGTGATTAATAAGTTTAGTCACGGGATCTTGATTACGGAACGAGTAAAGAGACTTATCGGTAACGAGATTGAACTAAGTATGGGGATAGCGACGACTGAATCTCGGACAAGTAACATATCGTCGGACAAAGGGAATTGCGTACGATATTGACTGTAACCTTGACACCATGGTTCAACCAATAAAGATCTTCGTTGAATATGTAGGAACCAATATGGGCATCCAGGTCCTGCTATTGTTTATTGACAAGCTGCAAGTTGCTTTCTAGAATACTATCATGCAAACCAGATTCTGATTAACCTCCTTTAAATTTCTTTCAGTTAAGTTGGCTAATTGATTTACCTAAGACGAGCTCTTGCAACTAAGTTCAACTAAATTTGATAATTTCACAACTAAGTTCAACTTAATCGGACATTTGTGTTCTTTAGAAAGCATAGCTAATCGAAAGGTTTAAATTTTGATCTGTTCGGATTATGACTGACCCCGATGGCAGTGGCTCGGGTAACTCAAAAACTAATAAAACATTATACCTCCTATCAGCAAGTGAGTGACATTGTGCATTAAGATCACAGCTAGTTGGGCTTAACTGCTTCGTGCTTCTTTTGGGGGCTTTTTTTCAAATCTTGTTGTACTTTGCCCTTTCTGATTTCCTTATGCGCCTTCTGCAATAGAGCATATTCACAATGAAGGGATGACAATTGTGATACTGGGCAGGAGACGGGCTGTCGAAGGAGAGGGCCGGAGGGGAGCTGGGGAGGAGAGGGAGAGGGCGCCCTTCATGGCTGATGATTCCACCTTCGGTGGTCTGGCCTCCGTCGCAGTCGAGCACCACCTCCATCAGAAGCATCCAACGGTCCAGCCATCCCCCATACATCTACACTACACTACAACAGGCACCAGACACCAATGTAATTTTCCTCTGTTTTAAAACAAATCTGAATCTTTTTTTGTAAATCGCCGCTGTCACTGATTGCTAGAAGGAGTAGAAGCCATTGATTGCTTGTAAATTGTAATTGTTTGTCCAATGTCCGTAAGTACAATGTCCAATTGTAGTTGTTTGTCAAATTACAAAACCAGGGTCCACTGATTGCTAGAAGGAGTAGAAACAAAATAGGTGATGAATATTTGAACAATTTCTTGGTTACCTTCGTTGAGAGAGAATTATTCAAGAAAGTGGAAGATAAGGGTGTCATCAATCTCTTTCAAAAAGGGATCGTAAAGTAATATTGTAATTTCCTTTGCTGTTTGTATTCCTTCTTAATTGTTAGAAATATTGCCACAGTGATATTTTGCTATTATTATTGATGTATGGTCATTGTGTCATTGATGTTGCCATCTTATTGTACATACGTTGTTCTATTTATATTGCTTTGGCAGAAAAAAAATACAAGAATACCCAGGAGCAAATTCCTGGCTTCGCCACTGCAGCATCCCAACTCCATCAAAAGTTAAAATGCGCAAGCATGGTATTTTTTTAGTACTAGGTGACAGTCGAGTTCATTTAAAACGGTGGAGCTCCAAGGAATAAATAGAGTAGAAACAGGGTCATCGTCTTGCGGAATCTAGGAAGATATTGTACCATTTTTCCACCTCCGCAACCTTGAGCTCCTCCTCTTTCTATCCACCATCCACATGGTCTTATTCTCCTCCTACACCATGATATGCATGTCCTTGAATTGATCCCACCCAGCGCCAGTATCCACCATCAACCTATATCACCCCTTAAGTATGCAAGATCCTCTCTTCTGTTTCTTTACCTTTTGTGTCTCTTTTTGCCTCGCTCCCAAAAACCAAGAACCCTAACCTTAGAAATTCAGAAATTCGTGCAGGAGGAGGAATAGGAGGGAGATCTTAACAGCGAGAAGAAAACCGACGGTGGAGAGCGACACCGGAGAAGGCCATTGTCGCCGCCGAGCTCGCGTCCGATTGTTGCACTGCCTGCAGCACCTCCTAGAGTCCTGGTCACTATCGCATTAGAGAGGCAAAGGGGAGTACTTCGCACGCGATAGAGAGGAGTATCCCTCGCCTCCGGTTGGTGTCGCCACTATCGCTGCCTCCACAATCACCAGAGGAGAGGGGTCGGGAGAGAGGAATGCCTGTCCGAGCCCGTGAAAACCACTCGAACCTGATTGGAAAAGGTTCATGTATGGGGTGAGTGGGCCATCTCCCAAATGTTTCCATGGACGTAATTTTACATTGGTTATTAAGCCGGACCATCTCTTGGTCGATCTGACTCGGGTCAGGGTTATTATTTTTTATATTTTCTGAGATTGGAAAGTTTGAATTTAGATTATTTTTTTCAAAATTAAGGCCTCTATGGAACTCGGTCTCCAAAATGCCCTACTTCGTGTTTCAATTTTCTTCCCACCCCCACTTTGTCCAAACTTCGCTATATGATAATCAATCATCTTAATTTACTTTCTTCCTGAATGAATTTCACTTTAAATTACCAGCCAAACTTCTCATAAACATATAATATAAATCAAGGCAAGATTTGATAAACATTTATTTATATAATCACATTAATATGGACAGGTAAATCATAAGCAAAGATAGTAGAATATTTATATCCCGTTGCAACGCATGGGCATTGTCCTAGTACAACTAAAGGAATTTTGTGCATCAGGTTGGTCCAAGATCAGTGCATTAGGGTATGTCTTCCAGGCACGGATTTGTCTCTCTTAGTGAGAGACCAAGCTTCCCCTCACCTTAGGGAGAAGGCAGAATGGGCCAGCCAAGTAGCATTACTAAAAAAATTCATCATATTTTCTAAAATGTTTATACAATATACAATTTTTTCACATAATCAGAAAAATGTTTTCCCCTAATAATACATATGTGTGAAATTAAAAATAACTTTATGTATTTACAAAAATATATTTATCAAATTATTATAAAATATTTAGGCAATGTAAAAAAAGGTATGCATGATTGAAGAAAAATATTTGTATCTTGCAAAAAATGGTCAACATGTATTTGTAAAACGTTTAACAGTATTCAAAAATGTTCACAAGATGTTTTTGAAAAAAATGTTCATCATGTATATAAAAAATATTAAATGTGTATAAAAAATGATCCAAAATGTACCTTGTGTATTGAAGAAAGTAAACATGTATTGAAAAAACCAACATAAAAACCCAGAAATGTCAAAACGCTTGAAAGCTTCTTCTATTCTTCGAGACAACGCTCGAAAGCTTCTAAAACCGGTCATAATCGATCATACAAGCTTCCTAAAACCACTCTCCCAGGAACCTATGTTGGGCCGGCGTCTTCATGCACAACTCAACAATGGGCTAACGTAGGCCGCGCGCACACGCACCATGCGATACATAGCCCCTCTCGAGGTAAACTTTAGTTATCCTCAAAAAAATAAAGATAAACTTGAGTGGCTCCAATCTTTGCCTCGGAAAAAAGGCCATCAGAAATATGTATTTTTCATCGGATATGTACTCCCTCCGTCTCAAATCTAAGACAAGAAAGTTTGGGACGGAGGGAGTACTACCCAAACAAAACTTCTCCCGACATATCGATGGCCAGGAGGCTCGAGCGGATCATGACATCTTTGGTGCTCTTCCTCCCCATCGTTTTCCTTCGGCTGTGTGTTTCCAATCCATTATTAAATCACGTCGATCTCATGCCAGACGTCTACTACAGCGAACCTTCCATTAATCCACAATTACTAGTACGTTGGCTCGATTTTTCTGGGGCCACGAACATTCTGGTCTGGATGCTGTGTGCGTAGGGCGACGGTGCACCGCACATGCACACGGAGTGTGAAATCCCAGGACGGGAACGGTGTCACTTTCTTTCTTCTGAGACGACGACGACGACGGCACACGGAGAAATCACTGTTGCCGTCGCGGAAACATCGCGCGCAGAGGAGGCTGACCCGAGGTGATGAGGTGTCGAGGCAGGGAGAGACAGGGCCAACATCAAGCACTGTAGTTTTGTGGAAGGGGGCCTATATACGCGCCCAACATACTTGCAAATATCTTCGTTAGAGACATTTTTTTTTGTGGACAGGACCTATCTCGACTCGAAGAGACATGTAGCATGCGAGGTGTAGGCCTTTGCAGGTCATTCTTGTTGGATATATTAAAAGAATTCTGATTAATTTAATCCATAAATAGGCCATGGGCATACATTAACAACATTAAACGTATGTTGATATTTAAAAATGTGAACACGTAGTAATCGAGCATAAATATCTATGTAAACACCTAGTATGGCTGCACAGAAATAAACAAAAAGAGAGATAAACAGATTATACCATCCAGTCGGCCAGGTCATAGTCGCGGCGGCGACAACGTTATCCCCGATAGCCTTCTTCCTGGTGGTTTCGGAGTTCTCACCCATGTCGAAGTCTGAGAGGTCAAGGACGGAGTCAATGTAGCGGACGAAGATAACTAACAGTGAGCAGTCACGTTGGAGATGATCCTTAAAAGTCTAACCGCCCTTCCCCTGGTGCATGATCGCAAAGGAAGGGGTTTCGAAGGCCTGCTCACCCATACAGCCGTGCACGCAGTTGAATGATGACATCGTCGGAAGCAGGAGCAACAAGTGGGACAACACTGGGTTGCGCGCGAGGAGGTCGAGTAGATGTGATTTGATCTGGGCGAGGGTTAGTGTTGCCCACGTCTCCAATATAAGGCAGTCGTGGCGGGAGACGTGTTGCTGGGCCATGCTAGAGTCGGGCCCACGGTCTAACGTCTCGCCCAAGTCGATAACAACCCATGATCTATCGTCTCAGAGTCGTAGCGCGTCTGTCACTAACTCAATTATCCATTCTCGACCGGCAAAAATAAGCATACGTGTGACATAGGTCTAAGCTCGCCTCGGTTGGGCGAGGCTCATTCAAGAAACACAATGTGCGTGCAAGGGGAGCGGTGGAGGAGGAGCGCACATGAATCACTCCTATTCTCAAGCTTCAATAACATGTAAAAGAGAATCCCTTTTGAAGGGGTCTCCACTCTCAAGCCCCAATAACTTTTGTACTATTTCAATGTTACTGTATCAGATGAACTTATAAAACTTTGTACTATGGCTACAACAATGAAAGATATGTTGTCTTGTGAACCAACCTGTTGTTGGATGGTTAGGTGGACAGTGGTATCCCCAGCCCACCGGGGTTCAAGTCATAATGCTTGCATTTATCCTGGATTTACTTCGGGATTTCCAGCGTAACGCGTTCAATGGGGGAGACGTTCCCGTTGACTACAAGGCCCCTACGGTGACTTTGTAAAATCTCAAGATGATATGCCGGCTCATTTTTCGTAGGTGCTCATAAGGGCAGGGTGTGTGTGTAGTGTTTATAGGGGTGAGTGTATGCGTGTATATATGAGCGCTTAAGTCTGTACTGATGTTCAAAAAAAAAGATATGTTGTCTTTGTATTTTTTTATTATAGTGTTTCATATGACTATCATTAGCATGGTAGGTATTTAATACTCCCTCCGTCCCATAATATAAGACGTTTTTATAAACTACACAAGTGTCTGAAAACATCTTACATTATGGAACAGAAGGAGTAGGAAATAATTAGATCCCTGACATACAAATAGAGGCGGTTATTCGCACGAAACCACATGTGGCATGTTGAGCGTTGGAAGATGTTATGCGTTCGAAACGGCCTACAATGTCCACGACATTGGAGGCGGTTTGTACAACCGCCGCTGTCATACGGAGTATTTTTGTCGTAGTCTTTGAAGCAGATTGGAAAACTGCCCGCGGTCCATGTAAAAAACCCGCCTCCAAAGCCGCATTTTGTTCCTGTGCCCGAGGATGCCGAGCACGCGGATTTACTACCCCTGTCGTTTAGATCCTCTACCATGAAGAGGAGAAGGCACACCGCCGAGTGGAGGCACAACGCAAGGCCGAGGCCAACGATGAGCTCTAGGTGGCGAAGCTAGGTCAGTCTGAAGCTCCTTGTCGAGAACATTGAGGAGAGAGAGACAGCTACGCAAGAAATTGCACCAGCAGGAGGAGGAGGGTGAGTTATTCGACCAGCTCGAGATGGAGCCCTCCAACGAGGAAGAGGAGAAGGAGGTGAAAACCATGGAGTAGGTTTACTGCCAAGGACCATGAGGCAGGCCCCTCCTGCGGAGGGGTGATGGACATCGATGAGGCCCGACCATGACTTTGATGCATACCTCCAGTGTAATGCTCCGCCAAAGAGCTAGGTCTATCGTAGTAGTGTTTAAAAGTATGAAGTTTCATGTTTAGTGTGCAACATTTCATACTAAATTAAAACATGAGCAATGAATTTATGTGTTTTTAGTTCATGTTTCAATTTTAAGGCAGCAGTTTTAGGGTTGCTCGAAAAATAAAAACTTTTCTCGTACCATAAAACCTTCCCTTGCCTCACCTAAAACCATTTTTAGGGCACCAAATTTCTAGGTCTCTCAGGTAGAAGGGCAGAGCTCTAGCCAATGGACTCCTTGTGTCTTCGTTTCACATAGTGGGTCCGTTATTAATAAATCAAAGTCTGGCGTGAATCGTTTTTTCTTACTTATGGGTGGCATAGTGGGTAATATGTGGCAACTTTAGTGGTAATATGCCGACTCTTTTTTATTAGGTAAGGTATACATAGAGTTACAAATACTTCAACAAAAACTCTTCCTCAAAAAAATACTTCAACAAAAACTGGTTCCCACGGGAAAAAAATGGTTAGAGAAAGAAGCGTGTGATTTTTCTTGTGGGGAAAAAAGGTGTGCAGAATTGTATGCAAGTTTCCATTTGTTAATGACTGCAAGTAGGTCTTCAAAATACAATTTGCCGAAACACCAATATGCGTTGCATTGCGCTGATGGCAACTCGCACTACTATGTTCATGCATCAATAGCCGTCCGTGAGTTGGGAGCTAGCGCCACAATTATATTGCATTGCTCACTAAGTTGAGCAAAAGTGATTACGACCATGGAAACCATGGAAACATGCAAAAAAACGGAGACACATGACCCCTTGTTTTACATGTACAACTTGTGTCCTCCGATTTGTCATGGAATGACTTTAGTTGGCACAAAGGGAAAGTAGTTTTGTTCTTCTCATTGTACGAGCAGAAGATGCTCGAGATGCTCGACATGCCATGTCAAAAGATCACTATGAGTCCCACGTCAGCAGAGCTTTGCTGATTGATGCAAGGCTAGAAATTCTGCTCCTTATTTATGCTTGTTTATAAGAGCAACAATTACTTACCCCGCAAAAAAAAAGAGTAACAATTACTTGTTTATTTTCAAAATAAAAAGAGTACTGTCACACGCTCATACATCGCCTACTGATGAATAGAGTCGTTGATCAATTATTACTAGCTATTGCGTCACGGAACACATCTCCAGTAATGTGACGTTTGTTAGTTGTCAACTTTGCCATGTCGTATTCATGCACGAATGAGAAAGAAGAGTCAAAAAGTTACTACGCACAAATAATCCATTTATTATCAAACGTAAGTGAGACTTTGATATTTTCCCTTATGTATGGTACTCCCTCCGTCCCTGTGTATAAGTCGTTCGCGTAGTTCTAGGTCGACAATTTAACTATCTAAATATGTATTATATGTGACAAAAAATATATATTTAGAAACTATATCCGTGTAGAAATCTAGTGATATACTTTTCATGACATATATAGACATATTTAATTCTCAAATCGATGACCTGTAACTACGCGAACGACTTATACACCGGCATTTTATGAAGATTACTAATTGTCATCGGCAGAAGCGGAGGCGGGCTGCCCTAGGCCACATACAACGCGGCGGTAACCGGTAAGGACGGGCGGTAGGGATCAGAATCCTGGTCGTTTTGCTCGTCTGGAGAAAAATTTCCTAGCAGTCTAGTCGACGAGTTTCTGGTTCCACATGAGAGATTTAGCGCCCCACAGCGTCTCTCCGTTAGAGAGCGAGGCTATTACGCAAAACCTAGGCAATGTTTTCAAATTTTCAATCCTTAAGCTCGTACACAATCGCCTATGCAATAGACGTGGCCTTAATTGGGTCTGCACCGGTAATGTCATAGCAACAAGATCCTAGTAAACTCAGGAAAAGAAATAAAATACATCACAAGCCCTGTAAACAAGAAAGGAAAACACTAGAACATTTCTCACAAGTGATGTAGCTAATGTTTAGCCAAGAAATTGGTTGTCTCTGAACACATGGTCTTCCACTTAGCGGTCGACAGCACAAGGGAAAGAAACAACAGGACATAGAGGTCAGTACAGAACGGCCCATCAAGATAACTATCGTGTCCACTGCCCACGATGCTGCCCGAATCGCTGCACAGCCACAGTGTCATCCATCAAATTGGTATCCCATGCCGGATGCTGCAGAAAGAAAGATGCTGCCGGTACTAGTCATGCTCTGTACTCTGAATAATGCTCCAAATCGGTCGATTGCTAATGCCGTGTCGTTAGTTAGGCCACGGACCCGCGGTTGTTAAAAAAAATGCGTTTTTTAGCTGTCAAAGGAGACCGACCTTCTTGACCTGGCTAACGAGTCAAGGTCACATGTTCATGCGCCAGCCGTGGGCCCACCATTCCAGTGATGCCAGCGATGACTTTGGGCACGAAAGCGGGGTGACATCACCGTATGGAAGAGCGCGTGATGTCATTCATGGCGAGCCTGGCTCTTGATTTTTGAACGTCTGACCCGTTCGCCTATTCGACTTGTGTGGCCTGTTCCTTGCTCTAGGTCTCACTCAGGGAAAGTGGATCCTCTAACATCCTGAAGGGATGTCACGTGAGCTAAGTAACCGTGACATCCCTTCTTTGCATCCATATGGTTAAGGCTAAAATGATTATAATTAATTTATAAATTATAAATTTATTGTGTACATTTACAAAAATTACGTACAAACAAAATTATGATGCAATAAAATTATTTTTTTAATTTTTTTGTACATGCTACAGTAAATCCGCACAGTGATCGCTACAGTATTCCACTGTAGCTCGTGACATCTCTTCTTCGCTTTACATACACATGTCACTGTAGCTTCGTGACATTCCTTCGGGATGTTAGAGGATCCACTTCCCTCACTCAGACCTCCACAGGCCGGTCTTCCTCTCACGCGCCCTTCTTTATCATCTCATATTCAGAATGTGAGGCTCCGATGCAACCCCTCTTCTTTTGCAGTATGCTTTCACCTCGCTTTATAAAAAAAAGCTACATGGTGATATAAAACGAGAGCGTTGACAGATACTCCCTTCGTTCCAAAATAGATGACTCAACTTTAATATAAAGTTGAGTCATCTATTTTGAAACGGAGGGAGTAGATGCGTGGATACAAGGTGCTTTCGACCGTATTGGGATTTGGCGCCCTTGTATCTGGCTTGGTCGACGTGCCTTGATAGATAGTATGTGTGTTCCCCGCAAAAAAAAGATACATATATATATGTGTGTAGTTTTTGCCAGTTTTCCTTAATCAATTGTGCCATGTAGTTTTGCATTAATCGGCCAACTCTTTTCTTCTTTAACCATCCTTGGTCGCTGGCGTGACGTGTCCTCGTAGCAACTCACCCCACCTTCACTTGGCCATGACATTGATCCAACCATCTATATGGAATCGGCATAATCGTGAAACTTTGAATGATCTCGCATGCCTCACTTCTTACTCTCTTTCTACTCCATCCTTCCAAGCCAGCACAGAGAAAGCGATAGAGGGAGGAGAGAGTGTAACTTTGTGTGGGGCCATTCAAAAATGTGTCGGGCCATAACCGGTCTCTCAATGTTTTGGCGTAGTAACAAAATTCAGCTAATTTTCTTGAAATCGGTTATATGGAATATGCGCACAGCAAGTTTGAAAGGCACCGAGCATATTTGTACATAAATACACCATCTCAATCTGACCCATCAAATTTGGTGAGGCTTCCTCGTCACCTCTATCGCCCTTGCCTAGCAGCATGTTGTGTATCTATTGTAAATTTCCTAACATTCATTGGGTGTAACATCGATCCACCAACAGTTGAAACCCTTTCCCACAAACCTAGGAGCTTATATTACATGCCGCATCGTAAGCTCTGAAATGCCACACCTCCTAAAATGTTGCCACTCCCTCCCTGCAAGCTACCACTGAGAGAAGATGGCAGGGAAGGGAGTCATTCAAGGATGGATGGCATCATAATCCATGTCAATGCAATTATGGAGCAGATATTTAAAATTCATTTTCTTGATATGAAACATATGGAATATACGTACAAATAAAGTCAACAAAGCGCCGAGAAAATGTGTAGAAACATGATTTAACATGCATGCACCATGAACAGGACATGTGGTCGTCAAGTCGTGTAACAAGAGAGCATGATTTCGACACTTACCAAACTATAATGTTCACTGAAAGAACTAACCACATTGACTTTAACCAATCTAGTGTGTCTAACCTTTTGCCGGTTTACGCCTTTAAGCAATCTAGTTTTCTAACAATTTGCATGTTGGTGCTTTACGAAAATATATACAAGGAAGCTTTATTGAAACATATTGCCATTCCAATAAAACATAAAAATGAAAATGATAGTAATCATGTAAGCAGGTCCATCATTGTGAAAGATATCCCCTAAAAAAATCATCGTGGAAGATAAAAGCATGGGTATGAAGGGGAAAGGATATGTGGCACGCAGGTGCAAGGGCACCAAGTGCTTCGCATGTGCTCTTTTTTGTTGGCTTCCGATTTTCAATCCTTCGTATCTTTTGAAGTAAAAGTCCAGATTAGATTGTGTTTCATATTCGTGTTTCTTGTGATGAGAGCTTTCAAATAAGATTCATTTTGAGGACTTTAAATTTTTTTGGTAAGTTCAATCACTACTAGGAAAAGGGCTATAGATGGGATGGACACTAATGGCGCACCTGTCAGGTGGTGCGCCATCAGTATATACTAATGGCGCCCCTGTTTCGGTACGTCATTAGTGTGGAAGACACTAATAGCGCAGAAACAATTTCTTTTTAATTTTTCCAAACATTCTAATGGCGCACTGTTGCAAATTGCGCCATTACTGATGCCAACTAGTAATGGCGCACTTGCAAAACCGTGCGCCATTAGAATATATATTTTTTTATTTTTTTGCAAAACTTCTAATGGGGCGCCAGTCAGGTGCGCCATTAGTTATTAGGGTCGACCCCCCGCTAGCTCCACCGGCCGCCGTCGCCGACCGCACCCTCCACCGACCTCCCGTCCCACCACGCCCTCCCCCACTCCACCGCCACACACCCCGCCCGCACCTCCCCACTCCACCACCGCCGACGACCACCCGCACCTTCCCCACTCCACCGCCGACGACCCACCGCGACCTCACGCTCCACTGCCGCCGCCACGACTCCCGCCCGCACCTCCCCACTCCACCGCCGCCACCACCCCCCGCACCTCCCCACTCCACCGCTGCCGACGCCCCACCGCACCTCCCCGCTCCATCGGCACCAAACCCTCGCCCAAGACCGTCCCCCACTCCACCACCACGACGACCACCCGCACCTCTCCCTGCACCTCCCCGGCCCACTCCACCGTCACCAATGAATGCAACTAAAATTGCAAAAAAACAATTTTACTATATTTTCAAATAACAAATTTGATGATATTTTCAAATAACAAATTTAATGATATTTTTTCATATTCATAAATATTTTTAAATAACAAATTTGATGATATTTTTCAAAAAAATATTACTATTTTTAAAAAAAAATTACTGTTATGATTTAAACAAGTTTGAACATATTTAAACACAAATAAATATCAAACAACATTTTAAATGCATAAATACAAAAAATGACTCCCGGCCCGCACCCTTCCCCACTCCACCGCCACACACCACCCGCACCTCCCCACTCCACCGCCACGACGTCCCACCGCTCCTCCTCGCTCTCTTTGGTCGGTGCCGTCGACCCCGCCCGCAACCCACCCCCACTCCACCGCCTCCACCGACCCCCGCACCTTCCCCACTCCACCGCCGACGACCCCACCGCACCTCCTCGCTCCCGGCGCCGCCATCGACCTTGGCCGGCACTGCCCCCACTCCACCGCCACGACGACCACCCGCACTCTCCCCGCGCCTCCCGCCCGGCCTCATCGTCACAAATGAATGCAACTAAAATTGCAAAAAAAATTGATTATATTTTCAAATAACAAATTTGATGATATATTCAAATAATAAATTTGATGATATTTTTCATATTCATAAATATTTTCAAATAACAAATTTGATGCATTTTTTAAAAATTACTATTTTATAAAAAATATTATGTTATGATTTAAACAAGTTTGAACATATTTAAACACAAATAAATATCAAACAGCATTTTAAATGCATAAATACAAAAATGACCCCACCAAGACCCCCCCACTCCACCGCCACGACCACCACCGCAGACCTCCCCACTCCACCGCCGACGTCCCACCGCACCTCCCGCTCCACCTGGCCACACACCCCGCCCGACCTCACACTCCACCGCCACGACCTCTGCGTTCTTCCCCACTCCACCGCCGACGTCCCACGCGCACTCCTTCCTCGCTTCCACTGCCGCACACCTCGGCCCAAGACTGCCCCCACTCCACCGCCACGACGACAACCCGCACCCTCTCCAAGACCTCCCGCCCGCTCCATCGTCAAAATGAATGCAACTAAAATTGCAAAAAAATTGATTATATTTTCTAATAACAAATTTGATGATATTTTCAAATAATAAATTTGATGATATTTTTACATATTCATAAATATTTTCAAATAACAAATTTGATGATATTTTTAAAAAAATTATTACTATTTTTATAAAAAAAATATTACTGTTATGATTTAAACAAGTTTGAACATATTTAAACACAAATAAATATCAAACAGCATTTTAAATGCATAAATACAAAAAATGGGGAGCCTAGGAATCGAACCCAGGACCTCTTGGTGTGTGTGCTACGTGTTAACCAATCGGGCTAGTGGGATTGTTGTGATGGAGTCGGGGTTATGTTGAATATAACCTCATCAGTCGGGCTAGTTTATTCTAATGGCGCACCGGGGCTGGGTGCGCCATTAGATTGGTTGTACTTATGGCGCACTAGGGGTGCGGTGCGCCATTAGATCCCTCCCCCCAGTTCACCTGTTCCCCTCTCACTGTTGCCTCCCTCCCTCCCTCGCTAGATCCACTCGACCCAACCGTACGCCGCCGCCCCTTGCTCGCCCCTCCTCCCTGCAAGGCGCAGACGCTGTCACGCGACGCCGCCCGACCCCCACGGGACCCCACCCCGCTGCTGTTGGGGATCGAGCAGAAATTCAAAAATTTTCCCACGTGTCACCAAGATCTATCTATGGAGAGACCAAAGAACGAGTAGAAAGAGAGTGCATCTACGCACCCTTGTAGATCGCTAAGCGAAGCGCTCAAGTGAACGGGGTTGAAGGAGTCGACTGTCGTGATCCAAATCACCGGAGATCCTAGTGCGAACGGACGGCACCTCCGCGCTCAACACACGTGACAGCCGGTGACGTCTCCCCGCCTTGATCCAAGAAGGAGAGAGGAGAGGTTGAGGAAGACTCCTCCAGCAGCAGACAACGGCGTGGTGGTGATGGAGGCGTGGTAGACCAGCAGGGCTTCGCCAAGCACCACGAGATCTGAGGAGAAGGGAGAGAGGTATGGCTGCGCCAACAGGAGGAGGAACTCGTCTCTTGGGCTGCTCCTATGCCTCCATATATATAGGGGGAGAGGGGGCTGCGCCCCCACCTAGGTTTCCACCCTAGGGGGCGGCGGCCAGCCCCCAGATCCCATCTGGGTGGCGGCCAGAGGGGGAGAGAGGGGGAGGCGCACCTGTGGTGGGCCTTAGGCCCATCCGCCTAGGGTTTGCCCCCTTCCCCACTTCCCACGCCTTGGGCCTTGGTGGGGCGCCCAGCCCACCTAGGGGCTGGTCCCTCCCACACTTGGCCCACGCAGCCTTCAGGGGCAGGTGGCCCCACTTGGTGGACCCCGACCTCCCGTGGTCCCAGACGTTACCGATAAACCCCAAACTTTTCCGGTGACCAAAACAGACTTCCCATATATAAATCTTTACCTCCGGACCATTCCGAACTCCTCGTGACGTCCGGGATCTCATCCGGACTCAACAACATTCGTAACCACATACAAGCTTCCTTTATAACCCTAGCGCCATCGAACCTTATGTGTAGACCCTACGGGTTCGGGAGACATGTAGACATGACCGAGACGTTCTCCGGTCAATAACCAACAGCGGATCTGGATACCCATGTTGGCTCCTACATGTTCCACGATGATCTCATCGGATGAACCACGATGTCAAGGACTCAATCGATCCCGTATACAATTCCCTTTGTCTAGCGGTATTTTACTTGCCCGAGATTCGATCGTCGGTATACCGATACCTTGTTCAATCTCGTTACGCAAGTCTCTTTACTCGCTCCGAACACATCATCCCGTGATCAACCCCTTAATCACATTGTGCACATTATGATGATGTCCTACCGAGTGGGCCCAGAGATACCTCTCCGCTTACACGGAGTGACAAATCCCGCCTCGATCCGTGTCAACCCAATGACACTTTCGGAGATACCGTAATGCACCTTTATAGTCACCCGCCACGTTGTGACGCTTGATACACCCAAAGCACTCCTACGGTATCCGGAGTTACACGATCTCATGGTCTAAGGAAGAGATACTTGACATTGGAAAAGCTCTAGCAAACGAACTACACGATCTTTGTGCTATGCTTAGGATTGTCTTGTCCATCACATCATTCTCCTAATGATGTGATCCCGTTATCAACGACATCCAATGTCCATAGCCAGAAACCATGACTATCTGTTGATCACAACGAGCTAGTCAACTAGAGGCTCACTAGGACATATTGTGGTCTATGTATTCACACGTGTATTACGATTTCCGGATAATACAGCTTATAGCATGAATAAAAGACAATTATCATGAACAAGGAAATATAATAATAATACTTTTATTATTGCCTCTAGGGCATATTTCCAACAGTCTCCCACTTGCACTAGAGTCAATAATCTAGTTTACATCAACATGTGATTAACACTCATAGGTCACATCGCCATGTGACTAACACCCAAGAGTTTACTAGAGTCAGTAGTCTAGTTCACATCACTATGTGATTAACACTCAATGAGTTTTAGGTTTGATCATGTTGCTTGTGAGAGAGGTTTTAGTCAACGGGTCTGAACCTTTCAGATCCGTGTATGCTTTACAAATCTCTATGTCATCTCCTAGATGTAGCTACCACGCCTATTTGGAGCTATTCCAAATGATCGTTCTACTTGGAGCTATTCTAAAATTGCTCCATTATACGATCCGTATCTCTACTCGAGCTATCCGGATAGGTGTAAAGCTTGCATCGACGTAAACCCTTACGACTAACTCTTTTACCACCTCCATAATCGAGAAAATTCCTTAGTACACTAGTTACTAAGGATAACTTTGATCACTGTCCCGTGATCCATTCTTGGATCACTCTTGTACCCTATGATCGACTCATGGCAAGGCACACTTCAAAGCGGTACACAAGATAGCATCTTGTAGAGCCTACGCCTTAATCATAGGGGACGACCTTCGCCCTTTCTCTCTATTCTCGTCGTGGTCGAGCTTTTAAGTCTTAACTTCATACCTTACAACTCGAGCAAGAACTCCTTCTTTGGTCGATCCATCTCGAACAACTTCAAGATCATGTCAAGGCATGTGCTCATTTGAAAGTACTATTAAGCATTTTGATCTATCTTATAGATCTTGATGCTTATTGCTCAAATAGCCTAATCCAAGTTTTCATTGAAAAACACCTTTCAAATAACCCTATATGCTTTCCAGAAATTCTACATCATTTCTGATCAACAATATGTCAATAACATATACTCACCAGAAATTCTATAGTGCTCCCACTCACTTCTTTGGAAATACAAGTTTCTCATAAATTTGTATAAACCCAAAATCTTTGATCATCTTATCAAAGTACATATTCCAACTCCGAGATGCTTACTCCAGTCCTTAGAAGGATTGCTGGAGCTAGCATACCTTTTAGCATCCTTAGGATCGACAAGAACTTTCGGATCGTATCACATACAACCTTTCCTTACAAACACTGGTAAGGAAACTCGTTTTGACATCCATCTGCCAGATTTCATAAATGCAGCTAATGCTAACATGATTCTGACGGACTTTAAGCATCGCTACGGATGAGAAAATCTCATTGTAGTCAACTCCTTGAACTTGTGAAAAACTCTTCGCCACAAGTCGAGCTTCATAGACGGTGACATTACCGTCCACGTCCGTCTTCTTCTTAAAGATCCATTTATCTCAATGGCTTGCCGATCATCGAGCAAGTCCACCGAAGTCCATGCTTTGTTCTGATACATGGATCCTATCTCGGATTTCATGGCTTCTAACCATTTGTTGGAATTTGGGCCCACCATTGCTTCTCCATAGCTCGAGGTTCATTGTTGTCTAGCAACATGACCTTCAAGACATGATTCTTGTACCACTCTAAAGTAGTACGCATCCTTGTCACCCCACGAGGTACGGTAGTGACTTGATCCAAGTTTCATGATCACTATCATAAGCTTCTACTTCAATTGGTGTAGGTGCCACAGAACAACTTCCTGCGTGCCTCGCTACACACTAGTTGTAGTAATGGTTCAATAACCATATCAAGTCTCCACCATCCTCCCACTCAACTTTTCGAGACAAACTTTTCCTCGAGAAAGGACCCGATTCAAGAAACAATCCCTATTGTTTTCGGATCTGAATTAGGAGGTATGCCCAACTGTTTTGGGTATCCTGTGAAGATGCATTTTATCCGCTTTGGGTTCGAGCTTATCAACCTGAAACTTTTTCACATAAGCGTCGCAGCCCCAAACCTTTAAGAAATGACAGCTTAGGTTTCTCTAAACCATAGTTCATACGGTGTCATCTCAACGGAATTACGTGTTGCCCTATTCAAGTGAATGTGGTTGTCTCTAATGCCTAACCCATAAACAATAGTGGTAATTTGATAAGAGACATCATGGTACGCACCATATCCAATAGGGTGCAACTATGATGTTCGGACACACCATCAAACTATGGTGTTCCAGGCGGTATTAATTTTGAAAACAATTTCCACAATGTCTTAATTGCGTACAAAGCTCAGAACTCAGATACTCATCTCTATGATCATATCATAGACATTTCATCCTCTTGTCACGATGATCTTCAACTTCACTCTGAAATTACTTGAACCATTCAATAATTCAGACTTGTGTTTCATCAAGTAAATATACTCTACATCTACTCGAATCATCTGTGAAGTAAGAACATAACGATATTCATCAGATGCCTCAAAGACTCATTGGACTGCACACATCAAAATGTGTTACTTCCAACAAGTTGCTATTTTGTTCCATTTTTTGAAAACGAGGCTTTTAGTCATCTTGCCCATGTGGTATGATTTGCATATCTCAAGTGATTCAAAATCAAGTGAGTCCAAACGATCCATCTGCATGGAGTTTCTTCATGCGTATACACCAATAGACATGGTTCGCATGTCTCAAACTTTTCAAAACGAGTTAGTCCAAAGATCCATCAACATGGAGCTTCTTCATGCTTTTACACCAATATGACTTACATGGCGATTGCCACAAGTAAGTGGTACTATCATTACTATCTTATACCTTTTGGCATGAAAATGTGTATCACTACGATCGAGATTCAATAAACCATTCCTTTAGGTGCAATACCATTGAAGGTATTATTCAAATAAATAGAGTAACCATTACTCTCCTTAAATGAATAACAGTATTGCGATAGACATAATCCAATCATGTCTATGCTCAACGCAAACACCAAATCTCGATGGTAGAGGGAGTGCGATGCTTGATCACATCAACCTTGGAAATACTTCCAACACATATTGTCACTCACCTTTAGCTAGTCTCCGCTTATTCCGTAGCTCTTTTATTTCGAGTTACTAACACTTAGCAACCGAACCGTATCTAATACCCGGTGCTACTAGGAGTACTAGTAAAGTACACATTAACATAATGTATATCCAATATACTTCTATCGACCTTGCCAGCCTTCTCATCTACCAAGTGTCTAGGGTAATTCCGCCCGATGGTTGTTCCCTTATTCCGAAGCACTTAGTCTCGGTTTGGGTTCAACCTTGGGTTTCTTCACTAGAGCAGCAGCTGATTTGCCGCTTCATGAAGTATCCCTTCTTGCCCTTGCCCTTCTTGAAACTAGTGGTTTCACCAACCATCAACAATTGATGCTCCTTCTGATTTCTACTTTCATGTGTCAAACATCGCGAATACCTCAAGGATCATCATATCTATCCCTGATATGTTATAGTTCATCACGAAGCTCTAGCAGCTTGGTGGCAATGACTTTGGAGAAACATCACTATCTCATCTGGAAGAACGACTCCCACTCGATTTAAGTGATTGTTGCACTCAGACAATCTGAGCACAAGCTCAACGATTGAGCTTTTCTCCCTTAGTTTGTAGGCTAAGAAAATCGTCGGAGGTCTCATACCTCTTGGCGTGGGCACGAGCCCGAAATCTCAATTTCAGCCCTCAAACATCTCATATGTTCCGCGACGTTTGAAAAACATCTTTGGTGCCTTAATTCTAAACCGCTTAACCGAACTATCACGTAGTTATCAAAACGTGTATGTCGATGTTCAACATCCACAAACAACGCTTGGGGTTCAAACACCGAGCGGTGCATTAAGGACATAAGCTTTCTATCGTCCGCATAATCGCCATCGTCAACTTTCAACTATATTTTCTCTAGGAACATATCTAAACAGTGGAACTAAAACGCGAGCCATTTACATAATTTGCAAAGATCTTTTGACTATGTTCAGATAATTAAGTTCATCTTATGAACTCCCACTCGATAGACATCCCTCGGTCATCTAAGTGATTACATGATCCAAGTCAACTAGCCCGTGTCCGATCATCACGTGAGACGGACTAGTCATCATCGGTGAACATCTTCATGTTGATCGATCTACTATACGACTCATGCTCGACCTTTCGGTCTCCGTGTTCGAGGCCATGTCCGCACATGCTAGGCTCGCAAGTTAACCCCAAGTGTTTTTTGTGTAAAACTGTCTTACACCCGTTGTATGTGAACGTAAGAATCCATCACACCCGATCATCACGTGGTGCTTAGAAGTTTATTTAACTGTAGTAACGGTGCACGCCGTGGGAGAACACTTCTTGAAATTTTGTAAGGATCATCTTATTTACTACCGTCGTCCTAAGTAAACAAGATGCATAAACATGATAAACATCACATGCAAACAAATAGTGACATGATATGGCCAATATCATTTTGCTCCTTTGATCTCCATCTTGGGCTCCATGATCATCATCGTCACCAAAGATGACACCATGATCTCCATCATCATGATCTCCATCATCGTGTCTCCATGAAGTCGTCTCGCCAACTTATTACTTCTACTACTATGGCTACCGTTAGCAATAAAGTAAAGTAATTACATGGCGTTGTTCAATGACACGCAGGTCATACAATAAATTAAGACAACTCCTATGGCTTCTGCGGTTGTCATACTCATCGACATGCAAGTCGTGATTCCTATTACAAGAATATGATCAATCTCATACAACACATATCATTCATCACATTCTTCTTGGCCATATCACATCACATAGCATACCCTGCAAAAACAAGTTAGACGCCCTCTAATTGTTGTTGCATGTTTTACGTGGCTGCTATGGGTTTCTAGCAAGAACGTTTCTTACCTACGCAAAACCACAACGTGATATGCCAATTGCTATTTACCCTTCATAAGGACCCTTTTCATCGAATCCGTTCCGACTAAAGTGGGAGAGATCGCCACCGCTAGCCACCTTATGCACCAAGTGCATGTCAATCGGTGGAACTGCCTCACGAAGAGTACGTAAGGTCGGTCCGGCCGCTTCATCCCACAATACCGTCAAACAAGATTGGACTAGTAACGGTAAGCATATTGAACAACATCAACGCCCACAACTACTTTGTGTTCTACTCGTGCAAACAATCTACGCAATAAACCTGGCTCGATACCTTTGTTGGGGATCGTGGCGAGAAATTCAAAATTTTCCCACGTGTCACCAAGATCTATCTATGGAGAGACCAGCAACGAGTAGAAAGAGAGTGCATCTACGCACCCTTGTAGATCGCTAAGCGGAAGCGCTCAAGTGAACGGGGTTGAAGGAGTCGACTCGCCGTGATCCAAATCACCGGAGATCCTAGTGCCGAACGGACGGCACCTCCGCGCTCAACACACGTGACAGCCCGGTGACGTCTCCCCGCCTTGATCCAGCAAGGAGAGAGGGAGAGGTTGAGGAAGACTCCTCCAGCAGCAGCACAACGGCGTGGTGGTGATGGAGGAGCGTGGTAGACCAGCAGGCTTCGCCAAGCACCACGAGATCCGAGGAGAAGGAGAGAGGTATGGCTGCGCCAATGGGAGGAGGAACTCGTCTCTTGGGCTGCTCCTATGCCTCCATATATATAGGGGAGAGGGGCTGCGCCCCACCCAGGTTTCCACCCTAGGGGGCGGCCAGCCCCAGATCCCATCCTGGTGGCGGCGAGGGGAGAGAGGGGAGGCGCACCTGGTGGGCCTTAGGCCCATCTCGCCTAGGGTTTGCCCCTTCCCCACTTCCCACGCCTTGGGCCTTGGTGGGGCGCCCAGCCCACCTAGGGGCTGGTCCCTCCCACACTTGGCCCACGCAGCCTTCAGGGCAGGTGGCCCCACTTGGTGGACCCGGGACCTCCGGTGGTCCCAGACGCTACCGATAAACCCCAAACTTTTCCGGTGACCAAAACAGACTTCCCATATATAAATCTTTACCTCCGGACCATTCCGAACTCCTCGTGACGTCCGGGATCTCATCCGGACTCGAACAACATTCGTAACCACATACAAGCTTCCTTTATAACCCTAGCGCCATCGAACCTTATGTGTAGACCCTACGGGTTCGGGAGACATGTAGACATGACCGAGACGTTCTCCGGTCAATAACCAACAGCGGATCTGGATACCCATGTTGGCTCCCACATGTTCCACGATGATCTCATCGGATGAACCACGATGTCAAGGACTCAATCGATCCCGTATACAATTCCCTTTGTCTAGCGGTATTTTACTTGCCCGAGATTCGATCGTCGGTATACCGATACCTTGTTCAATCTCGTTACGCAAGTCTCTTTACTCGTTCCGTAACACATCATCCCGTGATCAACCCCTTAATCACATTGTGCACATTATGATGATGTCCTACCGAGTGGGCCCAGAGATACCTCTCCGCTTACACGGAGTGACAAATCCAGCCTCGATCCGTGTCAACCCAATGACACTTTCGGAGATACCTGTAATGCACCTTTATAGTCACCCGATACGTTGTGACGCTTGATACACCCAAAGCACTCCTACGGTATCCGGAGTTACACGATCTCATGGTCTAAGGAAGAGATACTTGACATTGGAAAAGCTCTAGCAAACGAACTACACGATCTTTGTGCTATGCTTAGGATTGTCTTGTCCATCACATCATTCTCCTAATGATGTGATCCCGTTATCAACGACATCCAATGTCCATAGTCAGAAACCATGACTATCTGCTGATCACAACGAGCTAGTCAACTAGAGGCTCACTAGGGACATATTGTGGTCTATGTATTCACACGTGTATTACGATTTCCGGATAATACAGCTTATAGCATGAATAAAAGACAATTATCATGAACAAGGAAATATAATAATAATACTTTTATTATTGCCTCTAGGGCATATTTCCAACACTGCCCGCTCCTCTCCTCTCCTCCTCCCTCCGACGAGCGAGGGCCTCCTTCGACCCCTGTAGCAGCCGGTGAGCGTGGCCCCGACGCGCCACCACCCCGCCTGCCCCCGTCCTCCGCCACGGCCCTGCTCTCCTTCAACTGTGGCGGCGCGAGGATCTGGACGGGCTCGGACCCGACCCGACCCCTTCACGACCCGACCCCGACCCCTCCGTGACACTGTACCTCTCCTCCTTCCTCCCTTCCTCCCTCTCCACCCTTCCCCATTCCCTCCCTCCCTCCCCTCGACCCCAGGCAGTCGTAGCATGGATCCCATGTCTATATGTCCATGGTCTACAATGAACTTCTCCGCTGGCACAGCCATATGGTGAACTATTACTCGTTCTTCCCATTTGTGGGACTGAAACTTGAAGTGAACTCATTCTACCTGACTGGTGGTTACTCCCCGGCTTTGTTGTCCCTGATGCTCCCGGGAGCGCATGTTGCAGAGATCGACAGAGCAATCGTCTCAGATGATTTCCTCGGCACACCTTCAAAGAGTTCACTTCAAGTTTCAGTCCCATTTGTGGGACTGAAACTTGAAGTGAACTCATTCTACCTGACTGGTGGTTACTCCCAGGCTTTGTTGTCCCTGATGCTCCTGGGAGCACATGTTGCAGAGATCGACAGAGCAATCGTCTCAGATGATTTCCTCGGCACACCTTCAAAGAGTTTCCTCCACATTCTGATTCTCCAGCGAATGTGATCTGCGATCAGCTTCGCTTTGACCGGGGGGAAACAGATAGGTGGAAACTGGTTCTGGCCTCGGTCTGATGTTCCCTGTTTTTCTGGTTTCTGTATCGTATGCGGTGATGGTTGCTTTAGGGAATGAGGCTTCAGTGTTGGTCCATGGAACCATTTGTTGTGCTGAATTGTGCATGTTGATCCATGTAGTAGTATCTCCTTGGCCATGGTTACAGTTTGGGAAAGCGTCTACTAATCTACATGTAGTATCTTTCCCCCAAAATGTCTGTCCCTAAAAGTATCTTAGGCCAAAACTGTATCGTGTTAAATGATGTGTAATGTGTTGCTCTTCTTGAATCCACATGTGTCCCTAAAAGTATCTTAACCACTAACCACTTTGAGCCCTGAGTCAACTGGGGTTTGAAGCAATCACGTATCTCTGAAGGTGTTGTGAGACATCATTTGTTATGTATTCATCCGCTTACAGAGACAGTGCTGATTTTAAGTTTAGTCAGGAGCTCTGATTTGGTTCATCATCTAGATGATGTAGATCATATTACTGTTTTCTGTCCGTTGGTGGTTGCTGTCGTAAATTCAGAGAAATCAGTTGGGTTCATATATTAAGATAGTGTTATATTGTTATATTAAGATGGAAACCTGGGATACTTTTTATGTAATTATGTCAATTTTGTTTTGTAACTAGAAGACCAAAGTGTTAGGAATTCTGTCCAAACTATAGTTTTGAGTATTCTGTCCAAACTGAAAACTGTTAAAAAGCATGATGTTTCTTGGATTTCTGTAATGATGATGATGATGGAACACATGGTCTTGGATTTCTATAATGATGATGGAACATTATAAAGCATTGTACTCCAGTGCGTATGAAGGATACAAAAAATTTAGCAACTCCTCTGATTTTATAAAGTTGTTCTTATATGGGTGAAACTTCACTTGTTTTTAGGCTAGTGCAGGGTGTTGCTTTATTGTGATGTCCATTAACTTGAGTTTGCCGAGAGGCCCTTGAGTTTGCCGGAATGTTGATTAACTTCCGTTCCGGCAAATTCGGGCACTCCATATGTCCTATTTTCAGCAAAAGGTCATGCTGAAATTTTTCGTGAATTTTAGCATGACTTTGCTAAAAATAGGACATATGGGGTACTTGCGACTAATGCATGTTTTATGATCTTTTGTAAGGGTACTAATTGGTCTCTTCTGCTGCTTATCAGAGATGGCGGGAAGCAGCCACCGCCGCTTGCGACACCGCAGTACGAGTTGGGTGCTTCCGAGTTCTTCAGTATCATACTTGGGACTTCAATATCATCCATGACGCATGTATATAAAACGAGAGATCTCCCCTTCACCCATCTCATTATGATATCTATTGTTTGCTACATCACTCATTGTCCCAAACTGCAGAGGCTGCCTGACAGTTTTATGAACATCTTTGGGTGAAGATCCGCCAATAATGTGAAGCTGCGACAGCCGGCAGCGGGTTTCGCAGTAGTGGGATGTGGAGTTGGTGATCAAGGAGGGCCACATATACTTGTCTCGTGGGTGGGAGAAGTTCTACTGCGCTCACGACTGCGGCTGGGGTACTTCCTTCTCTTCAGTACGACGACGACGCCACCATGCTCATCGTGAAGGTGTTCAACGCGACTATGTGTCGCATGCGCTACGCTGACGATGATGATGCCGGTACGTTCTGCCTCTTCTTATTCCTCTACATTTGGCTTTGTCTCGCATCCATTGTTAACGGTCATTGTTGCATTTGGGCAGGTAATGGAGCAGCAGAAGAATGACATCGGCTACTGACCAAAGCAAAGAACGACTATGGTCTGTAGCAAAAGCAACACCGATTCTCGCTTTAGCGAAAGCAAGAACGATTCTCGCAACAACATAGACAACAAGAAGGATGATCCGGACTGGAGTGCGGGAGAAGAGGAGCAGTGGGGATGAGGAGCTGCAGGATGACGATGGGCATCAGCCGAGGATGACTTAGCGCCGGTGGTGGTGGTGACCAAGGGCAAGAGATGGTGGTGGTGACCATGGGCAAGAGATGGTGGTGGTGACCATGGGCAAGAGATGGAGGTGGCTGAGGATGACCTAGCAATGGTCGTGCCCGCCCCGCCTCAAGGTGGCCTCGCGATGGTGGTGGTGCTCGACAATAACCACGACCTTGGTGGTGGCGCTGGCGATCCCACACCGGGCGACATGACCACGCCAATTGTGGTAGAAGACTACATCCCATCGCCTCCATCGCCTCCACCGCCTCGCCGCTCTTGGCGCATCAGACTGAGGAAGGGGAAGGAGAAGAACAATGCATGAGAACTGAACTTTGTCAGGTATGTCAGATCTCCAAAATGATATATATATATATATATACTTAGCTGCCTATGTTATCTCTAATATGCTTAGTTTCCTATAGGTTAGCTTCATTTTACCTAAGTTGGCTCTAATATGCTAACTTAGAGCTTATATGCTTAGTTTCCTATAGGTTGGCTCCAAAATAACTTATGTTAGCACAAAATGATCAAGTTTACATAATAAGCTTATAGTCTTTTTCTTATTCTTCTTCTTTTCCAAAATGACATAGGTTAGCTTCATTTTACCTAAATTGGCTCTAATATGCTAACTTAGAGCTTATATGCTTAGTTTCCTATAGGTTAGCTCCAAAATAACTTATGTTAGCACAAAATGATTAAGTTTACATAATAAGCTTATAGTCTTTTTCTTATTCTTCTTCTTTTCCAAAATGACATAGGTTAGCTTCATTTTACCTAAATTGGCTCTAATATGCTAACTTAGAGCTTATATGCTTAGTTTCCTATAGGTTAGCTCCAAAATAACTTATGTTAGCACAAAATGATTAAGTTTACATAATAAGCTTATAGTCTTTTCTTATTCTTCTTCTTTTCCAAAATGACATAGGTTAGCTTCATTTTACCTAAGTTGGCTCTAATATACTAACTTAGAGCTTATATGCTTAGTTTCCTATAGGTTAGCTCCAAAATAACTTATGTTAGCACAAAATGATCAAGTTTACATAATAAGCTTATAGTCTTTTTCTTATTCTTCTTCTTTTCCAAAATGACATAGGTTAGCTTCATTTTACCTAAATTGGCTCTAATATGCTAACTTAGAGCTTATATGCTTAGTTTCCTATAGGTTAGCTCCAAAATAACTTATGTTAGCACAAAATGATCAAGTTTACATAATAAGCTTATAGTCTTTTTCTTATTCTTCTTCTTTTCCAAAATGACATAGGTTAGCTTCATTTTACCTAAGTTGGCTCTAATATGCTAAATTAGAGCTTATATGCTTAGTTTCCTATAGGTTAGCTCCAAAATAACTTATGTTAGCACAAAATGATCAAGTTTACATAATAAGCTTATAGTCTTTTTCTTATTCTTCTTCTTTTCCAAAATGACATAGGTTAGCTTCATTTTACCTAAGTTGGCTCTAATATACTAACTTAAAGTTTATATGCTTAGTTTCCTATAGGTTAGCTCCAAAATAACTTATGTTAGCACAAAATGATCAAGTTTACATAATAAGCTTATAGTCTTCTTCTTATTCTTCTTCTTTTCCAAAATGACATAGGTTAGCTTCATTTTACCTAAGTTGGCTCTAATATGCTAACTTAGAGCTTATATGCTTAGTTTCCTATAGGTTAGCTCCAAAATTACTTATGTTAGCACAAAATGATCAGGTTTACATAATAAGCTTATAGTCTTCTTCTTTTTCAAAATTCTTCTTATTCTTCTTCTAGTGTTCTTCTTCTTCTAGTATTCTTCTAGTATTCTTCTAGTCTTCTTCTTCTTCTTCTTCTTCTTCTTCTAACTTCTTGTTTATCATTTTGCAGATTTGATTTAATTCACGGAAGCTTGCATGGATGGAGTGCTTCTTTTCCATTTGTGTTTTTATTTTGTATCAATGTGAAACTTTTGTGAATTGATGGATAACGGTGTTGGATGAACAATGTGAAACTTTTGTAATATGTAACGATGGAACTATGTGTTGGCTATGTATGTATATATGATGAAACTTGTGTGTTGGCTATGATTGTTATATGGATGCTTGTTGTATATATGTGTGTTGGATATCTCATATGTGAAATAGTGACCTGAGATTAAGAGAAAAAAATTAAAAAAATTGTTACTAATGGCGCACTACCATGTGGTGCGCCATTAGTATAGCAGACACTAGTGGCGCACTGTTGGCAAAACTAATGACACACTGCATGGTGCGCCATTAGTATACCAGATACTAATGGCGCACCAGTGGTGCGCCATTAGTAAAAAATACTGGTGGTGTGATACTAATGGCGCACCGGTAGTGCGCCATTAGTAGGCAAAACCGGTGCGCCATTAGTAGGCCTTTTCCTAGTAGTGAACCATTGAAACTTAGTACTTAAATTTTCAATTTGAAATTTGGTCCGAGCGACCAAGAAAATAGTAAGTTTCAGTTCCAAAATCATCAGCTTCAAATATTAAAACTTAAAACTTACTGTTCCCTCATGCGGGATCCAACTATTTTGCAGATCGTGAGGCAATCGTGTGGCCCGGAAGGGCTTGACAGCTGTGTGCCCTATGAATTCCAAGGTGTGAAGTACAATTTATCTAATACTCCCTCCATTCCCTTATACAAGGCCGCTATGAAAAATATGTTTTGCATCAATATAGGGCCACCAACACTAACCGAGGCAAAAATTAATAATGTTTTCTCGAACTAGCAACTTTTTAATACTTACATGAATGTAGTCATAATGACACTCAGCTACTTCCACTGGTGGAAAAAAGGCCTTTGGTCGCGGTTCGCAACAGCCATTAGTCGCGGCTGCGCAACCGCGACCAGCAAAGCGCGACTAAAGCCCACCACCTTTAGTCGCGGCTGCTTAAGAACCGCGACTAAAGGCCCGTCCACGTGGGCGCCAGGCGGCCGTCGGGCGGAGGACCTTTAGTCGCGGTTCTTCGCCAACCGCGACTAAAGGCCGCTGCAGGTTTAGGGTTTTAGCCCCACCCCCTAAACCTGTTTTCTGCTTAATTTGTTTTGTTTTATTTCTTTTGTGCTTTATTTTAATTTTGAAGGAGTTTCATATATTCTACGGTACTACATACATGCATATGAATGTACAATTTCAAATAAATTTGAAATTAGAACCAAAAGAATTCAAGAGGAATATACAATATATATTCAATATCATCGGATGACCATATACAATTTTGAACAAGTTTCCATACATGATTTAATCCATATAAAGTTCTTCGTCCTCGTGATAGTGTTCTCCTTTAGGATGGAGGACTTCCTGCAGAACCATCCAGCTAGTTCCTCTTGAAGTGGTCGGAAGCGAGCTTCGGACTAAGCGCCCACGGAGGTTATTCCTCCGAGCATTGGTATCACTCGGATCAACCCGCTCAGAGGTGTATCTCCGGATCATCTCCTGCACAAAGTATGCACATAGATTGGTCAACGGTGGCTGAATATCCCGATCTTAGTCTTTACCCTTTTGAATTCTAGCTCTTTTTGAATTCACCGACCTTTGTATCTACGAACCGTCTCCAAACCCTACGAGGCAAAGAAAATTAAATGAACAAGAGAGTTATTAGTTACTTGATATTAGGAAATGAACGAAATAGGCCGATCGATATAGAGCGCAAATGAATGAAAATAATTACTTCGCAGCATTTTTCGATGTCGGCCCAAAGCTTTGGATCCTTATCCAGAGAGTCGTGGACGAGACATTCGAGGTGTTAACTTTAATTACTAGCGAATCCGGTGGAACTGCGGACACGATACATGCACAAGACGTCATGCATAACTCATCGATTAGCCGCCACATACCATGCATGGAGTAAACAAAAGAGAATGTGCTCAAGATGTAAACACTCACCCAAAATGGTAAGGAAATAGAATATCACTTTTGAGTTCCTGCTTTGTAAGAAACGCCACAGTGCGCCTCCACGTCGTCGGGGTAATGCTTCAACACAATATCATTAACGATGTGTGGGTCAATGAACCCAACATCATGGATGTTCCTTACTCGCATTCCTTTTCTTCATTCGCATGTATAATAGAGGACACAACAATATAGTTAGGACATATATATAGTGCGGCAATATGAACGAGATGGGGTAGAAATTAATAAATCACTTACGTAATGTAGCAACCGATGATAGATTTGTCGAGCTCAAGCAGATTGAAAAGCTGGAACAATTCACTCAGTTCAACTTGTACATAGTAATGTTTGAAGTGATGCTCATGTCTAACTTCCGCATAAATATAATCTTTGGCGTTTTAATTTTATGTAACCCTTGTACCAATTCAGCAGACGTTTCATTTGGTCGTAGATCCTTTTCTGCAAGCAGCTCGACGAGAGGCCCATTCTTGACATATGTAATTACTACCTCCTTCACGGCAACTCATCAAGGTCTAATAGTTCACGAAGAGTAATACCTAAGTTGGCGCTTGTTCTCGCACTCACATACTAATCAATCCTGTCTGCCGCAGCTTGTATGATCTCGGGGCATCCGGACGAAGGCTTCCACTATAAGCGGGCAATCGATTGTTTACTTTGTTCCCGAGCTGGGCAACTTGTTTCCGCTTTTTATACTTCGGCCTTCTCCGCTCTTTGTTCTCCTTGAACATGAGTGCCTGCCTTTTAAGTTCACGTGCATAGTCGGTAGGCGATTCTTGCGGCTTGGGACGGTGTGCTCAAAATGACTTAGCCCACTTCTTTTCTTGATCGAAAATCTTGGCTTGGGCTCGGGCTCTCTTTTCTTCTTGCAGTCCGCCTTCCATTTCTCCAAATCAGCGATCGCGCCGCGTCGACTTCCTCGGCACTACGTTCCCAAGGCCTTGTGGGGAGAGGCTTCAGTGATGGCTCCGGTACCTTTGTGGTCTTAGGTACATAAGGGTCCGGGTTAATACTCCAGGACTTCTTCTGCTTCTTTGCCATAGGTGGATTGGGGGGCGGCGGATGATCACCCGCCGGACGTTGTGGGCTGGGGGGCGGCGTCGGCTGATGTGACGGAGGTGTAGGTGAACCGCCACCACCACCACCACCACCACCACCGCCACCGCCACCACCACCACCGTAGGGGGGTGGACTTGTTGTCCTTGGCGCCTCGCCTGGAAACTTGATAAACTTCTTTTGCCATAGAATGTAATGGCGCTTGACATCTTCAAGTCTTTTCTCCCCTTGGTGTAGCAATTTCAATCTCGTGTCCTCAAACCCTTGGACTATGTCCTCCACCGTGACACGAGCATAGCCATCTTTAATGGGGTTGTTGTGGTGGAGTGCTCCTGTAAACATGGTAAAGCATCGCCGATGGCTACCTTCATGGAAATGTTCCCGATAGGATATCTGAGATGACATTCTTTCATCTCCTTTATATCGCCCACGGGTAGCGAGGAGGCTCCGGTGCAGTAATTTCGACCACCGAGGCTCCGGTGCGATAATTTCGATCGTCGGTGCATCTGCACCAGCCGGTGGGGCCTCCGTGGAAGCCACGCTGCTTCTACGCTGCTGGCTTCCGAGATCATTGGATGATCTTCATCTGCACCGAGCTGAATCTCTTTCGCTACTAGTACACTCATGGTTTTCTTCATCACTTCCATTTCGATGCCAACCGCGCCACAACATCCGCTTCCCGATCCATCTTTCTCTTACGGCTTCAGAATCAGACGGGTCATCGCTCGGGGAACCCTATTTTCCACGGAATGTGCCCCATGCCTCGTACACGCCCTCCGTGTTCGAGATTCCCGAGGGCTTTTGTCGGTAGCGTCGTTCTCTCTGTTGAACTTGATCTTCCCCTCTTGAGCAGCCTTCATTGCGTCAATAAGGGCTTGGGTGGGTTTAATTAATTTGCCCTGGTAAACACACTCCCCTGTCTCCGGGTTGAGCGTTCCCCCATGCCCGTACCACCAGCTTTTGGCCCTTGGGTCCCATCCCTCCGTACCTGGACGGATTCCTCGCGCCCTCAGCTCGTTCTCCATCTTCTCGAACCTAGGCACCCAAATGCGATACCCTCCTGGCCCCATAACATGATTGTACTCCTTCTTAGCCGCATTTTCCTTATTTTGTTTCGATATTTGAAGGAACTGCTCCGATTTCTTTTGCTTCACAAATTCTGGCCATCATCTTTCGTTTCTCATATTGTCCTACGAAACCGAGTCTTGTTCGCTTGACAAAGTCACGGGCTAGATTTTGCTTGAATTTCCGAATCGTCGGCCATCTTATGAAGAGCGAACTGTTTGACTTTCCTCCTCCTCTCCTTGTTTTCCTCAATCTTGTTACCCTCCTCATCGAATTTGTTGTATTCGGAGGTAGAACGAAATGTTCCATAAGCTTCTTGATGCAATCTTTTTTGTTCTCTTATCGACAAAAGTGAAACCATCAATTCGTGCCTTCTTTGGCTCATTCCACTCTCGACGGTGATCGAGACGTTGTCTCTAACAATGGCTCCGCATTGGCTGATAAACTTGGTGGCGTTCTTGCGGGGCTCCGGCTGCTCGCCGGTTGCAAAGTCGACAACCTGGATGGTGCATGTTTCTCCTGGTTTCATCGTCTGGTTGCGCCACGCTTTTGACGGCGTACTCGATTGTTTTGACGATCCGCCGAGGGCTAAAATAAGAAAGAGAGTCGCGCGTTAGTACACATATTTATTCAAATCGGTTAGTTTGTATCACCGGAGGCTCAATGTATATATATACCTCGGCGCGGAGGTGGTTGCTACTTCCATTTGAAGATAAATGCGTTTATCGGCGTTTCTTGACATCATCTTCTCGACGGCGCCCTTCATCTTCACCGTTAAGGTTCGAGATAAGAAGAGATATCATCTTCTTCTTCTCCGGTCGGCACATATTGAATATCGCCGTTTATGATGCGAACATATGTGCTTCACCGTCCGGATCATAGTTGTCCATAATCGGTCACTCTATCGTCCGACATTATGTCGATCCTGAAAACATGTAGTAAAACAAATTAATTAAGTGAAGAAGGGGCGGTGGCGGTGGCGGTGGCGAAAGGGCGGTGGCAAAAGGAGGGGCGAGGAAGGGGTGGGAGAGGGGTGTCGGTGAGAGCGCAAGACGGGCGGGGTTTAGGGTTTAGGGTTTTAAGTTGGCGGTTTTCTTTGGCGGTTTTTGTTGTTTTTTGTTTTGGGGTTTAGGGTTTTAAGTTGTTTACCGCTTTTGTTAAACTAAAACTAGTTAAAATTAAAAGAACAAAAAAAAAAAAAAAAAGAAAAAATTCCTTTTCCTTTTCCTTTTCTTCTTCTTCCTTTTCCTTTTTCTTTTCTTTCTTCTTCTTCCTTTTCCTTTCTTCTTCTTCTTCTTCTTTCTTCTTCTTCCTTTTTCCTTTTTGTTTTTCTTTGGCGGTTTTCTGTTGTTTTTGTTTTTTGGGGTTTAGGGTTTTAAGTTATTTACCGTTCTTGTTAAACTAAAACTAGTTAAAATTAAAAAGAACAAAAAAAAAAAAAAAGAAAAAAATTCCTTTTTCCTTTTTCCTTTTTCTTCTTCTTCCTTTTTCCTTTTTTTTTTCTTTCTTCTTCTTCCTTTTCCTTTCTTCTTCTTTCTTCTTCTTTCTTCTTCTTCCTTTTCCTTTTCTTCTTCTTCTTCTTTCTTCTTTTCTTTCTTCTCTTGATCTCCGGATGCAAGGGCGTTAGGGCACGGAATCTGTGGGCGGCGGGGCAGGGCAGTGGCATGGCAGGGCGGGGCAAGGGCGGCTGGCAAGGCAGGGCGTGGCAGGCGGCAGGGCGAGGCGTGGGCGGAGGCGGTGGTGGCATGGGCAGGGCGGGGCGGCAAGCAAGGCAAGGGGGGGCAGGCGGCGGGCGGGCGGCGGCGGCAGGGGGCAGGGCGCAGGGCAGGGCAAGTGGGCAAGGCAGAACGGGCGGAGGCGGCGCCATCGGGACGGGCGGCGGCGCAGGCTTCAGGCGGTTGCAAGCGTCGGCGTCAAGGCGTCGATCGGCGTCAAGGCTTCGCCGGCCGAGGGCGAGGGCGATTAACAAAGTTGCGGTCGAGGAAGACGAGTATTTATAGGCTACAACTTTAGTCGCGGTTGGCGGCGAGAGCCGCGACTAAAGGGTACCTTTAGTCGCGGGTTGCCTCCTCACCGCGACTAAAGTGTTTTTTCGTTCAGCGCCCCCCTTTAGTCGCGGCTTGTCCGCCATCCGCGACTAAAGGGTACCCTTTAGTCATGGTCGCGTCGACAACCGCGACTAAAGGCCTGTTTTCTGTTTTCTTTTTAATTTGTATTGTTTTCTGTTTTCTTTTTAATTTGTATTGTTTTCATTTAATTTGTATTGTTTTCATTTTTGCTTTATTTATTTTGTTTTGTTTCTACTTACAACAAAAACTTATTTATTTTATTTTATTTTGTTTCTAATTACTTATTTATTTTACTTTATGATAATTATTTTTGCTATTAAAGTTTCTAATTACTTATTTATTTATGTTATTAAAATCTTAAAAATACAATTATATATCAAAAAAATCAGAAAATAAAACTAATTCATTTTAAATTCTTGTTTTTCTTCCTTTTTTTTCTTTTTTTTTTCTTCTGTTTGTTTCTTCCTTTTCTTGTTTTTCTTCTTTTTTTCTTCCTTTCTTCCTTTTTCCTTTTTTCTTATGTTTTTCTTCTGTTTGTTTTTTTCTTATGTTTTTCTTCTTTTTTTCTTCCTTTCTTCCTTTTCCTTTTTTCTTATGTTTTTCTTCTGCTTTTTTTTTTCTTCTGTTTTTCCTTTTTCTTCTGTTTTTTTCCTTTTCCTTCTTTCTTCTTCTTCCTTTTTCCTTTTAAAATCAGAAAAATAAAACTAATTCATTTTAAAATCTTAAAAATACAATTATATATCAAAAAAATCAGAAAAATAAAACTAATCCCTTGAAGGTTTGACAAAAGGTTTGATACATCATTCAGTTCATCGACCAAATACAAAGTTTGGTACAATAAATTATTACACATCAATTCTTCCCTTGTGTCCTCGCTTGCTTACGATTGTGCGTATCCATGGAGCATCCTCATCATTTAACTTAATGCTTGGGTCGGTGTTCACTTTGAAGGGCGGAATTTCAGCAAACATATTATAATCTTCCGACATGTACATCTTGTCCTCCACTCCCACGATGTTTCTTTTCCCCGAAAGAACAATGTGGCGCTTTGGATCATCGCATGATGTCTCGATCGTTTTCTTATCTTTCCGCTTCCTCGGTTTGCTACTCATGTCCTTCACATAGAAAACCCGAGCGACATCTTTCGCTAGGACGAATGGTTCGTCAAGGTAACCAAGATTGTTGAAATCCACCATTGTCATTCCGTATTGCTGGTCCACCTTTACCCCACCTCCGTTAGCTTGAACCATTTGCACGGAACAAAGGGACCTTAAAGGAGGGTCCATAGTCAAGTTCCCATATCTCCTCTATGTAACCATAATATGTGACCTTTTGCCCATTCTCGGTTCTTTGCATCAAAGCGGACACCACTGTTTTGGTTGGTGCTCTTTTTATCTTGGGCGATCGTAAAATGTATTCCCATTTATCTCGCACCCTTGGAAAGTCGTTATAGTCGAAGATGGTGTCTTGGCCAACATGTACAGCTGATCTACAACATCATTGTCATTCATTAAATGTTTTCTCAACCAACCGCCGAAAGTCTCCATGTGGGCCTTCCTAATCCAGATTCAGCTTCCCGGGTTGTCCGAAGCGTAAAATATTCTTGTGTTTCTCAAAGTACGGAGCCACCAAGCTGGAATTGGTCGAGACTGAGTGTGGTGTGCTTGATCGAGAGAATGGCCGTCCATACATATCGTTGATTTCCTTCCGATCGTTTTTCCACTTAGTCTCCCCTCGTGCGCGATCGAGGAAGACCAATCGGCTTAAGGTCGGGAACAAAGTCAACACAAAACTCAATTACCTCCTCATTTCCATAGCCCTTGGCGATGCTTCCTTCGCCTAGCACGGTTCTGAACATATTTCTTTAATACTCCCATGAACCTCTCAAGGGGAACATATTGTGTAGAAATACGGGACCGAGAACGGAAATCTCTTCGACTAGGTGAACCAGGAGGTGCGTCATAATATTGAAGAAGGATGGCGGAACACCAACTCAAGCCCGACAAGACATTGGATCACATCGCTCAGAACCGTGGTAGAACTTCCGGATTGATTACCTTCGAGAGATTGCATTGAGGAATGCACATAGCTTCACAATGGCTAATCGAACATTTTCGGCAGAGCCCCTCAAAGCAATCGGAAGCAATTGCGTCATAATCACGTGGCGGTCGTGAGACTTGTGTTTTGGAACTTTTTCTCCGCCATGTTTATTATTCCCTTTATATTGGGACGAGAATCCAGACGGGACCTTCATGCTCGGGCATTCAAAAAGATGACCTTCTCTTCTTTGGTCGAGCGTAGGTGGCACGACCTTGAAACCATTCCGGATGCGGTCATCGTGGTCTTTCAAACGTTCTGGTCTGCCGTGCTTCCTTTGTATCATTTGTCTTCCCATACACGCCCAAGAAGCTTAGGAGGTTCACGCAAATATTCTTAAATAACGTGCATCACGTCGATTGCAGAGCGGACTTCTAGGATTTTCCAATATTCTAGCTCCCGAATATAGATTTCTTCTTCCACATGGCTGCGTGCCCGTCGGCTCCTTCGAACGATTGTCCGCCAGACCCTTTCCAAAGATGACTTTCAAATCCTTGACCATATCAAATACCTCGGCACCGGTCGTTCGCGAGCTTCGCCGGTGATCTGCCTTGCCGTTGTAATGCTTGCCTTTCTTTCATCTTGGATGAATTTTGGAAGAAATCGACGATGCCCAAGGTACACGTTCTTCTTACAATTTGGCAAATGTACACTTTCGGTCTCATGTAGCGGTGCGTGCATGCATTGTATCCCTTATTTGACAGTCCGAAAGGTTACTAAGAGCAGGCCAATCGTTGATGGTTACGAAAAGCAACTTCGAGGTCAAATTCCTCTTGTTTGTGCTCATCCCACACACGGACACCACCCACAGCTGTAAAAGTTCATCAACTAATGGCCTTAGGTACACATCGATGTCGTTGCCGGGTTGCCGGACCTTGGATGAGCACGGCATCATAATGAACTTCCGCTTCATGCACAACCAAGGAGGAAGGTTGTAGATGCATAGAGTCACGGGCAGTGCTATGGTGGAGCTCGCTCGCCAAAAGGATTCATGCCATCCGCATTTAGAGCAAATCTTATGTTCCTTGCGTCGGTTGCAAAATCTGTGAACCATCGTCGATCTTTCTCCATTGCGTTCCATCTGCGGTGTGTCTCAACTCCCGTCCGACTTACGTTTCTCTTTGTGCCATCGCAACAACTTGGCATGCTTTTGTTCATGAGCAGACGTTTCAACCGTGGTATTATAGGAGCATACCACATCACCTTGGCGGAACCCTCTTCCGGGTTTCGCCTCAACATCGTCACCGGGGTCATCGACTCGATCTTATAACGCAATGCGGTGCATACCGGGCATTCATTCAAATTCTCGTATTCACGCGGTAGAGGATGCGATCGTTGATGCATGCATGTATCTTCGTAACCTCTAAACCTAGAGGGCGATAACCTTCTTTGCTTCAGACGATGGCGGGCAACTCGTTATCCTTTGGAAACATATTCTTCAACATTTTCAGCAAGTTTTCAAATGCCGAGTCAGCTACACCGCCTCGCCTTCCATTTCAGCAAATCCGATTGTGCAGCCCACTTTTTGAGACCATCATCGCATCCGGGTACAGCGCCTTTCGTGATCCTCTAACATGCGATCCAAATTCTCCTCTCCTTTTCGGGCCAGCGGCGTCTCCGTGCATCGGCAATGGTCCGACCAAGATCATCAACGGGATCATCACGTGCCTCTTCTTCACCTTCCCTTCACCTTCAAACATCCTCCATGAAAGTATCACCGAAATGAGCAAGATAGCTTTCATCGATGAAATCATCCCTTCTTCATCTTCTTCCATTATAACCCTCTTTCTCCATGCTTGGTCCAACAATTATAGCTTGGCATGAAACCCTTCAAGCAGATGCATGTGAACAACTCTTGAGGAAGAGTAACCCTTCTCATTCTTACAGATAACACATGGACAGATAACAAAACCCCCGCTTGTTCGCATTAGCCACTACGAGGAAATCTTTCAAACCCGTAGTGAACTCACGGAGAGTCGGTTACCGTACATCCATTGCCGATTCATCTCCATTATTATAATATAAAATATATAATTAACCATCATGCATTTGTTAAACTAACTAGCTACAAACAATATAAATTAAACAATGAACTACACACATGCATATTGACACATCAAAGGTTCATCAAGTTGCTAACCGCGATCAAGAGTGTGGCTCCAACACTTCATGTCATGTTTGTTTCATGCTCTTGGGGCATTTCATCAAACACCTTATGTGCATAAGAGGAACCAAAAGCAAACCTACACCCACTTGTGAAGAGAATGGCTCCAAATGGCTAAGTGTTGGCTGCTGGATGGGTATATATAGGGGAGGGCTTTAGTCGCGGTTGGCGCGCCAATCATGACTAAAGGTGCTCGAAACCTTTAGTCGCGGTTGGCACAGCCAACCGCGACTAAAGCCCTCACACGCACCAGTGGCCACCGAGCGCCAGGCCGAGCCTTTGGTCGCGGTTCACCTCGTAATCATGACTAAAGGTCCCATTGGTCGCGGTTCCTACAGCTTCGCGACTTATGGGCTGGACGGAAAGCCTGTTTTTCCACTAGTGTTCCTTCTCATTCATTTGTTGCATGCTTATGGCGTATTAATGATCCCGGTTAACGAAAAGAAAAAATAACTTGTAAAGCAGTAATTAAATTTCATCTTGGTACCTGTAATATAAGTTTGTGGACTTGGGAATGGAGGGGGTACGTCATTTGATGAACAGATTTTACTTTTGGTTGTTTGGTGAACCGTTTACAGTTTAAGAGATGATCTCTCGATGTAACTCTTCGTCTTATTAATTAAAAGATCATTCCGCCAGTGTTTGCCTGGTTTCTTCTTTCATGTCGTGATGAGTGATGACTTTATTCGATCAATAAAGGCCGTCGACGGCTAGACAAAAATGGAAACCACCCCCTAAAATAAGGGAAATCACGCGAAGGGCATTTCATTTTCATAAGTGCAAGGCTAGCTGGGAATCATTCGCCAGATTTTTCTAATCTTTCCACATCACCCATGATGAGATATAGCCAGAAGGAAGATGGTGGGATTCCCGCAAACCAAGTGCCCAACTTGAGAATCGTTTTTATCCTACCAAACAACCAACTTGTACATTGTTTAGTTGCTTCGTGGATGATCACACTATCACGAGTGCGATCCATAAGAAAGTGGACGATGACCACCGTCTAAATTAACTAAGACGACCGTTGCTGTGGGTCTCGGTTTTATAGGGTGTCCACCAGCTTAAGTTAGCCCGTGATTTCCGTGGCACCATACATCACCTTCATGACGTGAGCCCCTAATCAGGGATTAAAAGGTAAAATGAATACATAATGACATAGTACATGAAGGTGAGAATTTTCTACCCTTTTTCTCCCAGTGGATGGGTGGATGTACATTTTGCAGTGCCCTTAGTAGTGCCGGCACTAACTACTGTGCTCTAGTACTTTACTTTGGAAAGGCTACTCGTGTAACACGCAGTTGGTGGTGAGGTGAGCTTGTGTCGGTGGCTTGCTTCCCGTGACATCTTGTCGACGTTGTCGTACTCCCTCCGTTTCTTTTTAGTTCGCATATAAGAATTGGTCAAAGTCAAACTTTGTATAGTTTGACTACCTTTGTAGAAAAAGATATCAACATTCACACGATGAAATCAACATTATTAGATGCACGATGAAATTTATTTTCATTCATATAACTTTAGTATTATGGATGTCGATTTTTTCTCTATAAAGTTAGTCAATAAACTTTGTAAAGTTTGACTTTGACCAAATCTTATACGCAGACTAAAAGGAAACGGAGGGAGTACAAAACTCGCAAATTGGAGAGGACCGTGTGTGCGTGCGAGGGTTTAGCCAAGCCTGCGCGCGAATCTAGCAGGTAACTGTCGTCCTACATGGCGTGTTGATCAGATGCCGAAACGGATATCGATCGGGTTACGTTTCCCTGACGTTTGCTCCGATATATTTTTCCTTCTGGATTTGTTCAAGGTCTGGGAAAAATCTGTTGACACACACATATCTTTTCCCGCGAAAAAACGCACGCACATGTCTTGACATACCACTCCACTAGATGATGAATAGATTGACAGTCCTCGGTGCACTTGAATCAGTCGAATTAGACACCTAGTCAAGCTACCATCAGGGCATCTCCAACAACGCCCGTAAACATGCAAATGGACGTGTCAGAACCATTTTTGTCATCCATCGCAGTGCTGCATACATCTGTAGACACATCCGTGCATCCAAATTCTCACAAACCAGAAGCAAAGTACGTGTCGAGAAGTGGGAGGAGGAGAAGCAAGAAGGGGCAGCAGCCAAGATGCAGAGAAGTTCGATGACATCATGTTGAAGAAGGTGAAGGCATGCGTCAAGCGCCATGACATCAAAAAAGGAAAAAGAAGGCGGGGAGATTTGAAATCTTCATGACGGCGACAGGGAAGAAGATCAACCTCGAAAAGAAGAAGACCAAATTCGAAGAGAAGAAGACCAAGTGTGAAGAGAGGAAGGTTGAGCTCGTGGTCGCTGTGCAGAAAACCAAAATGTGGACTATAAAAATGGACGAGTTGAAGATTGTTCCAGCCATTCACCCAAAAATGTGAAGCGCTTGGCGCCAAAGATGAAGGATGCAGACGCCGTAGAGGAGCCAGCAACAGAGTGACAAGGGAGGAGGTAAAGACAGCCTGTCTGGGCGGCAAAATTGACGTTATTTTGCACGTATTTGCACATACTGCGGACAGAAATTTGCATAATCAGGCACATGTAAAAACTTGTGAACGTGCGACTCACGTTTTGTTTTTAAAGATTGCATCTGTATGCACTTTTATTTGCTCATCAAATTGCTATCGATCAACTTTTTTACTTTAAATGTATTCAAATAGAGCTGAACCTGGACCGAGGTTTTGAATATGTGCTTGAATTACCGGCTCATGCATTTATGTCTGTGTCCGCGTCCGAATGTGTCCGAATGTACCCACGGACGAATGGCCGTTGTAGATGCCCTCAGACTCAGACCCATCACGACGCATGATGCCTTGCACTGTTGCGGCATCTTTGAACATTCAACATCTAGCATAGGAACAGCAGTGAGCAGTGAGAAGAGCCCCCGCTAGCCTGACCCTTTTCCCCGTTGTAGGCAGACCAACACGAGCCGATGATCAATCGCCGTACAAAGTACGTACCAATCGCCACGCAATTTCATTTGGTCGCGGTGGTTTACACCTATAGTGGTCAGTGCACGTACACCAGTACAAAGGTAGGAGTACTATAGCTATTCTTGTGAGCAGGCTGGGTGGTGGAGTTGGTCACCGACACGTCATCTTGAAGAAAACAAGTCTCTTTCCATCTCTCCCGACCAGCGACATCTTGTCGGCAGCGTTCGTTTCACATTTTCGGTCTCTTCTCCATATGGTGTCGTGATTTTATTAATCACCGCGAAGAGGGGGCCATCTCACCCGCAAAAGAAAAGAGAGGACGTCTCATTTTCATGAGTGCAAGATAGCTGGAATCATTCGTTAGATTTTCGTGGTATTCGTTAGATTTTTCTTAATCTTTCCACGTCATCCATGATGATGAAGATTCACGCGTCAAGGACCTGTCGCTCTGACTCGTAAACATGTCGCAACTCCCAAAGGTGAAAGGTTCGGCCCGTTTCTATTTTTTGAAAACACAATACAAACGTAGACACTCACACATGCACATCACACTGATGCACAGGACGGGGATGATCCTCTTTCAACAAAAATAGAGTCATAGACGCACACATGTTCCCTTGTCTATGAATGCTTGCGCGCATATGCATTCCATCCCTGTGAGCAACTTTTAATGACTGAGCTGTTATATCTTAAGATTGACAAAGTCATCATGATCGTCTCGTAGTTGACTGAAACGCCACCTCCAACCGGACGATTATAATCGGAAATACTAAAATAAATAGAAGAAACATGTGAGCACCCTAGTAAAATCTAAAATTTGAACCCGGATGGGCTCACTCCATCACAAGGAACCTAACCATCTGAACTACACTTATTCGCACCTTGTTCCTAATCTAATAGGGTAAAGAGTAACCCTAGCTTCTTTTTTTACCGAGAGTAAACTGGCGTCAACACGTTATCAAGACGGAGCAAGATGAGCACCTCCCAGTCTGCCAGAGTTGTGACGACGTGCGTGGGTGGTAGCTGGGATGTTCCGGCAACGTCTAAAATGACACGGGCATGATGAGCAGTACATCGGGGTTGACATGAAGCAGGCAAAATGATGTTTGATAAATAGATCAAAAGTTTTCCCCGCAAAAAAATCTATCAATTAGTTGCATTGTCGATTATCATACTACCATGCGTGCATTACATAAGAAACTGGGAGATGACCTAAGCATTAATAAAAACAAATTAAAATGATCAACGTTGGGCCCAGTGTTATAGGGCCCGCTAATGGGAACGGAGTTAAATCTGGCAGATCTCGGGTAGGTGGTCCCGAACTAAGGGCTTTGAGACGATGATAACAAGGACACAAGTTTTTATCCAGGTTCAAGCTCTCTGGAGAGATAAAATCCTACATTATGCTTGTATTTTATTGTTTTTAGTGGAGTACAAAGTACAATCGATCTACCTAAGATTGTTGTGTGTCCTCTATGAGCCCTACCCCTCGGTTTTTATAGATAACCGAGGGGCGGGGGCTAGGGTTACTTCCTAGTCAACTACGTACAAAGAGAACGAGTTGTAGACGGCTTCAAACATCTTGGAGTATACAACAAGTCTTCGGAAACCTTCCTTTCATATGCCATGGGCCGTTTCGACCTGGCCCACTGATGACCTGACATGGGTTCCTCAGCCTGGCCTACCAGACCGAGAAACGACGTGGTGAGAGACTCCCAGGTGGGACGCTGTCACACAGAGTTTCTACTCACGAGCTCAAATGCTCCCTCATGAACAGTAGAACTCAAGCAAAAGGTAAAAAATAAATAAACAAATCTTTTTTTTAAATAAACATTGACAAATTGTCTATATAGGCACAATTTTTTATGAAGAAAAAACATTCCTAAACCCTATGGGAAAGGAACAAAATCAATACTCCAGAAATACTATTTTGAAGGTATGTTGGACCATTATTATTATTTTCAGAACATTAGAAAGCTTTTTCCACATGGAAATCTGCTCGTATGGAGAAGTTTCATCAATGTTTGTTGCCAAAAAAATCATTTTTAATTTTATTTTACTGTACAAGCGTAAAATGAAGTCACCAGCAGAACATTAGGAAGGTTTCTTTTTTCACGGAAATATATATATGTACAAAATTCGTCGATGTTTGTTGCCAATAAAATTCATTATTTTTACCATTTTATTTTACTTTTCATTTTGAAGGTATGTTCTGGGAAAGGAACAAAACCGATACTCCAAAAATACTATTTTGAAGCTATGTTGGGGCATTAATTTTTTTACAGAACATTAGGAAGGTCGTTTTCATGGAAACTTGCATGTATGTAAAAAATTCGTAGATGTTTGTTGCCAATAAAATTCATTATTTTTACTATTTTATTTTACTTTTCATTTTTTGAAGAAACAAGTGTAAATGCGCTCGTGTGCAGAACAGTTTTCTCTCCCATTTTTTGGAGTGGATGGGTGGGTATGCATTTTACGATGTCTGAAGAGTACTCACTCCGTCCGAAAATATTTGTCATCAAAATGGATAAGAATGGATGTATCTAGAACTAAAATACGTCTAGATACATTCCTTTTTGTTCATTTTGATGACAAATATTTCTGGACGGAGAGAGTATGATTTAAGGAGATGCAGCACTTGCGCATGCGTGGCCTGCTTCCCATGTCGAAACTGCAGACGGTTGTGCTGACGTAGGCGCCATGACGAAGTTGGAGAGCTATTCGTTGGGAATCACTGGTGGGCACGACGAACACGCGTGTGCGGTCGACCATGAAGTTTTGCCCAAACCCCAGCTATCCCGTCGGCGTACCACCCCACTACACGATGACAAACAACACTGACAATTCTCGATGCATCCGGATCGACCGTGTGATGTTTCGGGCATCGTTGAAAGTTCAACACCTACAAACAGACGCGGAGCAGCGGCAATGAGCAGTGCCAGTGCCATGCCACGCAATTCTCGTCTGGTCGCGGTGCTTCACACCTGCAGTACGTACGTACATCGGTACAAGGTACAGTTCTCGTGAGCCGGATGGGATGGGTGGTGGAGTCGGTCGCCGTCCCGTTTTTTTTAAAAAAAAAGGCAGCGCCTTTTTTTCACCTCTCTCAATTGTTCTCCAACTGGTGGCCATTCTTTCTGGGGATCATATAAGCGTGGGCTTCCGGGGTTCTTTTCTTCCGAGACACTCACCCGTCCAGACCACCCGCGACAGCACCCACCGCTCACCCACCAAGCAAGCAAAGAAACACACGCGCAACGACTGCCCCCGCGCTCGCGGTGGTGACCATGGACGCGCCGAGCGCCACCGCCAAGCGCAAGCGCTCCTCCCCCGCTGCCGCCGCCGCCCCGGCCCCCGTCGGCGTGGACGACGTGTCGGACGCCGAGGTGGAGGAGTTCTACGCCATCCTGCGCCGCATGCGGGACGCCTCGCGCCGGCTCGTCTCGGGCGGGGTCGCCGCGGCCACGGCCCGCGCCGCCCCGGCCCCGCGCGCCCCCGCCTGGTGCCCCAGCTTCTCCTGGGAGGACTTCGCGCCGCCCGCCCCACCACCGCCGCCTTCCTCGCAGCAGCAGCGGGAGCGGGAGCCCGCCGACGAGCGCGTCGCCGAGAACGGCACGCCGCCGCGGCGGCCCGTCCCCCGCGGCCTCGACCTCAACGCCGAGCCGGAGCCCGAGGTGCAAGCCTAGAGTAGAGCCGCAACCCGCACGGACGACGAGGACCCCTGGCCCGGGCGCGCCCCCGCAGGCACGGACGGACGGACGCGCGCGCGCTGGCCGGCGGCGACACTCTCCATGCTCCTCTGTACCACCGCCCACCGCCCGGCCGGTGCTTAGCAAGCTGATCACCGTCATCATTTGTTAGTTACCTTACCAGTGGTAATTCGGTATGTTTAAACCAACACTAGTACTGTAGTACGACTACTTACTTAATTTCTTCAGAGACGTACGTGCACATGGAAGGGTTGCTTCATTATTGGTGCCTGCTTAACTCAAATGATTTTCTAGCTTAATCACACCCCTATTATTGCTAGTAGTTTCAGTTTTTTGGGGGTGCATGTCTGAGTTCTGAATTTTCCTTCTCCTTTGAGACGAGTTAGTAGGAGTTTTTTTAGTGTAAAATACAATATATAACAAATTAAAGTAGTTTTTATCCGAAGATTCAATGCTTTATGTGCAAGTTAATTTGTGGTCCAATCTTTCTGAATAGTCGACAGCGACCAAAATAATATCCCTTTTTTAAAAAATAAAAAAACAGAACAGGGAAATACATTGACGAAGACAAGTTTGGTGGTCATCTTTATTTATTGATATGTCCCTCCGTTTCCATATTATTTGTGCTTGCGTCATTTGGACGGCTTTAACCACAGCCCTGCTACTGCTAGGTCTGCCATTGGTGTCTTCATCCTCAAGGAATTATTTACGCCTTCTCATTCTCTTTCCACAAGAATAAATTTACTTTTCTGCCGAATAAATAATCAACACTCGGTATGAGATTGGAATTAGTGCAGTGTTTTGCTGAAATCCCCTTGTTTTGTCGCCAAGAGAAAAACGATTGGAATTAGTGCAGTGTTTTGCTGAAATCCCCTTGTTTTGTCGCCAAGAGAAAAACTATGTGAAAAATATAAGGTTAATTTGTGGTGTGAAAAGCGAGGTAAATCGGTGTGGGAAAGACTACCGTGTTCAGTATGGTGCACCATGGTGTCGTCTCACCTCACCCTACTTTCTGTAGGAAGAGAAAGTTGAGTGCAGTCATGTTTTACCTTTATATTTATTGATTGATATACTCCTAGATATCAGGAGTGATAAGAACTTGCGTGTGGTTTAAGGCCACTTCCAAATGCATCGGTGTTAAACATGAGGTGCTCGGCACACCAAAAAAAAATTTAGCAAGCAAAGCACCCTATGCTTCAGTTTGGTCTGCTGACCGTGGAGTCACATTCTGAGTACGTCACACGCACCATGACAGCATGACCTAACCCACTCGGGCCATGGCACTGCTCTACCCGGCCAGGAGAACTGCTCGCTTTATTTGTTCGGTGACGAACTGACGACTACGTACAGTCCGGCAATAGTAAAAATAAAGATACAGACACAAGGTATCAGTCGTATGCCTAGTGCTGCAACTTTCATCCTTGGCCGCCCGTCCGTCGAGCGGCCAGCATCTCTCCCTCGTAGTACGAAACGAGGTGAGAATGTGTTCCACTTGTCCCACTGTGAGGAAGAAACCAGTTTTGTCAAAAGATAAAAAGGGGTTAAAGGACATTGCTTGCTTGCTTGCCCCTTGGGCTTGGGTGAAGGTCGCAAGCAACTTAATTAGGCATAGTCTCGTAGATATCGTATCATTGAATCTTAGAGGTTGGCCGAGAAATCAACTTTGTACAGTTCTAAAAGGAAATCAGCAGGAAGCTAGCAAGAAGTTGAGCACATTTGAATCTTAGAAGAATCTGATTGTAGGCACGTAGGACGTAGTATTGTAGGGTATAGACCAAGACTTTGCACGGTGCCAAACCCTCTACAGTCAAGTCAAACTAAATACTTAAATCGTTGTTAAACAAAAGGGTACCTGGCTAATTTTCTACCACTAGCGCCTAATTTTTCCTTTGCTTGGGCAAGCATTGGATTCCACGCAAAAGTTAGGGTCGTATTCGTACGAGGAGGACTGGTTCTACATGTGACCCCAGCGGCCAGAGTGCTCTATACTTGAAACTTGGCCGGCAGTTTCACATGGTCCACGTCAATAAATAAAAAATCCACACTAAAATAACAAGTTTTCTTGCTTTAAGCCAGCTAGCATTGCCCGGCAATCAGACAAACACGTCCCACACTAAAATAACAATTCCACACTCAAATAATAAGATGGGGTGCGTTGAGATGCCATCGGAAAAGAAAAGGAAAAACGAGAGGCGCCGCGGTTAAAACGGCCTCCATGTTGACTGCGGCGAAGCGTACGAGGTCAATGGCGGAGAGCCGAGGCGAGCCCGGCGTGGAGGCGCGCGCAAACTTGACGCCTTCCTGTTGCTCGGTCGCCGCCGGTGCATGCATCCACCGCACGCACGCGGTGCACGAGAGGGACACGCCAGCCAGCCTCTACGAGCATATCGTAGAGAAAAAGACGCGCACGGTGCGGGCTGGTAAGCTTGACTTGAATGCCGACGGTCGCCGGAGGAACAGTCTGGTCCTCGCCGCGCCGCGCACATGGTGCGCGTCGGTCGGTGCGGTGCGCGCCCACGCCAGCAGAGGGACGTCGTCACGCCACGCCCCGGTGCTGACGCCGGCGGACCACGGCCGGTTGTGGTGCGAACGCGATCCCCAATTGCGGCCGCCACCGCGTCTCATTTACTACACTACTATCTTTTCAGCCCAGCAACCTCCCAACCAACCAACCGAATAGGGAATTATTGCGGTGCACGCAACGCATCGCCCACCGGCCGGCCACCGGCGCCGGTGCGTCGTAGTACCAGTACCACCTGCTTCATCATTTCGGCGTGTCCGGTGGTCCTCCCCGGCGTAGTACGAGCGGTGCATGTGGCGCCTGGCCTGGGCTGGCCGGACGGAGATATATATCGTCCGGACTGGCGACGGAGCAGGCGAGATACACGCATGACGGGTCCCCGTCCGTCGCGGACACGGAAAATGACGTTTTCGGTGCGGGGCTGGCGTTTCTCGCGTTCGCGGATTATGGGTTTTGGATTTTGGATTTTTTTAGGATGGGGCGTCGACCTGTTGGCTGGGCAGCTGAGGTTGCTGCCAACCCACCCAAGTTCAAGTCCCGGCTCGTGGAATTTCTCCTATAAATAAATGCCAAAGAAGGTTAGCCCTTGGGTTGGTCTTTTTTTTCATTTTGGATTTTGGGGTGTGGGCGTCAGCCATGACCCCGTGAGCGTCATCACGCCACCGTCAGGCCCGCGACTGGCCCTCAGGGAAGGCGAACGATTTCCTTCGGGCGACCGGCCGCGTCTTGCGTCGGTCGCGTGCGAGCCGCGTGATCTGGTACAATCCAGCGTCCTGTTCCACGTCGCCAAAGTTGCGCCTTCCTATTATCCTCTTTTCCCTGTCTCACTCGCTTAGATCATCTACAGTCGTGGACAGCAAATCCGACCCCTCAATCGCCCGATCAGGTCTCAAATTTACTCATCTGCATTCGGATACCTTCATATTATAAACCTCAAATCAATACAAAAGCATGCAAATGATGAAATCCACATACTACGTAGATCAAATAACATATCTTCATGCCCGGCTCCAGGTACATGGGCAGCAGCCGCAACTCCAGCTCCTCCGTGTCGGCCTCCGCATCCATCTTCGCTTCGACCTCGTCGAAGAGCGCGTCGGTCGTCGCCCGTTCCTGTCGGATGAACTGACGGTTGGCTTCCACATAGGCTCATCCTGGATGGACTCCAAGATGGCCTGCTGCTCCGCCATCTCGGCCGCTTGGGCGACCGCGAACTCCGCCTGCGCGTCCTTCATGTTGAAGCCCGGAGCTGGTGCCAGCTCCTCCCCCGTCTGCTCCGCCTTGTCCTCCTCTGGATCAGCCACCTCCATCAGAGCCTGCTGTTGCTCCTCTCCCTCCTCCTCCTCCACCTACTCCTCCTCCGGCTCCAACGAGTCCAGAGGCAGCCCGACAGCAATGTGGGCAGGTCGCGCAGCGCGCCTCCCCGAATCTCCTCGCTCTGACGTGAATATAGCATATGTTGTAATCTTTTGACGAACCATGGCAAAGCCGGAGGGCATGGGAAGAACGACAGAGCGGGTGACATGTGGATGGGCTCGGGCTCGCAACGCAAAGAGGAAGGAGGTGGATATGGCTACAGTCGGGGGACGCCGACCGTCTTAAATAGCCAAATTTGGCCTCGGGTGGCGAGCCTGAGCGGCGCTGTCGGTGTCAAAACCGGCGGATCTCGGGTAGGGGGTCCCGAACTGTGCGTCTAGGCGGATGGTAACAGGAGACAAGGGACACGCACTACTAGGAAAAGGCATGCTAGTGGCGCACCAGTTTTGCCTTCTAATGGCGCATGGCTGGTGCGCCACTGGCATCACTCCATTAGAATTTCTTTCTAATGGCGCACCACATGTCGCCATTAGAATCTGATATTCTAATGGCGCACTGGCGATCGCCATTAATCGCTCCTGAGGCGCCACTATTATCTGCTATACTTACAGTATGACACATTGTTGTCGCCATTAGTAACAACTTTTTAATTCTTTTCTTCTTAATCTCATGTCACTATTTCACATATGAGATATTCAACACATATATATATACAACAAGCATCCATATAGCAATCATATCCAACACACAAGTTTCATCATATATGTTGGGGGCGAGCGAAATTCAAAATTTTCCACGTGTCACCAAGATCTATCTATGGAGAAACCAAAGAACGAGTAGAAAGAGAGTGCATCTACATACCCTTGTAGATCGCTAAGCGGAGCGTTCAAGTGAGCGGGTTGATGGAGTCGTACTCGTCGTGATTCAAATCACCGATGATCAAGTGCGACGCATACGGCACCTCCGCGTTCAACACACGACAGCCCGACGATGTCTCCCACGCCTTGATCCGGCAAGGAGAGAGGGAGAGGTTGAGGAAGACTCCATCCAGCAGCAGCACAACGGCGTGGTGGTGGTGGATGAGTGTGGCAATCCAGCGAGGCTTCGCTAAGCACCACGGGAGAGGAGGAGTACTTGGAGAGAGGAGAGGGCTGCAACCAAAGGCGAGATCGAATCACGTGTTCTGTGTGTGTTCTCTGGGCAGCCCTATGCCTCGCTATTTATAGGGAGAGGGGCTGCGCCCCTTTAGGGTTTCCACCCAGCCTCGGATGGCATCTGGGGTGGCGGCCAGGAGGGGGAGAGAGGGAGGCGAGGGAGCATGGGCCTTAGGGCCCATCGCCTAGGGTTTGCCCCTCCCACCTCCCCTCGCCTTGGGCCCCTTGTGGGGCGCACCAGCCCACCAGGGCTGGTTCCTCCCACACATGGCCCACGCAGCCCTCTGGGGTAGGTGGCCCCACTTGGTGGACCCCGGGACCCTCCGGTGGTCCCAGACGTTCTCGATAAAACCCAAACTTTTAGGTGACCAAAGCAGGACTTCCCATATATAAATCTTTACCTCCGGACCATTCCAGAACTCCTCGTGGCGTCGGGATCTCATCCGGACTCGAACAACATTCGGTAACCACATACAAGCTTCCTTTATAACCCTAGCATCGTCGAACCTTAAGTGTGTAGACCCTACGGGTTCGGAGACATGTAGACATGACCGAGGCGTTCTCGGTCAATAACCAACAGCGGGATCTGGATACCCATGTTGGCTCCCACATGTTCCACGATGATCTCATCGGATGAACCACGATGTCAAGGACTCGGTCGATCCGTATACAATTCCCTTTGTCTAGCGGTATTTTACTTGCGAGATTCGATCGTCGGTATACCGATACCTTGTTCAATCTCGTTACCGGCAAGTCTCTTTACTCGTTCGCAACACATCATCCGTGATCAACCCCTTAATCACATTGTGCACATTATGATGATGTCCTACCGAGTGGGCCCAGAGATACCTCTCCGTTTGCACGGAGTGACAAATCGATCTCGATCCGTGTCAACCCAAAAGACACTTTCAGAGATACCGTAATGCACCTTTATAGTCACCCGCCACGTTGTGACGTTTGATACACCCAAAGCACTCCTACGGTATCCGGGAGTTACACGATCTCATGGTCTAAGGAAGAGATACTTGACATTGGAAAAGCTCTAGCAAACGAACTACACGATCTTTGTGCTATGCTTAGTATTGGGTCTGTCCATCACATCATTCTCCTAATGATGTGATCCCGTTATCAACGACATCCAATGTCCATAGTCAGAAACCATGACTATCTGTTGATCACAACGAGCTAGTCGACTAGAGGCTCACTAGGGACATATTGTGGTCTATGTATTCACACGTGTATTACGATTTCCGGATAATCTGATTATAGCATGAATAAAAGACAATTATCATGAACAAGGAAATATAATAATACTTTTATTATTGCCTCTAGGGCATATTTCCAACAGTCTCCCACTTGCACTAGAGTCAATAATCTAGTTCACATCGCCATGTGATTTAACATTGTGGTCACATCGCCATGTGACCAACATCATCAAATGAGTTACGGGTTTGATCAAGTTTTGCTTGTGAGAGAGGTTTTAGTCAACGGTGCGAACCTTTCGGTCCGTGTGTGCTTTGCAAATCTCTAGGTCATTCGTAAATGCTGCTTCCACGCTCCACTTGGAGCTATTCCAAATGGTTGCTCCATGATCGTATCCGGTTTGCTACTCGAGTCACTTTCGGATAGGTGTTAAAGCTTGCATCGGCGTAATCCTTTACGCCGAACTCTTTATCACCTCCATAATCGAGAAACATGTCCTTATTTACTCCAAGGACAATTTTGACGCTGTCCAATGATCCATTCTGGATCATTCTTGTACCCTTGAGTGACTCATGGCAAGGCACACTTCCGGTGCGGTACACAACATATCATACTCTGAGCCTATGTACGAAACATAGGGGCGACCTTAAATCCTTTCTCTCTTTTCTGCCATGGTCGAGCTTTTAAGTCTTAACTTCATACCTTACATCTCAGGCAAGAACTCCTTCTTTGACTGATCCATCTGAACACCTTCAAGATCATGTTAAGGTATGTGCTCATTTTGAAAGTACCATTAAGCGTTTTTGATCTATCCTCATAGATCTTGATGCTCAATTTTCAAGTAGCTTAATCCAGGTTTTCTATTGAAAAACACTTTTCAAATAACCCTATATGCTTTCCAGAAATTCTACATCATTTCTGATCAACAATATGTCAATAACATATACTCACCAGAAATTCTATAGTGCTCCCACTCACTTCTTTGGAAATACAAGTTTCTCATAAATTTGTATAAACCCAAAGTCTTTGATCATCTTATCAAAGTACATATTCCAACTCCGAGATGCTTACTCGAGTCCTTAGAAGGATCGCTGGAGCTAGCATACCTTTTAGCATCCTTAGGATCGACAAAACTTTCGGATTGTATCATATACAACCTTTCCTTACGAAGACTGGTAAGGAAACTCGTTTTGACATCCATCTGCCAGATTTCATAAATGCTGCTAATGCTAACATGATTCCGACGGATTTAAGTATCGCTACGGATGAGAAAATCTCATCGTAGTCAACTCCTTGAACTTGTGAAAAAACTCTTCGCCACAAGTTGAACTTCATAGACGGTGACATTACCGTCCACGTCCGTCTTCTTCTCAAAGATCCATTTATCTCAATGGCTTGCCGATCATCGGGCAAGTCCACCAAAGTCCATGCTTTGTTCTGATACATGGATCCTATCTCGGATTTCATGGCATCTAACCATTTGTCGGAATTTTGGGCCCACCATTGCTTCTCCATAGCTCGTAGGTTCATTGTTGTCTAGCAACATGACCTTCAAGACAGGATTACTGTACCACTCTAAAGTAGTATGCATCCTTGTCACCCCACGAGGTATGGTAGTGACTTGATCCAAGTTTCATGATCACTATCATAGCTTCTACTTCAATTGGTGTAGGTGCCACAGAACAACTTCACGTGCCCTGCTACACACTAGTTGTAGTGACGGTTCAATAACCATATCAAGTCTCCACCATCCTCCCACTTAACTTTCGAGACAAACTTTTCCTCGAGAAAGGACCCGATTCAAGAAACAATCCATATTGCTTTCGGATCGAATTAGGAGGTATACCCAACTGTTTTGGGTGTCCTATGAAGATGCATTTTATCCGCTTTGGGTTCGAGCTTATCAACTGAAACTTTTTCACATAAGCGTCGCAGCCCCAAACATTTAAGAAATGACACTTAGGTTTCTCTAAACCATAGTTCATACGGTGTCATCTCAACGGAATTACGTGGTGCCCTATTTAAAGTGAATGTGGTTGTCTCTAATGCCTAAACCATAAATGATAGTGGTAATTCGATAAGAGACATCATGGTACGCACCATATCCAATAGGGTGCAACTATGATGTTCGGACACACCATCAAACTATGGTGTTCCAGGCGGTATTAATTGTGAAACAATTTCCACAATGTCTTAATTGCGTGCCAAATCAGTAACTCAGATACTCATCTCTATGATCATATCATAGACATTTCATCCTCTTGTCACGATGATCTTCAACTTCACTCTGAAATTACTTGAACCATTCAATAATTCAGACTTGTGTTTCATCAAGTAAATATACTCTACATCTACTCGAATCATCGTGAAGTAAGAACATAACGATATTCATTTGCATGCCTCAAAGACTCATTGGACTGCACACATCAAAATGTGTTACTTCCAACAAGTTGCTATCTTGTTCCATCTTACTGAAAACGAGGCTTTTCAGTCATCTTGCCCATGTGGTATGATTTGCATATCTCAAGTGAGTCCAAACGATCCATCTGCATGGAGTTTCTTCATGCGTATACACCAATAGACATGGTTCGCATGTCTCAAACTTTTCAAAAACGAGTGAGTCCAAAGATCCATCAATATGGAGCTTCTTCATGCGTTTTATACCAATATGACTTACATGGCAGTGCCACAAGTAAGTGGTACTATCATTATTATCTTATATCTTTTGGCATGAAAATGTGTATCACTACGATCGAGATTCAATAAACCATTCATTTAGGTGCAAGACCATTGAAGGTATTATTCAAATAAGCAGAGTAGCCATTATTCTCCTTAAATGAATAACAGTATTGCGATAGACATAATCCAATCATGTCTATTCTCAGCGCAAACACCAAATCTCGATGGTAGAGGGGCGTGCGATGCTTGATCACATCAACCTTGGAAACACTTCCACCACATATCGTCGACTCACCTTTAGCTAGTCTCCGTTTATTCCGTAGCTTTTATTTGAGTTACTAACACTTAGCAACCGAACCGGTATCTAATACCACGGTGCTACTAGGAGTACTAGTAAAGTACACATTAACATAATGTATATCAATATACTTCTATCGACCTTGCCAGCCTTCTCATCTACCAAGTATCTAGGGTGGTTCCGCTTGATGTCGTTCCTCTTATTACGAAGCACTTAGTCTCGGGTTTGGGTTCAACCTTGGGTTTCTTCACTAGAGCAGCAACTGATTTGCCGTTTCATGAAGTATCCCTTCTTGCCCTTGCCCTTCTTGAAACTAGTGGTTTCACCAACCATCAACAATTGATGCTCCTTCTTGATTTCTACTTTCGCGGTGTCAAACATCGCGAATACCTCAAGGATCATCATATCTATCCTCGATATGTTATAGCTCATCACGAAGCTCTAGCAGCTTGGTGGCAATGACTTTGGAGAAACATCACTATCTCATCGGAAGATCGACTCCCTCGATTCAAGTGATTGTTGCACTCAGACAATCTGGCGCAAGCTCAACGATTGAGCTTTTCTCCCTTAGTTTGCAGGCTAAGAAAATCGTCGGAGGTCTCATACCTCTTGGCGTGGGCACGAGCCTGAAATCTCAATTTCAGCCCTCGAAACATCTCATATGTTCATGACGTTCAAAACGTCTTTGGTGCCTCAACTCTAAACCGTTTAATTGAACTATCACGTAATTATCAAAAGCGTGTATGTCCGATGTTCGCAACATCCACAAACGACGTTTGGGGTTCAGACACCGGCGGTGCATTAAGGACATGAGCTTTCTTACGTCGCATAATCGCTCATGTCAACTTTCAACTATATTTTCTCTAGGAACATATCTAAATAGTGGAACTAAAGCGCGAGCTTCGACATAATTTGCAAAGATCTTTTGACTATGTTCGGGATAATTAAGTTCATCTTATGAACTCCCACTTAGATAGACATCCCTCGGTTATCTAAGTGATTACATGATCCAAGTCAACTAGGCCGTGTCCGATCATCATGTGAGACGGACTAGTCATCATCGGTGAACATCTTCATGTTGATCGTATCTACTATCGACTCATGCTCGACCTTTCGGTCTCCGTGTTCGAGGCCATGTCTGTACATGCTAGGCTCGTCAAGTTAACCCTAAGTGTTTTTTTGTGTAAAGCTGTCTTACACCGTTGTATGTGAGCGTAAGAATCCATCACACCCGATCATCACGTGGTGCTTAGAAGCGATTTAACTGTAGCAACGGTGCACGATTAGGGAGAACACTTCTTGAAATTTTGTAAGGATCATCTTATTTACTACCATCGTCCTAAGTAAACAAGATGCATAAACATGATAAACATCACATGCAATCAAATAGTGACATGATATGGCCAATATCATTTTTCTCCTTTGATCTCCATCTTCGGGCTCCATGATCATCATCGTCACCGCATGACACCATGATCTCCATCATCATGATCTCCATCATCGTGTCTTCATGAAGTTGTCTCGCCAACTATTACTTCTACTACTATGGCTACGGTTAGCAATAAAGTAAAGTAATTACATGGCGTTGTTCAATGACACGCAAGTCATACAATAAATAAAGACAACTCCTATGGCTCCTGCGGTTGTCATACTCATCGACATGCAAGTCGTGATTCCTATTACAAGAACATGATCAATCTCATACATCCCATATCATTCATCACATTCTTTTGGCCATATCACATCACATAGCATACCTGCAAAAACAAGTTAGGCGTCCTCTAATTGTTGTTGCATGTTTTACGTGGCTGCTATGGGTTTCTAGCAAACGTTTCTTACCTACGCAAAACCACAACGTGATATGCCAATTGCAATTTACCCTTCATAAGGACCCTTTTCATCGAATCCGTTCCGACTAAAGTGGAGAGGCGGCACCGCTAGCCACCTTATGCACGAAGTGCATGTCAATCAGTGGAACCTGTCTCACGAAGAAATGCGTGTAAGGTCGGTCCGGGCGCTTCATCCCACAATACCGTCGAAACAAGATTGGACTAGTAACGGTAAGCATATTGAGCAAAATCAACGCCCACAACTACTTTGTGTTCAACTCGTGCAAAGAATCTACGCAATAGACCTAGCTCATGATGCCTTTGTTGGGGAGCGTGGAGAAATTCAAAATTTTCCCACGTGTCACCAAGATCTATCTATGGAGAAACCAGCAACGAGTAGAAAGAGAGTGCATCTACATACCCTTGTAGATCGCTAAGCGGAAGCGTTCAAGTGAGCGGGGTTGATGGAGTCGTACTCGTCGTGATTCAAATCACCGATGATCAAGTGTCGAGCATACGGCACCTCCGCGTTCAACACACGTACAGCCCGACGATGTCTCCCACGCCTTGATCCAGCAAGGAGAGAGGAGAGGTTGAGAAGACTCCATCCAGCAGCAGCACAACGGCATGGTGGTGGTGGATGAGTGTGGCAATCCAGCAGGGCTTCGCTAAGAACCACGGGAGAGGAGGAGTACTTGGGAGAGAGGAGAGGGCTGCAACCAAAGGCAGAGATCGAATCACGTGTATTCTGTGTGTCCTCTGGGCAGCCCTATGCCTCACTATTTATAGGGGGAGAGGGGGGCTGCGCCCCCTTTAGGGTTTCCCACCCAGCCTCCAGATGGCATCTGGGGTGGCGGCCAGGAGGGGGAGGAGAGGGAGGCGCAGGGAGCATGGGCCTTAGGGCCCATCTGCCCTAGGGTTTGCCCCCTCCCACCTCCTCGCGCCTTGGGCCCCTTGTGGGGCGCACCAGCCCACACCGGGCTGGTTCCTCCACACATGGCCCACGCAGCCCTCTGGGGTAGGTGGCCCCACTTGGTGGACCCAGGACCCTCCGGTGGTCCCGTGACGCTACCGATAAAACCAGAAACTTTTAGGTGACCAAAACAGGACTTCCCATATATAAATCTTTACCTCCGAACCATTCGGAACTCCTCGTGACGTCCGAGATCTCATCAGGGACTCGAACAACATTCGGTAACCACATACAAGCTTCCTTTATAACCCTAGCATCGTCGAACCTTAAGTGTGTAGACCCTACGGGTTCGGAGACATGTAGACATGACCGAGGCGTTCTCCGGTCAATAACCAACAGCGGGATCTGGATACCCATGTTGGCTCCCACATGTTCCACGATGATCTCATCGGATGAACCACGATGTCAAGGACTCGATCGATCCGTATACAATTCCCTTTGTCTAGCGGTATTTTACTTGCGAGATTCGATCGTCGGTATACCGATACCTTGTTCAATCTCGTTACGGCAAGTCTCTTTACTCGTTCCGCAACACATCATCCGTGATCAACCCCTTAATCACATTGTGCACATTATGATGATGTCCTACCGAGTGGGCCCAGAGATACCTCTCCGTTTGCGGAGTGACAAATCCGATCTCGATCCGTGTCAACCCAAAAGACACTTTCGAGATACCGTAATGCACCTTTATAGTCACCCGATTCGTTGTGACGTTTGATACACCCAAAGCACTCCTACGGTATCCGGAGTTACACGATCTCATGGTCTAAGGAAGAGATACTTGACATTGGAAAAGCTCTAGCAAACGAACTACGATCTTTGTGCTATGCTTAGTATTGGGTCTGTCCATCACATCATTCTCCTAATGATGTGATCCGTTATCAACGACATCCAATGTCCATAGCAGAAACCATGACTATCTGTTGATCACAACGAGCTAGTCAACTAGAGGCTCACTAGGGACATATTGTGGTCTATGTATTAACACGTGTATTACGATTTCCGGATAATACAGTTATAGCATGAATAAAAGACAATTATCATGAACAAGGAAATATAATAATACTTTTATTATTGCCTCTAGGGCATATTTCCAACAATATATACATACGTACATAGCCAACACATAGTTCCGTCGTTACAAAAGTTTCACATTGTTCATCCAACACCGTTATCCATCAATTCACAAAAGTTTCACTTTCATACAAAATAAAAACACAAATGGAAAAGAAGCACCCCATCCACGCAAGCTTCCGTCAATTAAATCAAATCTGCAAAATGATAAACAAGAAGTTAGAAGAAGAAAAAGAAGAAGACTAGAAGAAGAATAAGAAGAGTTTTAGAAAAGAAGAAGATTAAGAAAAAGACTATAAGCTTATTATGTAAACTTGATCATTTTGTGCTAACATAAGTTATTTTGGAGCTAACCTATAGGAAACTAAGCATATAAGGTCTAAGTTAGTATATTAGAGCCAACTTAGGTAAAATGAAGCTAACCTATGTCATTTTGGAAAAGAAGAAGATTAAGAAAAAGACTATAAGCTTATTATGTAAACTTGATCATTTTGTGCTAACATAAGTTATTTTGGAGCTAACCTATAGGAAACTAAGCATATAAGCTCTAAGTTAGTATATTAGAGCCAACTTAGGTAAAATGAAGCTAACCTATAGGAAACTAAGCATATTAGAGATAACATAGGTAACTAAGTATATATATATATCATTTTGGATAGCTAACCTATAGGAGATCGACATACACGACAAAGTAGGCAGTTCTTCTCCTTCTTCTCCTTCATCTCCACGATCGCCTAGAGCGGCGAGGCGGTGGAGGCGTGGAGGTAGTGGGATGTAGTCTTCTACCACAATTGGCGTGGTCATGTTGCCCGGTGTGGGATCGCCGGCGCCACCACCGGTGCGTGGTCATTGTCAGCACCACCACCATCGCGAGGCCACCTTGAGCACGACCATCGCTAGGTCATCCTCAGCCACCTCCATCTCTTGCCCATGGTCACCACCACCATCTCTTGCCCTTGGTCACCACCACCAGCGCTAGGTCATCCTCACTGATGCCCATCGTCATGATGTAGCTCCTCATCCTCACTCTGCTCCTCTTCTCCGCACTCCAGTCCGGATCATCCTTCTTGTTGTCTATCTTTGGTGCAGAATCGCTTCTTCTTTGTCGCTTCTGACCGAATCATTCTTTGCTTCGCTTCTGACCATAGTCGCCTTTGCTTTGGTGTAGCTTGATGTCATTCTGCTGCTCCTACCTGTCCAAAATGCAACAATGACCGTTAACAATCGATGTGAGACAAAGCCAAATGTAGAGGAATAAGAAGAGGCGTAACGCATCGGCATCATCATCGGCACAGACGCATGCGACACATAGTCTTGTTGTACACCTTCACGATGAGCATGTTGGCGTCGTCGTCGTGCACTCAAGACAAGGAAGTACCCCATTGCGGGTCGAGGCACGGTAGAAGTTCTCCCACCCACGAGACAAGTACATGTGGCCCTTCTTGATCGCCAATTGCACATCCCATCGCTGCGAAACCCGCTGCCGGCTGTCGCAGCTTCACATTATCTGGCGGATCTTCACCCATCAAGCATGTTCATAAAACTGTCGGGCAGCCTCTGCGGTTTGGGAAAATGAGTGATGTAGCAAACAATGATATCATAATGAGATGGGTGAAGGGGAGATCTCTCGTTTTATATACCAGCGTCATGGATCCAGCTGAAGCCTCAAGTATGATAGTGAAGAACTGGAATCATCCAACTCAGATGCGGTGTCGCAGATCGGCGGTGGCTGCTTCCGCCATCTCGATAAGCAGCAGAAGAGACCAATTAGTACCCTTACAACAGATCATAAAACATGCATTAGTCATAAGTACCCCATATGTCCTATTTTTAGCAAAGTCATGCTAAAATTCACGGAAAATTTCAGCATGACCTTTGCTGAAAATAGGACATATGGAGTGCCCGAATTTGCGGAGCGGAAGTTAATCGACATTCCGCAAACTCAAGAACCTCTCGGGTACTGCAAGTTCATCACGATACAATGGTCGGGTACCGCAAAATTTTTGTATCCTTCATACACACCGGAGTACAATGCTTTATAATGTTCCATCATCATTACGTAAATCCAAGACCATGTGTTCCATCATCATCATCATTACAGAAATCCAAGAAACATCATGCTTTTTAACAGTTTTCAGTTTGGATGAATCTGAAAACTACAGTTTGGACAGAATTCCTAACACTTTGGTCTTCTTGTTACAAAACAAAACTGACATAATTCTAGATGCCATAACTGAATTTTTTGACAAGTAGCTCTAACAGAGCTCTAACTGAATTTTCTCGCTTAAAGGAAGGCTGACTTAAGTGGCAAGATGATACAATTGCAGTGTCTAGTACAAGGTATAGAAGAGGAGGTAAATACAGAGACATGTAATTGCGATTGTATTAACAATATAATTTCAATAGATTTATAGTGCAAATTTATAGTAGAATTACAACTACAATGTGAGCGAACCATACTCAAAATGTAGTAGAAGATACCTTCATCCATTTGTCAATCTAAAGGGCTGCAACTTGGGCTTTGAAATGAAGATAAGTGGCGATTAACACACCTTGTCAAAAAATTCAGTTAACACACCGCCAAAAATTTCAGTTAACACTTTGTCCAAAAATTCAGTGAATGGATGGCAATACATCATACACTCACATTGCTACATTATTCATCAACTTGTATCATTAAGAAATACTACTCGGTATAGTTTTGGTGTAAGTAGGTTTTGCCTCTTTGTTGTATTCTTCTTTTTGTTAGCTATCTCAAAAAATTGGAATGAACCGTTAGCTATCTCAGAAGACAAAAACAAAAATTCAGTGTGTTAACCATATGGCCAAAATATTGTCCCTAGACATCTCCTGGTCCTACCCAAGATAAACCCTAGTTACAAAAATGCAGTGTGAAAATTCAGCAAGCAACATGCCTAAATCCGATTGCTTGTTTGGCTTTCTTGAAGAGTTTTCCACGGTCGATCATTGTGAGGTCTACATTAGCAGGAGACTAGTAGTGGCACCAAAATTTACCTCCACGGTAATAGAATGGTATCCAAGATAGTTACCTCTCTGGTAATAGAATACTATCCAAGATCCTGGCGCATGACAGATTACTTCTCACGGCTAATTAACTTTGTCAATTTTGTGCCAAGCAAATGTGAAAGTGACCTCACTAAGTAGCCCTAATCATTCTCTACCTCCAAGTCAAGAGCAAGTCTTTTGTACCGGTATAATTATTTTTCACCTCTCCTTTTCATGCACCATTGCACCATTCATGCCCAATCAAAATCAAAGCCCAGTGTGATAATCCTAGTTCAAGGAGGAAAACAAGCAACATGCCTAAACAACACATTTATATTTTTCAGGTCACACAACACATGCCCGAGGAGGAAGGTTGAATTTTCTCTGAAGCATCATCAGTACACTTCAACAAATGGCAATATATTGAGTAATCCATTGCAGTTTGATCTCTGCAGATAATCTATTGCAATATATTTTTCAGGTCACACAACACATGCCCGAGGAAGGAATGGGGAATGGTGGAGAGAGAGAGGAAGGAGGAAGGGAGGAGAGGTACACAGTGTCGCCGGAGGGGTCGGAGTCGTGGTCGTGAAGGGGTCGGGTCGGCGTCCGAGCTCATCCGGTCCTCGCCACCATGGTCGAAGGAGAGCAGGGCCGGTGGGCGGGCGGGAGGAGGACTCCTGCGGGAGGGAGGAGGAGAGGAGAGGAGGCGGCGCGGCGGAGGAGGAGAGAGAGGAGCGGGCGGCGGGGCTCGGCCGATCCCGTTCGGGGCGCGGGGTGGACTCTGGGGTCGGGCGGCGACGTGGGCAGCGAAGACCACAATGGGGCGGCGGCGGCACCGACGGCAGCGCGCTGGCCTTGACGGAGGGGGCGGAGCAAGGGAGAGGGCGGCGACGGTTGGGTCGAGTGGATCTGGCGAGGAGGAGGGAGGCAATAGTGAGAGGGAAGGTGAAGCGGGAGAGGGATCTAATGGCGCACGCAAGCCTAGTGCGCCATAAGTACAACCACTCTAATGGCGCACCCGCCCGGTGCGCCATTAGAATTTACTAGCCCGATTGGGTGGGGTTATATACCACATAACCCCACTCCATCGAACAAGCCCACTATAGCCCGACTGGTCAAGACGCAGCACACACACGAGGAGGTCTGGGTTCGATTCCGTGCTCCCCATTTTTGTATTTATGCATTTAAAATGATGTTTGACATTTATTTGTGTTTAAATATGTTCAAACTTGTTTAAATCATAATAGTAATATTTTTATCAAAATAGAAATAATTTTTAAAAATATCATCAAATTTGTTATTTGAAAATATTTATGAATATGAAAAATATCATCAAATTTATTATTTGAAAATATCATCAAATTTCTTATTTGGAAATATAATCAAATTTGTTTTTTGCAATTTTGTTGCATCCATTTGTGACGGTGGAGCGGGCCGGGAGGTGCGGGGAGAGGTGCAGTGGTCGTCGACGGCGGTGGAGTGGGGGACAGTGCTTGGCGGGGTCGGCGGCAGCGGCCGGTGGAGCGAGGAGGTGCGGTGGGGCGTTGGCGGTGGAGTGGGGAAGGGTGCAGGCAGGGGGGTCGGCGGTGGAGTGGGAATGGTGTTTTATATTTATTTGTGTTTATCAAACTTGTTTAAATTATAACAGATGTAATATTTTTATAAAAATAGTAAAAAAATAAAAATATGTTCAAAATGTCTTGGGTCTTGGGGGGGCGGGCGGTGCTCGGCGGTGGAGGCGGGGAGGTTGCGATGGGTAGAGCTAAGCGGGAGGTCTTGGTGCGATCGAGATGGAGGGGATCGAGATCGAGATGGGGGATCGAGATCGAGATGGAGGGATCTGAGAATATGCATTTTAAATATGTTCAAACTTGTGTTTAAATATGTTCAAACTTGTTTAAATCATAACAGATAATATTTTTATGCATTTTAAATGCTGTTTTTATATTTATTTGTGTTTATCAAACTTGTTTAAATTATAATAGATGTAATATTTTTTATAAAAATAGTAAAAAAATAAAAATATGTTCAAAATGTCTTGGAAGTGCTGGGGCCGGGCAGTGCTCGGCGGTGGAGCGGGGAGGTTGCGATGGGTAGAGCTAGCGGGAGGTCTTGGTGCGATCGAGATGGAGGGGATCGAGATCGAGATGGAGGGATCGAGATCGAGATGGAGGGATCTGATAATGGCGCACATACCGGCCGGTGCGCCATTAGAAGTTATATATAGTAATGGCGCATTGGTTGACACATGCGCCATTAGTATGTATGGGAAAATGAAAAAAAAAGAAATTCATACTAATGGCGCACTCTGTCCGCCGTGCGCCATTAGAGTCTTCCACTCTAATGGCGTATGAGGAACAGGTGCGCCATTAGTATATAGTAGTGGCGCACTGCATCCACGGTGCGCCATTAGAATCAATCCTATCTATAGCCCTTTTCCTAGTAGTGACGATGTTTTTACCCAGGTTCGGGCCCTCTCGATGGAGGTAAAACCCTACTCCTGCTTGATTAATATTGATGATATGGGTGGTACAAGAGTGGATCTACCACGAGATCAAGGAGGCTAAACCCTAGAAGCTAGCCTATGGTATGATTGTTGTAATGGTTGTTCGTCCTATGGACTAAAACCCTCCGGTTTATATAGACACCGGAGAGGGCTAGGGTTACACAGAATCGGTTACAATGGTAGGAGATCTACATATCCGTATTGCCAAGCTTGCCTTCCACGCCAAGGAAAGTCCCATCCGGACACGGGATGAAGTCTTAAATCTTGTATCTTCATAGTCTTGGAGTCCGGCCGATGATGATAGTCCGGCTATCCGGACACCCCCTAGTCCAGGACTCCCTCAGTAGCCCCCGAACCAGGCTTCAATGACAACGAGTCCGGCGCGTATATTGTCTTCGGCGTTGCAAGGCGGGTTCTCCTCCAAATTCCATGTGCTTGCCGAATAGTGTCCGGCTTCCTTACAAATGTTGCGCTCCTTGGCTTCCACGCCCAATAATGGCCCTCTTCCACGTGTCGCACAAATGCAAAAGGCCAGGGTATTTTTATATTTTACCCCCTACCTGCGCAAATAATCGCCTATAAGAGAGGCAAGAATCCAGATCCAAATCACACCATCTTCCTTCCGAGTACTCATTGGGCGCTTCGACCAAAAATCCATTCCATCATGGACCGTCGACGCGGCTCCTCCTCTCGCGCCCCAGCCCTCGGCCGGAGATTGGAGGAGATGTTGATCCCGCACAACGAGCTGGTGGCGCTCAAGCGGAGGATACCTTCCTCCGGCCTTTATGGTCCCGATTCGAGCGGATGGCCACCTACAAAGGTGGAAAGCAAGCGGAGGCCACCCCTAGTCCCTCCAAAGGAGGCGGGTGTGCCGTCCCTTATCTAATAAGGGGCTCGGTTTCCCATACATCCGTTTCTCGGGGGCTTCGGAGTTCTCGGACTCAGCTTCATCACCTCACGCCCGCCTCTTCTCGCACATCACGGGTTTCATAGCTCTTTGTGAGCTGTTCCGGCATCGAGCCCCATTTTGCGCTGTGGAAGAGACTATTTTGCCTCGCACCCGTTCTCACGAGGGGTCAATATATCAAGTGGGCGGAGCGAAATATGGCGCATCGCCGGGACGGATATCTATCTGGAACCCCAAAGAAGGCGTCAAAGGCGGCCCTCGAGAATGGTTTTATGTGGAAGATGCTCCTTTGCGGACCCGATTCGGATCGGCCTCCCGGAGTTCAGCAAGGCTCCTCTGAAGAAACGCCTAAGTTGGCGCCCATGAGCCCTCAGCGGGAGGAAGACAGAGCGTCCATTATTTGATGGGCCGGATAAGGTTGCTGGCCCATTCCGGATTGACCATGATCGGAGTTATGGCCACGTGCATTATGCGAGGGGTGCAGCCGCTCCAATATAGGGGCCACACCATGTGGGATTTCAACGGGGAGAATGATGCCACCCGTCATGGCCGCAAGGGGCCGGGATCGGCCGCGGATCTGGTGAAGATCCTGTCCGGCCTGTACAAGGGGGAGAAGGAGGACTTCCTCTAGACGAGCCCATTGAATGGGTTCTCCATGAATAACCCCCGGAGCTGGGTAAGCGGACGTTCATTCATCCGACCCGTGCTTTCAAAGTTAAGTGCCTTACTTTATGATTTTGACGCAGGAACTGCGTCGGGATGTGGAGGGCATACACAGTCCGGCTCCACAACCCGAGGACCCGGGAAGATACCTTGACCCGGCCTTCGAAGAGGATCCGGACATAAAGGTGGAGCTAATTGACGGGGTGTTCCACCAACTCAGCATGGACAATGCTCTAGTCGCCATTACGGCTGACTACCCCGGCTTATCTCCGGCTTCCCAGGTAATTATGGCCGGAGTCCTGACACCATTACTTCGTCCTTGCGTATTTCTGACCACGGGAAGCCGAACCCGCGACGGCTGACCAACAAGGGTCAGTCCGGCCCAGCAGGCGGAAGAGGGGTGCGGTGCGAATCGAAACGTCAGCGCAACGGTATAGCTCACGACCGTTGTTTAGGAAAAAGATTCCTAGGAGGTGTATTAATGCTCATGACTTTTCGGGAGAAAAGCGCCGCCGCCTTGTGCCTGTGAGAGGCTGCCAACCAAGCCTCGCCGGCGAGCTCCAACACCGGTCCGGAGAGGCGGCGAGCGCAAAGCGCGAGCGGATACTCCTCCAACGGAGGATGCCGACAGGCTGTCCGCCACCAGGTCTGAGGTGGAGAGCGCCATGAATCATAGGCGCCGCCGGACAGTTCTTCGTGACGCGTGTTTCTCCCAGGCGTTGAATGCCTTTAACGCGGGAGACGCGCACCTCCGTGCCGCTCAAGATGGTTTAACCAGAGCCACGGAGCCGTATGTAAAAGACATACGGGTAAAGGATTTTAATAGTTGTATATGCCAGTAGCCCCCGAGACTTAAAGTAGTTAAAATAACTGATTTAAGGATCATTTGATATGCAGGATCTCACGGAGAAGAATGCCCGATTGTCTCAGAGCTACAAGGGTGCAAGGCCCAACTTGAGGCCGCACTAGCCGCCTTGAGGAGGAGACACCGAGACCCCTCCGGTAACACATATTTCAAAAAGATAAGCGATGTGCGGCGTGTGTATAAGTCGACAATAATATTGCATATGTTGCGGACTTGATCCGGACAAGCAACACTCTGCGCCGGTGAAGGTCCGGCGAGGGTGCTTATGAAGGTGCAGCAGAGAGGAACAAACTCCAAGATGCCCACATCCAGCTTGGAGAAGAGCTAAAGGTGTTCGGGCCCGGTATGCGGCTCCGTGAAGGAGAATCAGCGGCTTCGTCGCGGCATCTATAGTAAGTGCTTGAGCAAACTCTTTTGAAAAGAAGAGTTCGGCGAGGAAGTCAATTGACAGAAATATGTCTGTAGGTGTGCTCACAGTGTCGCCTGGAGGAAATGCCCGTACAACGGGTGACCAACTTCGAAGCTGGTGCAACTGCCGAACGTGTTCGGCAGCGATGAGTGGCGTCGTCCAGGCCTTATGGTCGTCCGTCTCCCTACCCGAGGGCCTTGGAGAGCTTGCGGAGAAGCTTCAGGGAGCACGGCAGCGCTTCCGTTTATGGAAGATATCGGCCTGCCGTCATGGTGCCAAGGAGGCTCGGGCCATGGTGAAGCAGCGGTACAAGAAGGCGGATCCAAACCACATGGCGAGGTCGGACTGTGTGGGGCCCGATGGGAAGGAGATCCTGTGAGCTTAGTGTACGGCCAAGTAGAGTTGGCCGCTAAGTATTCCCAACGGGACTGTAAATTAGACAGCCTATTAGACGGGATTGAGGAGGAGTACAGTGAGTCGATTTGACGATGTATTTAAAATGACATGTAAAATGCCTTCTAGCCGGATTGTAGATCGTTTGTCTTTGCCGACCTTTTCGCTTCAACCTCAGGACCCTAGAGTCCGGTGTGTCGAATACCTTCTCGTTATGAAAAACCGGGGCATGCATGGAGACCAGGCGTAGGGGTCATTAGTGCTTTATCAGACAAGTGACCAACTAGTTATGTTATATTACATGGTTAGTAAGAAACATCTTCCAGGGAGAATAGTTCCGTTAAGGGTTCCTTTCCCTGGGAGGCATGCCCTAAAGTGCATGTCCGGACTGCGAAAAGAGCAGGAAAACATCTGGGGGCAGATAAATAAATAGGTAAAAAATCATCTTTCAAGTCACCGACCGAATATTCCCTTGAGAACGCTAGCTTTCGGCTTCATCCAGTCTGAGGTACACATCCGGCTGACCCGGCAGTAGCAATCACAGAGGTGCTCCCTTTACCTCCTAGCCGAACAATCGGGAACGAGGGGTAAGCACAGAGCGCAACCCAGCTTGGCCAAAACTTAAGTCATATCGATGCATATAATGGTGAATAAAAGGTACATGCGGAAGTTTGACACATGTGTTGGGCATAAAGCCTGAGGGAGTCCTGGACTAGGGGGTGTCCGGATAGCCGGACTATCATCATCGGCCGGACTCCAAGACTATGAAGATACAAGATTGAAGACTTCATCCCGTGTCCGGATGGGACTTTCCTTGGCGTGGAAGGCAAGCTTGGCGATACGGATATGTAGATCCCTTACCATTGTAACCGACTCTGTGTAACCCTAGCCCTCTCCGGTGTCTATATAAACCGGAGGGTTTTAGTCCGTAGGACAACACAACCATTACAACAATCATATCATAGGCTAGCTTCTAGGGTTTAGCCTCCTTGATCTCGTGGTAGATCCACTCTTGTACTACCCATATCATCAATATCAATCAAGCAGAGTAGGGTTTTACCTCCATCAAGAGGGCCGAACACGGGTAAAAACATCGTGTCCCTTGTCTCCTGTTACCATCCGCCTAGACGCACGATTCGGGACCCCTACCCGAGATCCGCCGGTTTTGACACCGACATTGGTGCTTTCATTGAGAGTTCCTCGTGTGTCACCGATAGGCTTGATGGCTTCTTCAATCAACAACAACGCAGTCCGTGGTGAGACTTTTCTCCCGCACAGATCTTCAGATTCGGTGGCTTTCAGCTGCGGGCCAATTCACTTGGCCATCCGAGTAGATCGAAGCTACGCCCGCCATCGAGTCGATTTGGAAGCCTAAACTTCACGATCAAATCGCGGAGACTTGATCTTCGATGGATTCGAGCAGCCGGCGTGCCGCCTTTATCACGATGGGTATGATCTAACTCTGCCGCCGGACAGTACCTTGGAGGCCGCACATGAATCCTCTCCGACCCATAGTTCGGAGCCGATCCCGCGGTCGAGGACGGGTGGCTGGACACCGCCTCGGAAGTTGCTACTTCTACGGCGATGGAGCCGAACACTGACCTTGTCCCTTATAAAGCTCGTGACTCCGAGGTGCCGGACTCCCTGCCGGACTCCGAGCCTCCTGCGCCCCTGCCAACCGAATCCGATTGGGCGCCGATCATGGAGTTCACCGCTACGGACATCTTTCAGCACTCACCCTTTGGCGACATCCTAAATTTGCTAAAGCATCTCTCGCTATTAGGAGAGCCCTGGCCGGACTGCGGTCAGGATGGTTGGTATGCGGACGACGAAGAAATTCAAAGCCCACCCACCACCCACTTTGTAGCCACTGTCGACGGTCTAACCGACATGCTAGACTACGACTCCGAAGACATCGACGGTATGGACGACGATGCAGGAGACAATCAAGAACCAGCGCCTACAGGGCACTGGAAGACCACCTCGTCAGACGACATATACATGGTGGACACCCCAAAGGATGGGGACGACGAAGAAGCAGCGGAGGCAGATTCCTCAAAGAAACAGCCCAAGCGCCGACGTTAGCGGCGCCGCTCTAAATCCCGCCACAGCAAGAATGGAGATTCCGGCATAGGAGATAATAACACCCCAGAAAGTGCCGAAGACAACCCCCTCCAGCAAGATTCAGGGCAGGAGGATGCAAAAGCCAGCCCTCACGAGAGAGCGGCAGACGAAGAGGTCGAGGATGATCATTACATACCTCCCTCCGGAGACGAGGCAAGCCTCGACGATGACGAATTCGTCGTGCCTGAGGATCCCGACGAACAAGAGCGTTTGAAACGCAGGCTAATGGCCACGACAAATAGCCTAAAGAAAAAGCAGCAACAGCTTCAAGCTGATCAAGACCTGCTGGCCGACAGATGGACCGAGGTCCTCGCGGCCGAAGAGTATGAACTCGAACGCCCCTCCAAAAGCTACCCAAAACGCAAGTTGCTCCCCCGATTAGAGGAGGAGGCATATAAACCTTCATCACCGAGCACTAATACGGCCGACCACCTCGTGGCCGCGACAGAGAGGCATCTAGGCCTCCACCAGACCGCACCCGGCACCGCCGAAAAGTACGGTTACGGGGAACGCGCCAACTTGCGGGATATCTTGGAGGACAAGGCGAGACAATCCAGATCTATCTATGGATCACGTGGGCGCCCACGACCCACGCATTTAATACCGTCGCGCCGGATACAAAGAACTCCGCCGGGCCAAACATGAGACAACGCCTCTTGAGCTACGCCGTGATATTGCTCAATATAGAGGCGCCAAGACACCCACTATGCTTCACAGACGAAGTAATGGATCATCAAATCCTCAAGGGTTTAAACCCGTCAACATTGAATCCTACGATGGCACAACAGACCCCGCGGTTTGGATCGAGGATTATCTCCTTCATATCCATATGGCCCGCGGCGACGATCTCCACGCCATCAAATATCTCCAACTCAAGCTTAAAGGACCAGCTAGGCATTGGCTTAACAGCTTGCCCGCAGAATCAATTGGGTGTTGGGAGGACCTGGAAGCCGCATTCCTCGACAACTTCCAGGGCACATATGTGCGACCACCAGACGCCGATGACCTAAGCCACCTAATTCAGCAGCTGATTTAATCGGCCGACAATTACGACACGCTTCTTAACAAAGAAAAATCAAATCGTCGACTGTCCGGACGCAGAGGCCCTTGCAGCCTTCAAACACAACATCCGCGACGAGTGGCTGGCCCGACACCTAGGACAGGAAAAGCTGAAATCCATGGCAGCCCTCACATCACTCATGACCCGCTTCTGTGCGGGAGAGGACAGCTGGCTAGCTCGCAGCAACAACCTCAGCAAAAATGCTGGCAGTCCGGATACTAAGGACCACAATGGCAAGTCGCGTCGAAACAAAAACAAACGCCGCGTTAACGGCGATAACAATGAGGATACGACAGTCAACGCCGGATTCAGAGGCTCTAAACCGGTCGCCGGAAGAAGCCATTCAAAAGAACCACTCCGGTCCGCCCAATTTGGACTGAATACTCGACCGCTCTTGCCAGATACATGGCACCCCCGAAAAGCCAACTAATCACACCAACAAAGATTGTTGGGTATTCAAGAAGGCAGGCAAGTTAATTACCGAAAACAATGACAAGGGGCTGCACAGCGATGACGAGGAAGATACCCGTCCGCCCGAACAATAGAGGATGTAAGGGTTTCCACAAGTGTGGATCAGAACATGATATACGCAACCCATATACCCAAGAGGGAGCGGAAGCGCACTTAGAGACGATATGCGATGGAGCCATCGCCCGAAGTTCAATCCATGGTCCTCTTGCCCGATCACTTTCGATCGAAGAGACCACCCGACCAAGATCCGCTTATGGCGGATTCGCCGCATTGGTTTTAGACCCAATCGTCGATGGATTTCACCTCACTAGAGTCCTCGATGGACGGTGGCAGCAGCCTGAACTGCTTTATCAGATACAATGTGCAAGATGGGCATAGACCCTCAAGGATTAAACCTACAAAGACGACCTTCAAAGGCGCCATACCAGGTGTTGAGGCCAATTGTACTGAGCTCACCACACCGAAGTGGTCTTCGGATCCCGGATAATTTCCGACTTCGACATAGTCCCGCTCGCGGCGGCTATCACGCTCGCTTCGGACGAACGCGCTTGCAAAGTTCAACGCGGTGCCGCATTATGCATACCTCAAGCTCAGGATGCCAGGCCCTCGTGGAGTCATCACGGTCAACGAAAATACTGAACGCTCCCTCTGAACGGAGGAACACACAGCGGCTCTCGCAGCAGAAGTACAAAGCAGCCTTTTAAGGCAATTTTCAAGTCCGGCCATTAAACGACCGGACATGGCCAAACGCGCCCGAAGTAACATCAACCAAGACCATCTGGCATGTTCCGAGCACGCGTAGCAATGTGGCCCCAACCCCAGCCCTCGCATGATTGCAAGACCAGCTCTCCGCGTACATCATTATGCTCTGGAGATACCATGGGCATAGGGGGAGGGGCACGACCACGACAGGCCCAGAGTGCGGCTCAACCACACCAGGGGCTCCCAAGTGTGTCGCTCTTTTTATTTTTATTTTTCTTATTTCATACACAGGACTCCATTCACCAGAGGCCCTGTCCGGCGGCGAACCTGCCGAACTCACGATGCAACAGCCAGGGAGGGACAAAGGCTGCGACGAACACTCAGGTGGTCTCCATTATGAGCATTAAATTTGTTAAATACACCATTCCGCAGCCCACCCCTGGAGGGAGACACTTCTAATAGTCCAACCCTTGCTTACCGCACTATTTGTATCGTTCTGCACTCATAGCAGAATTCCTTGAATAAACAATGCATCACTTTTTGCCTATAATTGCATTACCCTTTTTTTACATATATGTTCATTAATGACATCTTGCACCCCAGATATTTTGGTACGGCAGAATACACCAATGGCTTGTGTTCCCCGTGATTATGGTGTGATAAGTCCAACACTTTCACAAGTGCGGCACCTGAACTTATAGCATTATATGCATCGGCTTCAATCATGTCTTGGGTCAATAGTTGGGTTTGCCTGCCCCATGTTTTGGTACCTTACGCCGTTCCGTCGGCTAAGGTAGCACGGGAGAACCATCGCGATTGCGCCGGTTGAGCTGAGCGAGCGCCTCAGTGGAGAAAGCTAAAACTGACTGTCATGATAAGGCGAGAGACTGGTCGCTGTTCGAGAGGTCCTTTCGAGTCCCTAAAGACTTATGCCGCTTAGAGCGAGGAACCGGATAGTGTTCAGCCCAGGCATGGATAGCGCCCCGAACTCGGTCTTCCGAATACTAGGGGCTTCGCCGAAATTTAAAATTATAGAATTCTATGGCTAAGTGAGAGTGTTCAAGCATTATAAGTCTGGTTGCCTTGTTCGTTGTGTTAAGCGCCTCCCTAGATGGTCCCAAAAATGGGAACAAGGGTGCTCAAGTTTATCCCGAACACCCCAAAGACTGTGGCATGGGGGCTGAAGCCGACGACTTGCCATCTCTCGATTTAATAAACGGCCGCATGAAGGTAATATTTTAAATCAATAAGCGTTGCTTAGCGATATGAACAAAGTTTTCAGCGCACAGGATAACACATTGCGAAGTTTACTCAATAATTACATCTTTGGGGCACTCATCCGCAATCTTGCGGGCACCCTTCAGACACTCTCATAGTACATTTCGGCGACGATACTCCTTGCCGGGCGGCGCCGTCTGTGATAAGCCTCTCAAGATCCAGCCTGCCCCAGTGCACCTTTGCGGGCAGGGGCCCGACGGCACCTTCAATGCAGGCGGAGCGCTTGATGACTTCCACCCGAGGCACGCATCCACCAGCCGCCAAGACGAGGCAAGTAGCTCCTGTGCATGGCCTCTCCAGGCCACAGCCGGACTATGAGGCCCTTCATGGCCTGCTCGGCTACCTTGTGGAGCTCGACCAGCTCCTTTAGCTGGTCGCTAGGGGGCACCGGGTGTCCGGCCTCAGCGTACTAAGACCATAAGACCTTCTCCGTTGAGCTCCCCTCCTCGGCCCGGTAGAAAGCGGAGGCATCAGACATGCTGCGAGGCAGATCTGCAAACGCCCCTGGAGAGCTCCGAATTCGGGTAAGTAACAGGTAATTTACATTCACATGCTTGCTTTGCATGAAAAATGCCTTACCCGCCGCTATTTTCTTCACTTCCTCAATCTCCTGGAGGGCCTTATGGGTCTCGGCCTTAGCGGCTTTGGCACTTTCAAGAGCCTAGGCAAGCTTGGACTCTCGAGTCTTCGAGTCGCGCTCCAAACTCTCATGCTTGGAGCTCTTGCCGCACCTCCGCCACCCGCGCCTCCTGCTTCTCTCGCTTCGCTCGTTCATGTCAAGATTATGTTCGACGCGGACACGGCCTCCTTCAGGTTGCCACCTCGCTCGTGGCCCTGTAGTACCCACGTTATCCTTGTTATTTCCATTGCAACCAAAATCCTTTCTCAGAAGGTACAAATTTAAAAGTGGTCTTACTCACCTTCTTTCTCCTCGAGCTGCTGCTTGGCACGGCCGAGCTCTTGCTCGACCTCTCGAGGTTCTGCTTCAGCACCGACCTCCATGATCGGTCGGCAGAGGTCAGCGCAGAGCCTGCAAACCCATATTGACATAATTTTTAGCACTCCTGCGTATATCTTTATTAGATCCTCAGTCTGGTTTCTCTTTCCGAACACCGAACCGAGCATCAAGGGCTACTGTCTATGTGGTATTACATTACATATTTTAAAACTTCTTACCTCAAAGCCTGTTAAAAGGCTGCTGCAGGCTTCGGTCAGCCCGCTCTTGGCGAGCTGAACCTTCTGAATCACCACACTCATGATAGTGCGGTGTTCTTCCTCGATGGAAGCGCCGTTGAGCACCTCCAACAAGTTGTCCGGCGCCTCCGGTTGGACAGAGGCTGCCGGTGTCACGGTCTTGCCCTTCTTGGAAAGGGGCCGCCTGCCGGACTCCGGAACCACTGCGGGTTCCGGCATGGAGTCCGGCGCAAAGTCCGAGAGGCTGCCTTGTGGCACCTCCGGAGCCTCCTCCTGATGGGTCCCTTCCTGGGATCCCACCTCGGGGTCCTCAGCGTCGCGAGGGGTGGAGGCAGTCAGAATGGAATCTACATCCGACGGAGCCAACGACCCACTCGATGAAGCGGGAAGATCATCATCGGCCGGACTACAGGTAGTGTGCGGCATTATAAGGACACTATGTGACACAAAAGAGAAATTATAAATCATTCAGGAATCCGGATACTTACGATCTTGCCGGAGGCCTGGCCCTTGAGGGCCACTCTTCGTCGCCAATGTTGGCGTTGGCGGAGCTGTCCGAGGAATAGTCCTTCCCTCTTGACCCTTCGGCCTCCCCTGCTGGGGAAGCCTTCCTCTTCCTCTCTCCTCCTCCGAGAGAGTCCTCTTCTCCTCCTCGTCTTCGGGAGGAGTCCGCTCGAGCCATCGGACGATGAGTCCGATATCACTGGTGCCGGAACTTCTTGGGTTCCCGTGGCCTTCTTCTTGGCCTTCTTCTCGGCACCACATAAAGTGCCGGACTAGCAGCCCGTTAGACAGGCGTCCGCTGGGTCTTCGGGAAGGGAGCCAGACGGTCTCCGTCGGACATCCTCTCGCCATCTGTTAAAGGCATTGGGAGTTTTAGATCCCACATAGAGTCAAACTATGAAAGTAAATAAGTGTCCCATATAGGATAACAAAGCTTACCTCACCGGCCGGGCGCTTGGTGCCGAATCTGCGATCTTCAGTCGCGGACGCGGGGGCTTCTCCGCCCTTGAACAGCACCCTCCAGACGGCTTCGTATGTCGTGTCAAAGAGCCCGCTCAGAGTCCGGTGCTGTGCCGGATCGAACTCCCACAGATTGAAGGCCCGCTGTTGGCAGGGGAGAATCCGGCAGACGAGCATGACCTGGATCACATTGACAAGCCTAAGCTTCTTGTTCACCAAGGTCTGGAGACAGGACTGGAGTCCTGCCAGCTCCTCAGAACTGCCCCATAGCAAGCCCTTCTCTTTCCAGGAGGTGAGCTGCATGGGGATACCAGATCTGAATTCGGGGGCCGCTGCCCATTTAGGGTCACGCGGCTCGGTGCTGTAGAACCACCCCGATTGCCACCCCTTGATGGACTCAACAAAGGCCCCCTCGAGCCAGGTGACGTTGGGCATCTTGCCCACCATGGCGCCTCCGCACTCCGCTTGGACGCCCTTCACTACCTTCGGCTTGACATTGAAGGTCTTGAGCCACAAGCCGAAGTGGGGCTGGATGCAGAGGAAGGCCTCGCACACGACGATAAACGTTGAGATGTTGAGGATGAAGTTTGGCGCTAGATCGTGGAAGTCTAGGCCGTAATAGAACATGAGCCCCCGGACGAAGGGATGAAGTGGGAAGCCCAGTCCACGGAGGAAGTGGGGAAGGAACACGACCCTCTCATGGGGCCTAGGGGTGGGGATGAGCTGCCCCTTGTCGGGCAGCCGGTGTCGCTGGAAAGGTATCCGGCGCCGCGCAGCTTTTCGATGTGCCCCTACGTGACGGAGGAGGCCAACCACTTGCCTCCCGCTCCGGACATGGCTGGAGAAGGTTGAGGCGAGATGTGCGAACTTGGGCGCTGGAGCTCGAGTGCGCGGAGATGGATAAGCAAAGGAGGAAGAAGGCGTAGGTAAAAAAGGTGGATCCTTATCCCCTTATATATGGGCGGACGAGGACTATGCGTCCCCACCGGCCTGGTAAAACTCGATTATCTCCCAAGCGCCACCATCAATGGCGCGGTTGGGTTACATCCGTATTGATGGGAATCCCGGAATAAGGGGAACACAATCTCTGCTTCGACAAGACGTGCCAAGGAAACCGCTTCGCTAAACACGCTGAGGTGGTATAGTAAAAACGATTCCAGTAAAGGCTTGGTGGTAATGTGACGTCGTGCCACAAAATACGTCAGCAGATCGAACTTGTGTACATATTATTCTCTCTACGGTGGAATGTGGAATTTATTTTGAAGAGCCGGACACTATCCTGGTGTTCACAATCTTCTATGAATTATTCGGAGGAGGAACCCGCCTTGCAATGCCGAACAATATGCGCTACCGGACTCATCGTCATTGAAGCTGGTTCGGGGGCTACCGAGGAGTCCTGGACTAGGGGGTGTCCGGATAGCCGGACTATCATCATCGGCCGGACTCCAAGACTATGAAGATACAAGATTGAAGACTTCGTCCCGTGTCCGAATGGGACTTTCCTTGGCGTGGAAGGCAAGCTTGGCGATACGGATATGTAGATCTCCTAGCATTGTAACCGACTCTGTGTAACCCTAGCCCTCTCTGGTGTCTATATAAACCGGAGGGTTTTAGTCCGTAGGACAACACAACCATTAAAACAATCATATCATAGGCTAGCTTCTAGGGTTTAGCCTCCTTGATCTCGTGGTAGATCCACTCTTGTACTACCCATATCATCAATATCAATCAAGCAGGAGTAGGGTTTTACCTCCATCAAGAGGGCCCAACCTGGGTAAAAACATCGTGTCCCTTGTCTCCTGTTACCATCCGCCTAGACGCACAGTTCAGGAACCCCTACCCGAGATCCGCCGGTTTTGACACCGACAAAGCCCGTATAAGTAAGCTTCTGTTAAAGAAGCCCCCAGGTATAATGAGTGCGGGTAGCACATCAAGTGTGTGCGAACAATGCGCAAATCGGCCCTCAAGGGCTTTATGAAAAAGGTGGGAGAAAAGAGAGAAACAAAAGACAGCTGAAGTGTAAAAATGTGGACAGAGGAAGGAGACAAACTCTGAGTCCGGCGCTAGGCGTAGAATCTTCGGAGGCGGGCTGCATTCCATGGGTTCGGCTCGAGTCGGTTGTCCGATGCGTTTCGCAGACGGTATGCTCCGCCGGTCAGAACTTGGTCGATGATGAACGGAACTTCCCATTTGGGCTTGAGTTTGTCCTTTTTCTTGTCCGGCAGGCATAGAACTAGTTCGTCAACATTGTAAGTCTTGGCTCGTACCTCTCTGCTTTGATATCTTCGAGCCTGCTGCTGATAGAATGCGGAACGAGCCTTGGCCACGTCGCGCTCCTCCTCCAATGCATCCAAGCTGTCCCGCCGATCCAACTCGGCTTCTCTTTCTTCGCACATGCGCACTCGAGGTGAGTCATGAATTATGTCGCAGGCAAACTGCCTCTGCGCCGTATACCATAAAGAATGGTGTGAACCCGTAGTACGGTTTGGCGTGGTCCGCAGCCCCCCCAGTACGGAGTCGAGCTCCTCTACCCAAAGGTGTGTTAGATTCCCTAAGGGACCGCACTAACTGGGTTTGATGCCGCCATGATTAGACCATTTACTCGCTCAACTTGACCGCTGGTTTGAGGGTGATAGATCAAGCGTGAGTCGAGCTTAATGCCCATATTTTTGCACCAGAGTTTAACCTCGTCGGCCGTGAAGTTCATGCCGTTATCGGTGATGATGCTGCGGGGGACACCGTAACGGTGTACTACCCCGGATATGAAGTCTATCACAGGTCCAGATTCGGCCGTTTTAACTGGCTTGGCCTCTATCCATTTGGTGAATTTGTCCACCATGACCAATAGGTATTTTTGCTTGTGGGTTCCCCCTTTAAGGGGTCCAACCATGTCAAGCCCCCAGACCGCAAACGGCCAGGTGATGGGTATAGTTTTGAGGGCGGTGGGTGGCATGTGGCTCGATTAGCGAAGAGCTGACAACCGACGCATCGTTGGACTAAGTCCTGAGTATCTGCCCGGGCCGTCGGCCGATAGAATCCTGTACGGAAGGCCTTACCTACAAGGGCCCGGGCTGCAGCGTGGTGTCCGCCTTGTCCGGCGTGAATTTCAGCCAGAAGATTTCGCCCTTCCTCTTCGGAGATACACCTTTGAAGGACTCCGGTTGCGCTTTTCTTATAAAGTTCCCCCTCATGGACCTTGTAGGCTTTAGATCGCCGAACTATGCAGCGGGCCTCATTTTGGTCTTCGGGAAGTTCCTGCCTAATTAAGTAGGCTAGGAATGGTTCCGTCCATGGGGCAATGACTGCCATTATTTCGTGGGCGGAAGGTGTTATGTCATTGGCTGAGCCACCGGTTGTGTCAGAATGTTCGGTGTTGGGCGGTGCGGTTGGTTCCAGATTGTTGTTTCCGGACTCCTCTTCCCATACTACGGATGGCTTAAAGAGCCGCTCCCAGAAGATGTTTGAGGGACGGCGTCGCGTTTTTGCGCCGATGCGTGCCAACACGTCGGCCGCTGGTTATTATCCCGGCTACATGGTGGAATTCGAGTCCTTGAACCGAGTGACATTTTTAAGACGGCGTTACGGTAGGCTGCCATTTTCGGATCTTTGGCATCAAGTCTCCGTTTACTTGTGATATTGCGAGGTTTGAATCCTCGCGTACTCGAGGCGTTGAATGCCCATGGAGATTGCCATCCGGAGACCGTGCGCGAAGGGCCTCGATTCGCCGCGTTGTTGGAGTCTGTGTACATTATTTGAAGTACGTATTGGACTGTGTCTCCGGTTGGGGACGTCAAAACGACGCCAGCCCCCAAGCCGGCCAACATTTTAGAGCCGTCAAAATGCATGATCCAATTGGATTATGCGCCGTACTCTTTAGGGAGTTCGGCTTCAGTCCATTCAGCGATGAAGTCAGCTAAGACTTGCGACTTTATAGCTCGCAGTGGTTTGTAGGTTATGTCAAATGGTAAGAGCTCAATGGCCCATTTTGCAATCCTACCCTAAACTCTTGAGAGTAGTGTCGCAGCTTCCGGGATGCCATGAACACCGCGTATGCTATCTTTTGATAACGCGGGTACCGAGACTTGCAGAGAGTTAAGACAGTGGATACGTAGTACACTGGTTTTTGAAGAGGGAATTTATGCCCTTCTGTTTCTCGTTCAACGACGAGCACCACGCTTACAACTTGATGTGTTGCCGTGATATATAACAACATTGGTTCGCGCAGGTTAGGCGTGGCCAGGACCGGATTTGTTGCCAATATGGCCTTTATTTCTTCGAGTCCGGCAGTCGCGGCATTTTTTCGGGTTCAGCTTAATGTCATATGCTCAGAGGTTGTCGAATGTGAGCCTCAAATTGTCTACTAGAGTTTCGATGTGTTTGGTTTTAACGACCATGTCGTCTACGTATGCCTCTACTGTTTTGCCGATCTGGGTAGCCAGACATGTCTGAATCATGCGCTGATATGTTGCGCCGACGTTTTTGAGTCCGAAGGGCATCGTGTTGAAGCAGAATGGTCCATATGGAGTAATGAATGTCGTTGCGGCTTGGTCCGCCTCCGCCATCTTGATTTGATGGTAGCCGGAGTATGCGTCGAGGAAGCACAATGAATCGTGCCCTGCAGTAGCATCGATTATTTGATCGATGCGGGGAAGGGGGAAAGGATCCTTTGGGCAAGCCTTGTTGAGGTCTTTAAAATCAACACATAGGCGCCAGGATTTGTCCTTCTTTGGTACCATTACCAGGTTTGCTAGCCAGTCCGAATGTTTGATGTCTCTGATGAATCCGGCTTCCAATAGTTTGGCTAGCTCCTCTCCCATTGCCTGTTTTTTGGGTTCGAAAAATTACCGAAGAGCCTGTTTGACTGGCTTGAATCCTTTTAGGATGTTTAGGCTGTGTTCTGCCAATCCGCGTGGGATTCCTGGCATATCTGAAGGGTGCCAGGCAAAGATGTCCCAATTCTCACGAAGGAATTCTCATAGTGCGGCGTCTACATCAGGGTTTAACTGTGCCCCAATGGAGGCCGTCTTTGTTGGGTCCGTTGGATGGACCTGGAATTTGACTATTTCGTCCGCTGGTTTAAAAGAGGTGGACTTGGATCTCTTACCGAGTATCACATCATCCCTGTTCACCGTGGAGCGCAGCATAGTGAGTTCTTCCGCCGCTAGGGCTTCGGATAGTGCCTCTAGGGCTAATGCGGTTGTCTTGTTTTCGGCGCGGAGTGCTATGTCCGGATCACTGGCAAGGGTGATGGTTCCATTGGGCCCGGGCATTTTAAGCTTCATGTACCCGTAATGGGGTATGGCTTGGAAAATTGTGAATGCCTCTCGTCCTAATAAAGCGTGATATCCGCTGCTGAATGGGGCCACTTGGAACGTGACCTCCTCGGACCTGTAATTGTCTGGCGAGCCAAACACCACATCAAGTGTGATTTTTCTTGTGCGGCGTGCTTCCCGGCTAGGGATTATTCCTCTAAAGGTTGTGCTGCTTCGCTCAATGCGGCTCCAGTCTATTTCCATTTTTTGAAGGGTTTCCTCGTAGATGAGGTTTAACCGCTGCCGCCATCCATGAGTACCTTGGTAAGACGAAAGCCGTCCACTACTGTACTGAGGACCAATGCGGCTGGTGCTCGGGCTGTTCGGAATTTAGGTTCATCGCTGACGTTGAAGGTGATGGCCGTGTCGCTCCATGGATTTGTTGTTGCTACTTGGTAGACTTCGGCGAGGCTGCGGATTGTTCTTTTCCGCATATTATTTGATGCGAAAGTCTCGAAGACTGTTAATACCGTACTGGTACTGTTGGGGTGGGTCTCCGGGGCTAGAAGCTCTTCGCCACTTTTGGCCACCTGCCGCAGTATCCAACATGCTCGAGGGCTATGAGTTCGAGTGGTGCCCTCTGTACTATGAATTTTACAGGGTCCGCTGAGCCATCCCTCCAGTACGGTTCCGTGCCCTTTATGGGGTTTTTGTTTTTTGGTTCTTGTCCTGGGTGCTTAAGCATGGTGCACCCTTTTGTTTCGAACTAGGGTTGTGTTCGGAGCCGGATTGTCCCAAAACTTAGTTTCGGTTTTCCGGACACTCTCCATCGCACAGTATTTTCGTACTATGGATGCCAGGTCGGCGAAGCGTGTAATTTCGCAACGACTTACGACGTTCAAGATTCCCTTGTCCGTGCAATTGTTGCAGAAAATTGAAATTGTGTTTTCCTCACGGCAGTCCTTTATCCTGTCCATAACCAGGAGGAATCTGGCCCAGTAATGATGTACTGTTTCAGCGGGCTCTTGCCGGATTTGAGATAGATCGCATATGTTTGGGTGGGTGGGTGGAATTGAGTCCGGAACCCTGCCCATCTTGAGGCTCAAGGGCCGAAAAGTTTCCGAATTTGGAGCTTGGATTGCTGGACGTTGTCCGACGAGTCTGGTCCGCTGCCTGACTTTAGGTTCAGTACTTGATCGACGTCCGTCCCTTCGCGGGAATCTGGCATGGAGGGTTCGGGAGTCTGGACATAACTAGTTTTTAATACAGAAGAAGAGTCGCCGCTTTGTTCCTCAACCACCGCAACGTGGTGGGTAACCTGGGGAGAGTTAATCTCTCTTAGATTGGTTTTAAGCCCAATTTGATTGTAGTCTGTAGCGACTCCCAGGGCGGCGATGCGATCCAAGAGCTCTTTTACGGAAGAGAGCTCCATTGGATCCAGCTGCTCGGCGAATTCCGAGTTGACGTGAAGATTGCTTTTGATGACCCGAGAGGCCATCGTCAAGCGGTGGCCGAACAGCGATCATGAAAACCACCTAGCCAGATAGTTTGGCGTGCCAAAGCTCCTTTGGCGATGGTACCATCTTTAAAGACGGAAGAGGCATCCTTCCCGATCGTGGACGGCACAGAGGAACTCTCAATGAAAGCACCAATGTGCGTGTCAAAACCGGCGGATCTCGGGTAGGGGTCCCGAATCGTGCGTCTAGGCGGATGGTAACAGGAGACAAGGGACACGATGTTTTTACCAGGTTCGGGCCTCTCGATGGAGATAAAACCTTACTCCTGCTTGATTGATATTGATGATATGGGTAGTACAAGAGTGGATCTACCACGAGATCAAGGAGGCTAAACCCTAGAAGCTAGCCTATGGTATGATTGTTGTAATGGTTGTTCGTCCTACGGACTAAAACCCTCCGGTTTATATAGACAACGGAGAGGGCTAGGGTTACACAGAGTCGGTTACAATGGTAGGAGATCTACATATCCATATTGCCAAGCTTGCCTTCCACGCCAAGGAAAGTCCCATCCGGACACGGGACGAAGTCTTCAATCTTATATCTTCATAGTCTTGGAGTACGGCCGATGATGATAGTCCGGCTATCCGGACACCCTCTAGTCCAGGACTCCCTCAGGCGCCACGCAGGGTTCATACACCCCACCGAAGGAGATGTCCGTCAGACCGCCGGGTCTTTGGGCGATTCCGTGTGCGACCTCATCTTCAGTCCGACGTGGCAGACGTGAGCGGGCGTCCCCATATCTGCCCTATATTTGGGCTAGATATGAGGGGTGCCGGTCAGCTTGTGCGTTTGAGGCCCGTTTGAGGAGCTCGTCTGGGTCGCATTTTCATGGCCGGTCAGTGACCAGGCCGTCTGCTCGGGCGTTTCAGGTGGGTTTAGGGCACCCGAATGTAGATGCTCTCATAGTCGCTTGCTTCATTTGACTTTTTTCTTTGTTCCACCTGTTGGGGAACGTAGCAATAATTCAAAATTTTCCTATGTGTCACCAAGATCAATCTAGGAGATTCTAGCAACGAGAGAGAGGGAGTGCATCTTCATACCTCTTGAAGATCGCGAAACGGAAGCGTTACAAGAACGCGGATGATGGAGTCGTACTCGCGGCGATTCAAATTGCGGAAGATCCGATCTAGCGCCGAACGGACGGCGCCTCCGCATTCAACACATGTACAGCCTGGGGACATCTCCTCCTTCTTGATCCCGCAAGGGGAGAGGAGAAGTTGAGGGAGAGCTCCGGCAGCACGACGGCGTGGTGGTGGAGCTTGTGGTATTTCTGCAGGGCTTCGCCAAGCTCTATGGAGGAGGAGGAAGTGTTGGAGGAGGGAGGGGCTGCGCCAAGGGAAGGATGCGGCAGCCCTCCCACCTCCCCACTATATAAAGGGGCAACGGAGACAGGGGCTGCCCCCCTACAGATGGATCTAGAGGGGTGCGGCGGCCAAGGGGGGAGGATTGCCCCCCAAGCCAAGGGGGGCGCCCCCTTTAGGGTTTCCCCCCAAACCCTAGGCGCATGGGCCATAGGGGGAGTTCGTGCCCCGCCCACCTAGGGGCTGGTTCCCCTCCATATTCAGCTCATAGGGCCCTCCGGGGCAGGTGGACCCCCGGAACCCCTTCGGTGGTCCCGGTACAATACCGGTAAACCCCCGAACACTTCCGGCGATCGAATAAGGACTTCTCATATATAAATCTTCATCTTCGGACCATTCCAGAACTCCTTGTGACATCCGGGATCTCATCCGGGACTCCGAACAACATTCGGTAACCATATACTATTTGCAATAACAACTCTAGCGTCACCGAACCTTAAGTGTGTAGACCCTACGGGTTCGGGAATCATGCAGACATGACCGAGACATCTCTTCGGCCAATAACCAACAACGGGATCTGGATACCCATGTTGCCTCCCACATGTTCCACGATGATCTCATCGGATGAACCACGATGTCGGGGATTCAATCAATCCCGTATACAATTCCCTTTGTCCACCGGTATGTTATTTGCCCGAGATCCGATCGTCGGTATCCCAATACCTTGTTCAATCTCGTTACTGACAAGTCTCTTTACTCGTTCCGTAACGCATGATCTCGTGGCTAACTCCTTAGTCACATTGAGCTCATTATGATGATGCATTACCGAGTGGGCCCTGAGATACCTCTCCGTCATACGAAGTGACAAATCCCAGTCTCGATTCGTGCCAACCCAACAGACACTTTCGGAGATACCTGTAGTGCACCTTTATAGACACCCAGTTATGTTGTGACGTTTGGTACACCCAATACATTCCTACAGAATCCGGGAGTTGCACAATCTCATGGTCTAAGGAAATGATAGTTGACATTCGAAAAGCTCTTAGCAAACGAACTACATGATCTTGTGCTATGCTTAGGATTGGGTCTTGTCCATCACATCATTCTCCTAATGATGTGATCCTGTTATCAATGACATCCAATGTCCATGGTCTGGAAACCATAACCATATAATCAACGAGCTAGTCAACTAGAGACTCACTAGGGACATGTTGTGGTCTATGTATTCACACATGTATTACGGTTTCCAGTTAATACAATTATAGCATGAACAATAGACAATTATCATGAACAACGAAATATAATAATAACCATTTTATTATTGCCTCTAGGGCATATTTCCAACAGTCTCCCACTTGCACTAGAGTCAATAATCTAGTTCACATCACTATGTGATTGTAACAAATCCAACACCCATGGGGTTTGATCATATCTCGCTTATGAGAGAGGCTATCAGTCAACGGGTCTGAACCTTTCAGATCCATGTGTGCTTTACAAATCTCTATGTCATCTTGTAGATGCAGCTACCACGTGATATTTGGAGCTATTCCAAATAAATGCTCTACTATATGAATCCGGTTTACTACTCAGAGTCATCCAGATTAGTGTCAAAGTTTGCATCGACGTAGCCCTTTACGACGAACTCTTTTACCACCTCCATAATTGAGAAAATTCCTTAGTCCACTAGTTACTAAGGATAACTTTGACCGCTGTCCTGTGATCCACTCCTGGATCACTCTTGTACCCCTTGACTGACTCATGGCAAGGCACACTTCAGGTGCGGTACACAGCATAGCATACTGTAGAGCCTACGTCTAAAGCATAGGGGACGACCTTCGTCCTTTCTCTCTCTTCTGCCGTGGTCAGGTCTCGAGTCTTACTCAATACTCACACGTTATAACATAGCCAAGAATTCCTTCTTTGCCAATCTATTTTGAACTCCTTCAAAATCTTGTCACGGTATGTATTCATTTGAAAGTACTATCAAGCGATTTTTGATCTATCCTTATAGATCTTGATGCTCAATGTTCAAGTAGCTTAATCCAGGTTTTTCACTGAAAAACACCTTTCAAACAACCCTATATGCTTTCTAGAAATTCTACATCATTTCTGATCAACAATATGTCAACAACATATACTCATCAGAAATTTTGTAGTGCGCTCCCACTCACTTCTTTGGAAATACAAGTTTCTCATAAACTTTGTATAAACCCAAAATCTTTGATCATCTCATCAAAGCATATATTGCAACTCCGAGATGCTTACTCCAGTCCTTACAAGGATTGCTGGTGCTTTGCATACTTGTTAGCATCTTTTAGGATTAACAAAACCTTCTGGTTGTATCATATACGACCTTTCCTCAAGAAAATTGCCGAGTAAACAATGTTTTGACATCCGATCCGCAAGATTTCATAAATAATGCAGTAACTGCTAATATAATTCCAACAGACTCTTAGCATCGCTATGAGTGAGAAAGTGTCATCGTAGTCAACTCCATGAACTTGTCGGATAATGTCTTAGCAACAAGTCGAGCTTTCTTAATGGTGACATACCATCATTGTCTGTCTTCCCTTTTAAAATCCATCTGTACCCAACAGCCTTTCGACTATCAAGTAGTTCTTCCAAAGTTTAAACTTTTTTTTCATACATGGATCCTCTCTCGGATTTTATGGCCTCGAGCCATTTGTAGGAATCCGGGCCCACCATCGCTTCTCCATAGCTCGTAGGTTCATTGTTGTCTTGCAACGTGACCTCCAAGACAGGATTACCGTACCACACTGAAGTAGTACGCGTCCTTGTCGACCTACGAGGTTTGGTAGTGACTTGATCTGAAGTTTCATGATCACTATCATCGGCTTCCACTTCAATTGGTGTAGGCTCCACAGGAACAACTTCCTGTGCCCTGCTACACACTGGTTGAAGTGACGGTTCAATAACCTCATCAAGTCTCCACCATCCTCCCACTCAATTTTTTCGAGAGAAACTTTTCCTTGAGAAAGGACCCGTTTCTAGAAACAATCACTTTTGCTTCTGGATCTGAAAGTAGGAGGTATACCCAACCGTTTTGGATGTCCTATGAAGATGCACTTATCCGCTTTGGGTTCGAGCTTATCAGGCTAAAACCTTTTTCACATAAGCGTCGTTGCCCCAAACTTTTAAGAAACGACACTTAGGTTTCTCTAAACCATAGTTTATACGGTGTCATCTCAACGGAGTTACGTGGTGCCCTATTTAAAGTGAATGCGGTTGTCTCTATTGCCTAACCCATTAACAATAGTGGTAATTTGATAATAGACATCATGGTATGCACCACGTCCAATAGGGTGCAGCTATGATGTTCGGACACACCATCACACTATGGAGTTCCAGGCGGTATTAGTTGTGAAACAATTTCCACAATGTATTAATTGTGTACCAAACACGTAACTTAGATATTCATCTCTATGATCATATTATAGACATTTTATCCTCTTGTCACGACGATCTTCAACTTCACTCTGAAATTACTTGAACATTTCAATAATTCAGACTTGTGTTTCATCAAGTAAATATACTTAGAATCTACTCAAATCATCCGTGAAGTAAGAGCATAACGATATCCACTACGTGCCTCAGCACTCATTGGATTGCACACGTCAAAATGTATTACTTCCAACAAGTTGCTCTCTTGTTCCATCTCACTGAAAACGAGGCCTTTCAGTCTTCTTGCCCATGTGGTATGATTTGCATGTCTCAAGTGATTCAAAATCAAGTGAGTCCAAACAATCCATCTGCATGGAGTTTCTTCATGCGTATATACCAATAGACATGGTTCGCATGTCTTGAACTTTTCAAAAACTGAGTGAGTCCAAAGATCCATCAACATGGAGCTTCTTCATGCGTTTTATACCAATATGACTCAAATGGCAGTGCCACAAGTATGTGGTACTATCATTACTACCTTATATCTTTTGGCATGAACATGTGTATCACTACAATCGAGATTCAATAAACCATTCATTTTAGGTGCAATACCATTGAAGGCATTATTCAAATAAACAGAGTAACCATTATTCTCCTTAAATGAATAACCGTATTGCGATAAACATAATCCAATCATGTCTATGCTCAACGCAAACACCAAATAACAATTATTTAGGTTTAACACCAATCCCGATGGTAGAGGGAGCGTGCGATGTTTGATCACATCAACCTTGGAAACACTTCCAACACGTATCGTCATCTCGCCTTTAGCTAGTCTCCGTTTATTCCGTAGCTTTTTATTTCGAGTTACTAACACTTAGCAACCGAACCGGTATCTATTACCCTGATGCTACTAGGAGTACTAGTAAAATACACATTAATATAATGTATATCCAATATACTTTTGTCGACCTTGCCAGCCTTCTAATCTACCAATATCTAGGATATTTCTGCTTCGGTGACCGTTCCCCTCATTACAGAAGCACTCAGTCTCGGGTTTGGGTTCAACCTTGGGTTTTTCACTAGAACAGTAATTGATTTGCCGTTTCATGAAGTATCCCTTCTTGCCCTTGCCCTTCTTGAAACTAGTGGTTTTTCTAACCATCAACGATTGATGCTCCTACTTGATTTCTACTTTCGCGGTGTCAAACATCGCGAATAGCTCAAGGATCATCATATCTATCCCTGATAGGTTATAGTTCATTACGAAGCTCTAGTAGCTTGGTGGCAGTGACTTTGGAGAACCATCACTATCTCATCTGGAAGTTTAACTTCCACTCAATTCAAGCGGTTTGCAGGCTTAAGAAACTTGTCGGAGGTCTCATACCTCTTGACATGGGCATGACCCTGAAATCCCAATTTCAGTCCTTGGAACATCTCATATGTTCTGCGACGTTTCAAAAACGTCTTTGGCGCCTCAATTCTAAACCGTTTAGCATTAAGCACTGAACTATCACGTAGTCATCAAAACGTGTATGTCAGATGTTCGCAACATGCACAGACGATGCTCGAGGTTCAGCACACCGAGCGGTGCATTAAGGACATAATCCTTCTGCGCAGCAATGATGACAATCCTTAGTATACAGACCCAATCCGCACAATTGCTACTGTCAACTTTCAAGTAAAATTTTCTCTAGGAACATATCTAATAAGTAAGCTCGTCATAATTTGCAAAGACCTTTTGACTATGTTCATGATAATTAAGTTCATCTAATCAAATTATTTAATGAACTCCCACTCAGATAAACATCCCTCTAGTCATCTAAGTGATACATGATCCGAGTCAACTAGGCCGTGCCCGATCATCACGTGAGACACACTAGTCATCATCGGTGAACATCTCCATGTTGATCGTATCTACTATACGACTCATGTTCGAACTTCCGGTCTCTTGTGTTCCGAGGCCATGTCTGTACATGCTAGGCTCGTCAAGTCAACGAAAGTGTTTTGCATGTGTAAATCTGGCTTACACCCGTTGTATGCGAACGTTAGAATTTATCACACCCGATCATCACGTGGTGCTTACAAACAACGAACCTTCGCAATGGTGCACAGTTAGGGGAACACTTTCTTGAAATTTTAGTGAGGGATCATCTTATTTATGCTACCGTCATTCTAAGCAAATAAGATGTAAACATGACAAACATCACATGCAAATCATAAAGTGACATGATATGGCCAATATCATCTTGCACCTTTGATCTCCATCTTTGAGGCGCGGCATGATCACCTTCGTCACCGGCATGACACCATGATCTCCATCATCGCGTCTTCATGAAGTTGTCTCGCCAACTATTTGTTGGGGAACGTTGCATAAAATAAAAAAATTCCTACGTTCACCAAGATCAATCTATGGATTCATCTAGCAACGAGAGAGGGGAGTGCATCTACATACCCTTGTAGATCGCGTGCGGAAGCGTTCAAGAGAACGGGGTTGAGGGAGTCGTACTCATCGTGATGCAAATCACCGGAGATCCTAGTGCCGAACGGACGACACCTCCGAGTTCAACACACATACGGTTGGGAAGACGTCTCCTCCTTATTGATCCAGTAAGGGGGAAGGAGAGGTTGATGAAGATCCAAAGAAGACGACGTGGTGGTGGATCCAGAAGGATCATCGCAGAGCCGCCGAGCTTCATGAGAGGGAGAGGTGTAGCAGAGAGAGGGAGGCACCAAGACTTGGGGTGCGGCTGCCTCCTCCCCTCTTTATATAGGCCCCTGGGCGCCGCCCTAGGAGATGAGATCTCCAGGGGGCGGCCGCCAAGGGGTGGCTTTCCCAAGGCAGTGGAGGCGCCCCACCCTAGGGTTTCCAACCCTAGGCGCAGGGGCCTGGGGCGCACCAGCCCACCAGGGGCTGGTTCCCCTCCCCATTTCAGCCCACGGGGCCCTCCGGGATAGGTGGCCTCACCCGGTGGACCCCCAGGACCCTTCCGGTGGTCCTGGTATAATACCCGTGACCCCCGAAACTTTCCCGATGGCCGAAACTGCACTTCCTATATATAATTCTTCACCTCCGGACCGTTCCGGAACTCCTCGTGACGTCCGGGATCTCATCCGGGACTCTAAACAACTTTCGGGTTACTGCATACTCATGTCTCTACAACCCTAGCATCACCGAACCTTAAGTGTGTAGACCCTACGGGTTCAGGAGACATGCAGACATGACCGAGACGCCTCTCCGGTAAATAACCAACAGCGGGATCTGGACACCCATGTTGGCTCCCACATGGTCCTCGATGATCTCATCGGATGAACCACGATGTCGAGGATTCAATCAATCCTGTATACAATTCCCTTTGTCAATCGTTACGTTACTTGCCCGACACTCGATCGTCGGTATCCCAATACCTCGTTCAGTCTCGTTACTGGCAAGTCACTTTACTCATACCGTAATGCATGATCCCGTGACCAGACACTTGGTCACATTGAGCTCATTATTGTTGGGGAACGTTGCAGAAAATTAAAAATTTTCCTACGGTTTCACCAAGATCCATCTATGAGTTCATCTAAGCAACGAGTCAAGGGAGTGAGATTGCATCTACATACCACTTGTAGATCGCGTGCGGAAGCGTTCAAGGGAAGGGTGATGATGGAGTCGTACTCGCCGTGATTCAAATCACCGATGACCAAGTGCCGAACGGACATCACCTCCGCGTTCAACACACGTACGGGGCGGATGACGTCTCCTCCTTCTTGATCCAGCAAGGGGAAGGAGAGGTTGATGATGATCCAAAGAAGACGACGGCGTGGTGGTGGATGCAGCAGAACTCCCAAGCAGGCTTCGCCAAGCTATTGCGGGAGGAGGACGAGGTGTAGCAGGGGAGGGAGGCCAATGCACGGTGCGCTGCCTCCCCCTGCCCTCCTTTATATAGGCCCCCAGGGGGGGCACCGGCCCTGGGAGAGCCAATCTCCCAAGGGGGCGGCGGCCAGGGGGGTGGAGTGCCCCCCAAGGCAAGTGGGCCCCCCCACCCTAGGGTTTCAACCCTAGGCGCAGGGGGTGGGCCAAAGGGGGCGCACCAGCCCACTATGGGCTGGTTCCCCTCCCAACTTCAGCCCTTGGGGCCCTCCGGGATGGGTGGCCCCACCGGTGGACCCCGGGACCCTTCCGTGGTCCTGACAATACCGGTGACCCCAAACTTTCCCGATGGCCGAAACAACACTTCCTATATATATAATTCTTTACCTCCGGACCATTCCGAAACTCCTCGTGACGTCCGAGATCACATCCGGGACTCCGAACAACATTTGGTATGCTGCACACTCATATTCATACAACCCTAGCGTCACCGAACCTTAAGTGTGTAGACCCTACTGGTTCGGGAGACACGTAGACATGACCGAGACGACTCTCGGGCAATAACCAACAGCGGGATCTGGATACCCATGTTGGCTCCCACATGCTCCTCGATGATCTCATCGGATGAACCATGATGTCGAGGATTAAACAGCCCCGTATACAATTCCCTTTGTCAATCGGTACGTTACTTGCCCGAGACTCGATCGTCGGTATCCCAATACCTCGCTCAGTCTCGTTATCGCAAGTCACTTTACTCAGATCAGAATGCATGATCCGTGACCAAACACTTGGTCACTTTGAGCTCATTATGATGATGCATTACCGAGTGGGCCCAGAGATACCTCTCCGTCATACACGGAGTGACAAATCCAGCCTCGATCCGTGTCAACCCAATGACACTTTCGAGATACCGTAGTGCACCTTTATAGTCACCCGATTACGTTGTGACGTTTGGTACACCCAAAGCACTCCTACGGTATCCGGAGTTACACGATCTCATGGTCTAAGGAAAGGATACTTGACATTGGAAAAGCTCTAGCAAACGAACTACACGATCTTGTGCTATGCTTAGGATTGTCTTGTCCATCACATCATTCTCCTAATGATGTGATCCCGTCATCAACGACATCCAATGTCCATAGCCAGGAAACCATGACTATCTGTTGATCAACAAGCTAGTCAACTAGAGGCTTACTAGGGACATATTATGGTCTATGTATTCACACGTGTATTACGATTTCCGGATAATACAGTTATAGCATGAATAAAGACAATTATCATGAACAAGGAAATATAATAATAATCCTTTTATTATTGCCTCTAGGGTATATTTCCAACAGTCTCCCACTTGCACTAGAGTCAATAATCTAGTTACATTGTGATGAATCGAACACCCATAGAGTTCTGGTGTTGATCATGTTTTGCTCGCGAAAGAGGTTTAGTCAACGGATCTGCGACATTCAGATCTGTATGTACTTTGAAAATACCTATGTCTCCATCTTGAACATTTTCACGGATGGAGTTGAAGCGACGCTTGATATGCCTGGTCTTCTTGTGAAACCTGGGCTCCTTGGCAAGGGAAATAGCTCGAGTGTTGTCACAGAAGAGTTTGATCGGCCCCGACGCAGTGGGTATGACTCCTAGGTCGGTGATGAACTCCTTCACCCAAATTGCTTCATGCGTTGCCTTCGAGGCTGCCATGTACTCCGCTTCACATGTAGATCCCGCCACGACGCTCGCTTGCAACTGCACCAGCCATCGCTCCACCATTCAACATATACACGATCCGGTTTGTGACTTAGAGTCATCCAGATCGTGTCGAAGCTAGCGCCGACGTAACCCTTTACGATGAGCTCTTCGTCACCTCCATAAACGAGAAACATGTCCTTTGTCCTTTTCGTGTACTTCAGATATTCTTGACCGCTGTCCGGTGTTCCTTGCGGGATTACTTTGGTACCTTCCTACCAAACTTACGGAAAGGTTTACATCAGTCTGGTACACAAGATGGCATACATAATAGATCCTATGGCTGAAGCATAGGGATGACACTCATCTCTTCTTTATCTTTTGTCGTGGTCGGGATTGAGCCAAGCTCAATCTCACACCTTGCAACACAGCAAGAACCCTTTCTTGGACTGATCCATTTTGAACTTCTTCAAAATCTTATCAAGGTATGTGCTTTGTGAAAGACCTATGAGGCGTCTCGATCTATCCCTATAGATCTTGATGCCTAATATGTAAGCAGCTTCTCCAAGGTCCTTCATTGAAAAACACTTATTCAAGTAGGCCTTAATGCTGTCCAGAAGTTCTATATCATTTCCCATCAAGAGTATGCCATCTACATATAATATGAGAAATGCTACAGAGCTCCCACTCACTTTCTTGTAAACGCAGGCTTCTCCATAAGTCTGCATAAACCCAAATGCTTTGATCATCTCATCAAAGCGAATGTTCCAACTCCGAGATGCTTGCACCAGCCCATAAATGGATCGCTGGAGCTTGCATGCCTTGTTAGCACTATTAGGATCGACAAAACCTTCCGGCTGCATCATATACAGTTCTTCCTTAAGATGTCCGTTAAGGAATGCCGTTTTAACGTCCATCTGCCATATCTCATAATCATAGTATGCGGCAATTGCTAACATGATTCGGACGGACTTCAGCTTCGCTACGGGAGAGAATGTCTCATCGTAGTCAACCCCTTGAACTTGTCGATAACCCTTAGCGACAAGTCGAGCTTTATAGATGGTAACATTTCCATCCGCGTCCGTCTTCTTCTTAAAGATCCATTTGTTTTCTATCGCTCGCCGATCATCGGGCAAGTCTGTCAAAGTCCACACTTTGTTTTCATACATGGATTCTATCTCGGATTTCATGGCTTCAAGCCATTTGTTGGAATCTGGGCCCGCCATCGCTTCTTCATAGTTCGAAGGTTCACCGTTGTCTAACAACATGATTTCTAGGACAGGGTTGCCGTACCACTCTCGTGCGGAACGTGTCCTTGTGGACCTACGAAGTTCAGTAGCAACTTGATCCGAAGTACCTTGATCATCATCATTATTTTCCTCTCCAGTCGGTGTAGGCATCACAGGAACATTTTCCTGAGCTGCACTACTTTCCTGTTCAAGAGGTAGTACTTCATCGAGTTCTACTTTCCTCCCACTTACTTCTTTCGAGAGAAACTCCTTTTCCAGAAAGGATCCGTTCTTGGCAACAAAGATCTTGCCCTCGGATCTTAAGTAGAATGTATACCCAATGGTTTCCTTAGGGTATCCTATGAAGACGCATTTTTCCGACTTGGGTTCGAGCTTTTCAGGTTGAAGTTTCTTGACTTAAGCATCACATTCCCAAACTTTTAGAAACGACACCTTAGGTTTCTTCCCAAACCATAATTCATACGGTGTCGTCTCAACGGATTTAGACGGTGCCCTATTTAAAGTGAATGTAGCTATCTCTAGAGTGTATCCCCAAAATGATAGCGGTAAATCGGTAAGAGACATCATAGACCGCACTATATCCAATAGAGTGCGATTACGATGTTCGGACACACTGTTACACTGAGGTGTTCCAGGCGGCGTGAGTTGTGAAACGATTCCACATTTCCTTAAGTGTGTACCAAATTCGTGACTTAAGTATTCTCCTCCACGATCTGATCGTAGGAATTTTATCTTTCGGTCACGTTGATTCTCTACCTCATTCTGAAATTCCTTGAACTTTTCAAAGGTCTCAGACTTGTGTTTCGTTAAATAGACATACCCATATCTACTCAAGTCATCAGTGAGAGTGAGAACATAACGATATCCTCCACGAGCCTCAACGCCATTGGACCCTTTTACATCGGTATGTTTGATTTCCAACAAGTTGGTTGCTCGCCCATTGTTCCGAGAATGGAGTCTTGGTCATTTTGCCCATGAGGCATGGTTCGCATGTGTCAAATGATTCATAATCGAGAGACTCTAAAAGTCCATCAAGATGGAGCTTCTTCATGCGCTTGACACCAATGTGACCAAGGCGGCAATGCCACAAGTATGTGGGACTATCGTTATCAACTTTACATCTTTTGGTATTAACACTATGAATATGTGTAATGTTACGCTCGAGATTCATTAAGAATAAACCATTGACCATCGGGGCATGACCATAAAACATATCTCTCATATAAATAGAACAACCATTATTCTCGGATTTAAATGAGTAGCCATCTCGTATCAAACGAGATCCAGATACAATGTTCACGCTCAAACTTGGCACCAAATAACAATTATTTAGGTTTAAAACTAATCACGTAGGTAAATGTAGAGGTAGCATGCCGACGGCGATCACATCGACCTTGGAACCATTCCCGATGCGCATCGTCACCTCGTCCTTCGCCAGTCTCCGTTTATTCTGCATCTCCTGCTGTGAGTTACAAATGTGAGCAACGGCACCGGTATGACATACCAGGAGTTACTACGAGTACTGGTAAGGTACACATCAATTACATGTATATCAAATATACCTTTAGTGTTGCCGGCCTTCTTATCCGCTAAGTATTTGGGGCAGTTCCACTTCCAGTGACCCTTCCCCTTGCAATAAAAGCACTCAGCCCCAGGCTTGGGTCCATTCTTTGACTTCTTCCCGGTAACTGGCTTACCGGGCGTGGCAACATCCTTGCCGTCCTTCTTGAAGTTCTTCTTTCCCTTGCCCTTCTTGAACTTAGTGGTCTTATTGACCATCAACACTTGATGTTCTTTCTTGATTTCAACCTCTGCTGACTTCAGCATTGAAAATACTTCAGGAATGGTCTTCACCATCCCTTGCATATTGTAGTTCATCACAAAGCTCTTGTAGCTTGGTGGGAGCGATCAAGGATTCTGTCAATGACCGCCTCATCCGGGAGGTTAATGTCCACTGGGACGGCGGTTGTGCAACCCGGACATTTTGAGTATGTGCTCACCGATGAACTATTTTCCTCCATCTTACAACTATAGAACTTGTCGGAGACTTCATATCTCTCGACCGGGCATGAGCTTGGAAAACTAGTTTCAGCTCCTCGAACATCTCATATGCTCCGTGTTGCTCAAAACGCTTTTGGAGCCCCGGTTCTAAGTCTGTAAAGCATGTCGACCGAACGAGGGAGTAATCATCAAGACGAGACTGCCAAGCGCTCATAATGTCTTGGTTCTCTGGAGCAGTGCATCACCTAGCGGTCCTTCTAGAACATATTGTTTCTGGCAGCTATGAGGATGATCTCGGGTTCCGGACCCATCCAGATAGTTGCTGCCATCATCTTTCAGCTTGGTTTTCTAGGAACGCATTGAAGTTCATGTTGACATGAGTGTTGGCCATTTGATCTACAAGACATATTTGCAAAGGTTTTAGACTAAGTTCATGATAATTAAGTTCATCTAATCAAATTATTACAATGAACTCCCACTTAGATTAGACATCCCTCTAGTCATCTAAGTGTTACACGATCCGAGTCGACTAGGCCGTGTCCGATCATCACGTGAGACGGACTAGTCATCGTCGGTGAACATCTCCATGTTGATAGTATCTTCGATACGACTCGTGTTCGACCTTTCGGTCTCTGTGTTCCGAGGCCATGTATGTACATGCTAGGCTCGTCAAGTTAACCCTAAGTGTTTTGCATGTGTAAAACTGTCTTACACCCGTTGTATGTGAACGTAAGAATCTATCACACCCGATCATCACGTGGTGCTTCGAAACAACGAACTTTAGCAACGGTGCACAGTTAGGGGAGAATACTTCTTGAAATTTTTTGTAAGGTATCATCTTATTTACTACCGTCGTTCTAAGTAAAAAAGATGCATAAACATAATAAACATCACATGCAATTATATAGTAGTGACATGATATGGCCAATATCATATAGCTCCTTTGATCTCCATCTTTGGGGCTCCATGATCATCTTGTCACCGGCACGACACCATGATCTCCATCATCATGATCTCCATCATCGTGTCTTCATGAAGTTGTCACGCCAACGAATACTTCTACTTCTATGGCTAACACGTTTAGCAATAAAGTAAAGTAATTTACATGGCGTTCTTCAATGACACGCAGGTCATACAAAAATAAAGACAACTCCTATGGCTCTCGCCGTTGTCATACTCATCGACATGCAAGTCGTGATTCCTATTACAAGAACATGATCTCATACATCACAATATATCATTCATCATTCATCACAACTTTCGCCATATCACATCACATGACAATTGCTGCAAAAACAAGTTAGGCGTCCTCTAATTGTTGTTGCATCTTTACGTGGCTGCAATTGGGTTCTAGCAAGAACGTTTTCTTACCTACGAATAACCACAACGTGATTTTGTCAACTTCTATTTACCCTTCATAAGGACCCTTTTCATCGAATGCGCTCCAACTAAAGTGGGAGAGACAGACACCCGCCAGCCACCTTATGCAACTAGTGCATGTCAGTCGGTGGAACCGGTCTCACGTAAGCGTACGTGTAAGGTTAGTCCGGGCCGCTTTATCCCACAATAACGCTGAAGCAAGATTGTAGTGGCAAACAAGTTGACAATATCTACGCCCACAACAAAATTGTGTTCTACTCGTGCAATAGAGAATTACGCATAGACCTAGCTCATGATGCCACTGTTGGGGAACGTTCCAGAAAATTAAATTTTTTCCTACGGTTTCACCAAGATCCATCTATGAGTTCATCTAAGCAACGAATCAAGGGAGTGAGATTGCACCTACATACCACTTGTAGATCGCGTGCGGAAGCGTTCAAGGGAAGGGTGATGATGGAGTCGTACTCGCCGTGATTCAAATCACCGATGACCAAGTGCCGAAAGGACAGCACCTCCGCATTCAACACACGTACGGAGCAGATGACGTCTCCTCCTTCTTGATCCAACAAGGGGGGAGGAGAGGTTGATGATGATCCAGCAGCACGACGGCGTGGTGGTGGATGCAGCAGAACTCCGGCAGGGCTTCGCCAAGCTGCTGCGGGAGGAGGACGAGGTGTAGCAGGGGGAGGGAGGCGCCAATGCACAGGGTGCCGCTGCCCTCCCCCTGCCCTTCTTTATATAGGCCCCCAGGGGGGCGCCGGCCCTGGGAGATCCAATCTCCCAAGGGGGCGGCGGCCAGGGGGGGTGGAGGGCCCCCCGAGGCAAGTGGGGCGCCCCCCCCCCCCCACCCTAGGGTTTCAACCCTAGGGGCAGGGAGTGGGCCAAGGGGGGCGCACCAGCCCACTATGGGCTGGTTCCCCTCCCCGCTTCAGCCCTTGGGGCCCTCCGGGATGGGTGGCCCCACCCGGTGGACCCCCGGGACCCTTCCGGTGGTCCCGGTACAATACCGGGTGACCCCAAAACTTTCCCGATGGCCGAAACAACACTTCCTATATATAATTCTTTACCTCCGGACCATTCCGAAACTCCTCGTGACGTCCAGGATCTCATACGGGACTCCGAACAACATTCGGTATGCTGCACACTCATATTCATACAACCCTAGCGTCACCGAACCTTAAGTGTGTAGACCCTACGGGTTCGGGAGACACGTAGACATGACCGAGACGACTCTCGGGCAATAACCAACAGCGGGATCTGGATACCCATGTTGGCTCCCACATGCTCCTCGATGATCTCATCGGATGAACCACGATGTCGAGGATTAAACAACCCCGTATACAATTCCCTTTGTCAATCGTTACCGGCAAGTCACTTTATTTGTACCGTAATGCATGATCCCGTGACCAAACACTTGGTCACTTTGAGCTCGTTATGATGATGCATTACCGAGTGGGCCCAGAGATACCTCTCCGTCATACGGAGTGACAAATCGATCTCGATCCGTGTCAACCCGCAGACACTTTCGGAGATACCGTAGTGCACCTTTATAGTCACCCAGTTACGTTGTGACGTTTGGTACACCCAAAGCACTCCTACGGTATCCGGGAGTTACACAATCTCATGGTCTAAGGAAAGGATACTTGACATTGGAAAAGCTCTAGCAAACGAACTACACGATCTTGTGCTATGCTTAGGATTGGGTCTTGTCCATCACATCATTCTCCTAATGATGTGATCCCGTCATCAATGACATCCAATGTCCATAGCCAGGAAACCATGACTATCTGTTGATCAACGAGCTAGTCAACTAGAGGCTTACTAGGGACATATTATGGTCTATGTATTCACACGTGTATTACGATTTCCGGATAATACAGTTATAGCATGAATAAAGACAATTATCATGAACAAGGAAATATAATAATAATCCTTTTATTATTGCCTCTAGGGCATATTTCCAACAATTATGATGATGCATTACCGAGTGGGCCCAGAGATACCTCTCCGTCATACGGAGTGACAAATCCCAGTCTCGATTCATGCCAACCCAACAGACACTTTCGGAGATACCCGTAGTTGAAAGAGCAATCATGCCCTTACATTCTGTTTTTGTTGGTTGATGACAATCTACATGTAGGGGACTGACAATGGCTGCCAAGTGAATCTCAGGTGTTGGTCCCCGGTTCGTCAAAATTGTGTGTGGATCAAGAGCATACGAAGTGGTTTCTCTCAAGGTTGAAGTGTTAAAATGTTGTTTCATTTTGTTTCCTTGAGTATAGGATCCCGCACTATTAAGAGGGGATCGATTGGGTTAGTAACAGACTTGCTCAAGTCCAAAAGCTCTTTTCTATTAGTCTCTGATCCATTCTGACTCTGGGAGTGCCGGATGTCCGGGCCTTGCGCTGGATGTCCGGGCCGCTGTCCTCCCCCGGATGTCCGGCTCCTGCCCCGGATTTTTAGCCCCCATGTCCAGAAGGTTTTCTGTTTTACGCCAGATGTCCGGATGTGCGCCGGATATCCGGGCCGTCCTGTCTTGCCGGATGTCCGGGCCCCTTTCCGGATGTCCGGGCCCTTCATCGCCGACGCTCGATATGGTTACGTAGAACGTTCAGGACTCTCTGGATGTCCGCTATCCGCGGATGTCCGGCTTCCCTTTTATGCCGGATGTCCGGGCTTGACCCCCGGATGTCTGGCTCCTCTGGTTCCCCTCTGTTCTGCCCTGTCTCCAAGTGGCTTGTCACGTTAGATGTCCGGCCTCTAGCCCGGATGTCCGGCCTGCCTGGTCACTTGCACTACAACGGCCATATTTTGAGCTCACACTATATATATTGCCTCTCTTCCCACTAGAGATGTTGACCATTCACTTTGAACAAACCCTAGAACACTTCTCACTCTCTCTCTCTCATTCCTCCACACCAAATCTTAGATCCCCAAGTGATTTGAGAGCTTTGGAAAGAAGTTGTCCGATCAAGTGATAGATCCATTGCCTCTCCTTCTTTGCACCCAAGGAATTCGTGATTTGAGCAAGTCTATCCCCATCGATCTTGTTACTCTTGGAGGTTGGAGACTCCTAGGCGGTAGGAGTCTTTCGGAGAGGAATCGACCTTTGTGATTACCCCCGGATAAGTTTGTGAGGGTTTGGAGACCACCCCAAGGTCCACCACGAGTGGTTGAGAAACGCCTTCGTGGTGTTGTCTCAAAGGGAGAATAGGGTGAGCCTTCGTGGCGTAGGTGTGACTTCGTGGTAACATCCGCCCCTCTAACGGTGACTAGCTTCCCTCCAAGGAAGTGAACATCGGCATACATCCTCGTCTCCCGGAGTTGCGGTTATTCCTAACCCTAACTGTATACTTGTGGTTACTTGTTGTGATTGCACTTACTTGCATCCTATTGTGCTTGCTCACTTATATGCTTGTGTTACTTGCCTAGTACTTTGTACTTACTAGCAATTGTTAGGCTCACCTTCATATTCCGCTCTATTGCCTAAAATTGCTTAGTAATAATTAAAATTTGTAATTGTACCTATTCACCCCCCCTCTAGGTCCATCTCGATCCTTTCAATTGGTATCAGAGCCTCGTGCTCTATTCTTGTGGCTTAACCGCCCTAGAGCGAGATGAACCCGGATGGGACTCCCCTGGTTGTAGATCCTAAGGATAAAGGCGAGGCTTCCTCTGAAGTCAAGTCCTTTACGTCAGAGGATCTAGAACGGGCCCTTGCTAAGCAAAAAGAGGAGCATGGTGCTTCTCTTGAGGCCTTGGTCCAAATGAGATTAGCCACATTGTCCACAGTGCTTGCACCACTCTCGGGTGGTGCTGCTTTGAGGCCAACTGTGCCTACTCCATCACTTGGTCAACAACCTCCTAGCAATGAACACGGCAGTGTTCCTTGGCTTTATGCAAGACCTTAGGTTGAGAAACCAAGATATAACCCTCAAGGCAAACCTCCTTTACTAAGTGCCACTTTCGATTTTGCCTTGTGGAGAGTTGCTATGCAGGATCATCTTCGACATGGAAATGACGAGATCTTTCGGAAATCTTGGAGTATGGCTATCATGTGGTTGATCCAAAGAACCCCACACAAGAGAAATATATGACAAGAACCTCAATGACACTGCTATCATGTGTATAAGGAGAGGCATGGATGAAAAGCAAAGGAGACCGTTCATACACATCACAAGTGCCAAGGAACTATGGGAAAGTATCATACGATCCAAGACGGCACCTCTACCCTCCGGAGTGCTCAATATGAAATTGCCAAGGGCAATTGCAAAACTTTTGTATGGAGAAAGGTGAAACCCCAATCAACTCCATGAGCGCCTCATGACTCTCATCGCCGATATTGAGTCATGTGAGTGTGACAAGACACAAGATGGATTCAACATGACTAAGAGATTCCTTGTGGATAAATTGCTTCATGCTCTTGCTCCATATCACCATCAAATGGTGTGGGACATAAGACAACACCATACTTTCAAGGAAATGACTACAGATGACATCATATCCACCTTTCAACTATTTGAAGAGTCAAAGGCTAATGCCACAAAACATCTTGCCATGCATGGTTCCCCATCATCAAAGGTCAATCTTGCATTGAAGGCCAAGCATGTATGTGAAGATGAGCAAAGTGAAGAAGAAGAAGATGATGATGATGATGAAGATGGTGATGAGATTGAATCCGACGAGGGCCCGTCATATGAAGACATGGCTCTCTTTGTCAAGAAGTTTAGCGCGGGAAAATTCAAGGGAAGATTCCAAAAGAAGAAAGTAAGAAAATGCTACAACTGTGAGGAAACCAACCACTTCTCAAATGAGTGCCCTTATGAGAAGAGAGAAGATAAACCAAGGTTTCCCAAGACCTTTCCTAAGAAGAAGTTGCCAAATCCTTTGAACTCCAAGCTCAAGAAGAGAGATGGGAAAGCAATGGTTGCTCAAGAAGAATCCGATCCGGATGATGTTAGCGGTGTTGCCGGAGTTGCTCAAGATTCGCAAAACACATTAAGGCTAGTCAATAAGAGTGGTGAAGTTGTCACCTACAACTACATGAAGGATTACAAGGGCAACGCTCACAAGTGCCTCATGGCGAAGGCCGTGGTAGAAGATGGAGAGGATCAAAACTCTCCTGACAAGGTCAAGGTAACCCCACGATCAAACCCTCCTCTTCTCACTCCTCCTACTCCTAGTGATGAGTATCTTGATGCGGAGGATAGTTATGAGGATGATGATCTAAATGATCCTATGCTTGCTAAACTTAATATATTCATGTTCTCCCTCAAAGGAAAGAAGCTCACTATGTTTTGTATGCTTATGGAGATGGTGAGTAAGCACACCATCACCATTAAGGAACTCGAAACCCTCGTCACCGAGGAAAGGGAAAAATGTGAAACCCTTGAGCGGAAAGTCCAATATGAGGAAACACGAAATGATGAACTATGCTTAAAAATTGGTGCAAATATTGATGTTCATACTAAAGATCTTGCCTCCTTGAAAAAGGCTATTGGCTCTTGTGAAGAGTTGATGAATGATAAAAGTAAGCTTGTGAAGTCTCATGCTTCTCTCTCTAAGGATTGTGAGCTTCTATCCGTGTCCCTCAAGACTAAGGAAGAAGAGCTCACCCTTCTTACAAAGAGTTTTGAGACGCTCAAACTTACTTATCTTGAAACTCTAGCTAAGGCTTACTTGTCTCCTATTATAAATGTTGATGCTTGTTCTGCTAACTCTAGTAGTGATCTAGCATCTATTCTTGAGGAGAATCGCTTTCTCAAGGCTCAAATTGAGAAAGGGCTCATGACATGTGCTCAAGGGCAAAAGAACCTTAATGAGGTGTTGAGCCAACACAATGAAGTGTTCGCCAAAGAGGGACTCGGGTTTGACCCAAGCACAAGCAAGAAGAAGACATCCTCTCAGAAGTGCACCACCCCTTTAAAAGAAACTTTTGTACGAGAAGGACACAAGGAGAAAGGTAAGGTTGCTAGTGGGAAGGCCACAAGGGGCTTGCCCACTCTCAACAAGCCAAAACAGTTCATGGCTCCATCCTATGTACTTCGTAAGACTAAGGATGGAGAAGTTTATGCAAAGTTTGTTGGTCCTCGAAATGCATTTCGGTTTTATGCTATTTGGGTTCCTAAGACCCTTGTGACTAACTTGAGAGGTCCCATTGAAAATGGGTGCCTCTAACCAAGTAATAATCATGTGTAGGTTGCCTTCTCCGGTGAAGTAAAATGGGTGATTGATAGTGGATGTACAAATCATATGACCGGAGATAGCAAACTGCTCCACGATTTCATGTAAGCTATTCAACCATTTATGAGCATTATGTTTGGTGGAGGATCAAAAGGACAGGTACTTGGATTGGGGAAGGTGGCTATCACAAATGACATGTCTCTTGCGAATGTCATGCTTGTCCAATCCCTTAAATATCATTTGCTTTCGCTAGTCAATTGGCTTCATTGGTTATGATACACTATTTGGACTAACGGATGTGAAAGTCTTTAGAGAGATACTCTCAAAGTAGCCTTTGTTGGAGAGTTGGATGGCAACCTTTACGGTTGATTTCTAAAGAGAGCACATTCCATGCAACTTGTCTAATGGCCAAGGCCGACAAGGGGTGGCTATGGCATCGCGGCTAGCCCATGTCGGCATGAGGAATCTTCAAGATCTCTTAAAGGGAAATCACATCCTTGGACTAACAAATGTCTCTTTTGAGAAAGATCGTGTGTGTAGTGCATGTATAGCCGGGAAGCAACATCAATCAAAGCACCCACCCAAGAATATTGTGTCTACTTCAAGGCCTTTGGAGCTCCTTCATGTGGATCTCTTTGGGCCTCCTTCATGGGATAGTCTTGGTGGGAAAAAGTATGGTCTTGTCATTGTTGATGATTACTCAAGATATACATGGGTGTTTTTCCTCAAGTCCAAGGATGAGACAAAGATCACGTTCATTGACTTTGCCAAGCAAGCACAACGGAAGTTTGACAAAGAAATCTTGGCAATAAGAAGTGACAATCATTCTGAGTTCAAGAACTATACCCTGGAAGAATTCCTTAGTGATGAAGGGATTGAGCATCAATATTCAGCTCCATACACTCCTCGGCAAAATGGTGTAGCCGAAAGGAAGAACCGCACCCTTGTGGAGATGTTGGATGAATACAAGTCACCACATAGTTTCTGGGCCGAAGCTGTCAACACCGCATGTCAGGCATCAAACCGGCTCTTCCTCCGCACTATATTGGAAAAGACTCCATATGAGCTTCTAACTGGAAACAAGCCAAATGTCAAGTACTTTCGAGTATTTGGGTGCAAATGTTTCATCCTCAACAAAAGAGAAAGGTTAGGAAAATTTCAATCCAAAACAATTGAGGGTATATTTGTTGGCTATGGATCAAACTCTCACGCATATAGAGTCTACAACAAATCCAATGGATGTGTTGTAGAAACTTGTGACGTGGTGTTTGATGAATTTAATGGCTCCCATGGGGAGCAAGTTGATCTAAGTGATGTAGGTGAAGAAGATTCTTCTCAAGACATTTTGACCATGGGTGTTGGTGCACTTCTTCCTATGGAACAAGAACCTCATGATGATGAAGAAGAAGATAGAAGCCTCACACATCATCAAACTACTTCAACATTCATACCACCACAAGTCCCTATTGTTCAACCGATACCTTTAGCCCAAGTTGAAGAGGATGATCAAGTTCCTCCTCATGACAATCTTCAAGAACAAGAACAAGAAAGTCCAATCATTGATGATGAACCTCAACAAATGCAATATGAACAAGAAGATCTTCCTCCACACATTAATGATCCATATGTTGAGGATGTGGATGATGGACATGAAGTTTAACCTCGTGAAACCCTTACCTCTATCATGCCATGAGTGGCTGGTCGTGTTGATATTGACAAAATACTCACCGGCATATCGGAAGGTAGAGTCACTCGTAAACACTTGACCAATTTTTGCGCTCACTTCTCTTTTGTGTCTAGTTTTGAACCCATCAAGGTACAATATGCATTAATGGACAATGATTGGCTAGTTGCTATGCAAGAAGAGTTGAACAGTTTTGAACGCAACCAAGTGTGGTCATTAGTCAAGAGGCCACCTACCGAACACAACGTCATTGGAACAAAATGGATTTTCAAGAACAAACAAGATGAGAATGGTGTAATCATCCGAAACAAGGCAAGGTTAGTGGCACAAGGGTACTCACAAGTTGAAGGTTTGGACTTTGGTGAGACCTTTGCCCCCGTTGCCCGTCTTGAATCCATTCGCATCTTACTTGCTTATGCTGCTTTCAATGGTTTTACCCTACATCAAATGGATGTGAAGAGTGCTTTCCTTAACGGTCCTCTACAAGAAGAAGTATATGTATCACAACCACCTGGGTTCGTTGATCCCGATCACAAAGACTATGTGTATAAACTTCATAAGGCTTTGTATGGCCTCAAACAAGCACCTCGTGCTTGGTATGATCATCTTAAGAAGTTTTTACTCGATGATGGTTTTGTGAGAGGGGTGTTCGATTCCACTCTTTTTACTAAGAGGGATAAGGGTGATTTGATCTTATGCCAAATCTATGTAGATGATATCATTTTTGGTTCTCCTAACATTCATTTGGTGCAAGAAGTTTGCGGCTTCAATGACCAAGAATTTTGAAATGTCACTCAATGCGGATTTGAAGTTCTTCCTCGGTTTTCAAATACAACAATTTCAAGAAGGAATTTTCTTGTCCCAAGCAAAGTACCTCAAGGATATCCTAGAGAAGTTTGGTATGTCTGATGCTAGTCCATGTAACACACCAATGCCAACCAAAATAACACTCACTGAAGACGCAGACGGTATCCCTTTCGACCCATCTAAATACCGCTCTATGATTGGTTCATTGCTTTATCTTTGTGCATCTAGACCAGACATCATGTTTAGTGTATGCATGTGTGCTAGATTTCAACCTTCCCCTAGGGAAAGTCATCATAAGGCGGTTAAGCATATTCTTAGATACCTTGTTCACACCCCAAAGTTGGGTCTATGGTATCCCAAGGATGCTAAGTTTGATCTTATTGGATACACTGATGCGGATTGGGCCGGAGACAAAGTGGATCGTAAGTCCACCTCCGGTGCATGTCAATTTCTTGGACGCTCCTTGGTAAGTTGGTCATCAAAGAAACAAAATTGTATTGCCCTCCCTACCGTAGAAGCTGAATACATTGCTGTCGCCAGTTGTGCAACTCAGTTATTATGGATGAGGCAAACTTTGAAGGATTACGGTATCACCTATAGACATGTGCCTCTTCTATGTGATAATGAAAGTGCCATCAACATTGCCGAGAACCCCAAGGATCATCTTCGTACCAAGCACATTGATATTAGATATCACTTCTTGAGAGATCATGTTGAGAAGGGCGATATTCACATTGATCACATTGGGACAGATTTGCAACTGGCAGATATTTTCACCAAACCATTGGATGAAGCAAGGTTACACGACTTAGGCGTGAACTTGGTATCTTGGAGCTTGACAACATTATGTGAAATCTAGTACTCATCCATGCATAAACTTAATGTCTTGTCTTGATGTAGGCATATATTTAGGGCGAGACACTCAATCCAATGAGTGCTCTCACCTTACATAATGCATAAACTGAACAAACACTCTCAAAGTTATCCTATTTTTTTAAAACTAGGATACTTTAATATGATGGAGTCGTGACCATGTGCTCAAAGTTTATATCTTTGTGGTACTATGTTCCATATGCTCAAACATGTGACCTCAGTCACCGCTTGTACAATGCTTATATGGACCCTTCTGCTTAATCATGGTTGGATTATATATGCATCTTAGCATGGCCTTAGATGTCTCACGATATCCTCCTTATTATTCTCATATCAACTACTTGGCGGTGTCTATATATAAACTCGACGGACATCTGGACTCTGTAAGAAAAAAACAATTTTCTTTGCCCATCAAAACAATCATCAACTACCATCAGTGGCCGGACATCCGGGCCTCAGCCGGACATCCGGGCGCTGTTTCTATGCTCTCTATTTTCCACTCGCCGGATATTCGGGCCTTGCCCCGGATGTCCGGCCCGTCGCCCGCAAGTCGCGTATACCTGGGAGGGTGCGTGGAGTGGGGGCAGTTCCTCTCTTTCCCCTTCGTCACTCTCCTCATCTCCTCACAGCCGCCGCCGCCGGGCAAAGACTCCGGTGCTGCCCCGGCCATCTCCTCCGACCTCCGGCAACGATCTCCTGCCAACGGACTCTTCTCCTCCCGATCTACGATTCTATCCAATCCATTTCTTGGATTATGGCTTGAGTCTCTCGGGAGGGGCCCGTGTTCGGTGGGATTCGCCTCCAGAGTTCTTCATGGCTCGTACCAAGAACTGCGGTCCCAAGCGTCCCGAGGTGTATTCTCGGGGTAAGGGTGCTATCTCCTCTCATCTTTCCTTGCTTGTGCCTAAATCTTATTGGGTTACATTATTCTCCTTGTACGTCTTGCCATATCCATTACTCTCGTGTTTAGGTTCTGTTTACCTAAGCCTACAAACACCTCTATATGCACTCGGTTACTCAACTTAACCATGGGAATGAAATCTGTTCATTCCACGGTTTAATTTGGTGTATCCTTGTTCATGTTCTTTGGCTTCTTCTTATTGAAAACCCATTCATTATCCATTCCAGTTGATCGCTGGCAAGGCTCCACCGGCTCCGATGAGCATGCGCGACCCAAGAAAAAGAAGGCCATCACCAAGAAGAAGAAGCGTGCACCATCCACTAGTCCGTTGGCCTCGGATCCGGATGATGCGGACTATATTGGAGAGGAAGAGGATGACAGTGCACCACGACAGTCTGTTGGACAGTCCAAGCCCGGTACCAGGAGGGCGCCGATGCCTCAAGTTCGTGGTTCTGCATTACCCATTACCCCTGGTCGTCGCATCTCCATGGAGCTTCCTGATAGCGGAGGTCGCCCCACTCACGACTTCACAACCTGTGGGGCAGGGCAATATCTTCGCCCGTCGGGATGTCAATCAATATGAGATGGTGGCTGATGCGAAGATCCTCGGTTCCGGACTCGTATGCAGCAGGATCTCTATTCCAGCTTTGTCCATGGGCGTGGCCTTGCTCCTCACTCATACTTGGATCTAAACTTCCTGCGTGATAATCCTGCCATGTTCCCTAACGATCCAGTCAAGATCATTGATGACATGACTCCTGGTCCCGCAATGACCTTCAGGTGTGATTGGAGTGAAGCTGCCATTTTCCAGTTCTATGCCACCTGTTTCTTTGGTCCGTACACACTCTCACTTGGATGACCGATGACACTACACTGAGCATCACCTATGACAGGTTTGTTCAGATTTTGGGTCTCTCAGGTGTTGGCCACTGCATCCACTGTATGGATCCGGAGGGCAAGCACAAAGGAATTGATGCTTGCATGCCTCTTGTAAAACCTCCCTCTCAGCTCACTGATGAAGAAAAAGCATATCCAGTCAATGAGGTATCCATCTTCCGTGCTCCTTTCTTTATACTCTTTCAGGTGTGTGCTTCGACTCTATATCCTAAGAAGGAGATCGCTCGAGGGCTCGCAACTATTGTATTGACTTGATGGTTCATATGCATGAGAAACCCATTGTGCCTCTGGACACCGCCAACTTCATTTGGCATGAGATCCGTCTGTGCAGTTTTATTGAGACGCTGACAGTTTCCTCATGCCCCATATATTCAAGCTCGATTGATCACACTTGCTCCATTTGAGGTGGTTAAGTCAGCTGTGCACTCCATTTGAAACCTCCTCCTCACATGCGTGTGGACCTCGAGCTTCTACTCACCAAGAGGTCTGCTGGTGGGAGAACAACTGCTCCTACTCAGCCCTTTGGTTCTTCGTCCCATCTTCCTCGACCGCTCCTCATGGCGGTTTGCATCATTCTTGGGTAAGGCTCACCGCTATCATGAAGGCAATCACTTTTAACTGTCAGCAGAATCATGATGTTCAGAAGCGCCTTGTCATCTCCAAGAATATACTCAAACAGCGCCTCCGTGACCGTGGGAGTCCCGTTAGTGATGATGATCCTCTTCCCGCAGCTCCATCCTCGTCCACTTTCGGTTTTCCATCTCGTGCTGACTACCCCGATTTTCTTGATGATGATGATGACATCCGTCCAGAGTGATTTGAGACTGCTTAGTTCTCCACCACTTTTTTACTTGTTGCTGTCAAAGGGGGAGAAGTAGTATCGTAGTAATATGGTCATGCTATGATATGTTATTCCAACCTATCCTATGGTACTTCTTTGCTTGAGACTATGTTATGATTATGTTTATGCTGCTACCTATGGTACTTTTCGCCTGAGACTATGTTATGATTATGGCATGGCCATAAAATGTTCTCAGTCTACTTGAAGTGTTATGATGATTTTATATGTGCTCATCTCTTACTTCGTTAATTCTTTAAGTCACGTATGAAATCATACAAACTTTTGTGTTGGCCATCCTAATATATTCATCGCATGCACTCAATGAGGGGGGAGCTAAAAGCAAATTGTAAATAAACATATTTTGTATCTGTTTTGCTCCCAAATTATCATTGCTATGACTATTTATTACATCTATCATACTACATGTATGATTGTCATCAACAAACAAAAAGGGGGAGATTGAAAGTGCAAGCATGCCCTTACATTGTGTTTTTTTTTGGTTGATGACAATCTACATGTAGGGGACTAACAATGGCTGCCAAGTGAATCTCAGGTGTTAGTCCCCGGTTCGTCAAAATTGTGTGTGGATCAAGAGCATACGAAGTGGTTTCTCTCAAGGTTGAAGTGTTAAAATGTTGTTTCATTTTGTTTCCTTGAGTATAGGATCCCGCACTATTAAGAGGGATCGATTGGGTTAAGTAAGACTTGCTCAAGTCAAAAGCTCTTTTCTATTAGTCTCGATCCATTCATCTCAGGAGTGCGGATGTCAGGCCTTGCGCCGGATGTTGGGCCGCTGTCCTTCCTCGGATGTCCGGCTCCTGCCCCGGATTTCTGGCCCCCATGTCCAGAAGGTTTTCTGTTTTATGCCGGATGTCCGGATGTGCGCCGGATATCCGGGCCGTCCTGTCTTGCCGGACGTCCGGGTCCCTTTCCGATGTCGGGCCCTATCGCTCGACGCCTCGATATGGTTACAGAGCGTTCGTGGACTCTCCGGATGTCCGGCTATCTGCCGGATGTCCGGGCTTCCCTTTTATGCCGGATGTCCGGGCTTCCCTTTTATGCCGGATGTCCGGGCTTGACCCCCGGATGTGCGGCTCCTCTGGTTCCCCTCTGTTCTGCCCTGTCTCCAAGTGGCTTGTCATGTCAGATGTCCGGCCTCTAGCCCGGATGTCCGGCCTGCCCGGTCACTTGCACTACAACGGCCATATTTTGAGCTCACACTATATATATTGCCTCTCTTCCCACTAGAGATGTTGACCATTCACTTTGAACAAACCCTTGAACACTTCTCACTCTCTCTCTCTCATTCCTCCACACCAAATCTTAGATCCCCAAGGGATTTGAGAGCTTTGGAAAGAAGTTGTCCGATCAAGTGATAGATCCATTGCCTCTCCTTCTTTGCACCCAAGGAATTCGTGATTTGAGCAAGTCTTTAGCAAATCCCCATCGATCTTGTTACTCTTGGAGGTTGGAGACTCCTAGGCAGTAGGAGTCTTTCGGAGAGGAATCGACCTTTGTGATTACCCCCGGATAAGTTTGTGAGGGTTTGGAGACCACCCCAAGGTCTACCACTAGTGGTTGAGAAACGCCTTCGTGGTGTTGTCTCAAAGGGAGAATAGGGTGAGCCTTCGTGGCGTAGGTGTGCCTTTGTGGTAACATCCGCCCCTCTAACGGTGACTAGCTTCCCTCCAAGGAAGTGAACATCGGCATACATCCTCGTCTCCCGGAGTTGCGGTTATTCCTAACCCTAACTCTATACTTGTGGTTACTTGTTGTGATTGCACTTACTACATCCTATTGTGCTTGCTCACTTATATGCTTGTGTTACTTGCCTAGTACTTTGTACTTACTAGCAATTGTTAGGCTCACCTTCATATTCCGCTCTATTGCCTAAAATTGCTTAGTAATAATTAAAATTTGTAATTGTACCTATTCACCCCCCCCCCCTAGGTCCATCTCGATCCTTTCAGTAGTGCACCTTTATAGTCACCCGGTTACGCTGTGACGTTTGGCACACCCAAAGCACTCCTAAGGTATCCGGGAGTTTCACAATCTCATGGTCTAAGGAAATGATACTTGACATTTGGAAAAGCTCTAGCAAAACGAACTACACGATCTTTGTGCTATGCTTATGATTGGGTCTTGTCCATCACATCATTCTCCTAATGATGTGATCCCATTATCAATGACATCCAATGTCCATAGTCAGGAAACCATGACTATCTATTGATCAACGAGCTAGTCAACTAGAGGCTCACTAGAGACTTGTTGTGGTCTATGTATTCACACATGTATTACGATTTCCGAATAATACAATTATAGCATGAACAATAGACAATTATCATGAACAAAGAAATATAATAATAACCATTTTATTATTGCCTCTAGGGCATATTTCCAACAGTCTCCCACTTGCACTGGAGTCAATAATCTAGTTACATTGTGATGTATCGAACACCCATTGCGTTCTGGTGTTGATCATGTTTTGCTCTAGGGAGAGGTTAAGTCAACAGATCTGCTACATTCAGGTCCGTATGCACTTTACAAATATCTATGTCTCCATCTTAAACATTTTCACGAATGGATTTGAAGTGACGCTTGATGTGCCTGGTCTTCTTGTGAAACCTGGGCTCCTTGGCAAGTGCAATAGCTCCAGTGTTGTCACAGAAGAGTGTGATCGGCCCCGTCGCATTGGGTATGACTCCTAGGTCGGTGATGAACTCCTTCACCCAAATAGCTTCATGCGCTGCCTCCGAGGCTGCCATGTACTCCGCTTCACATGTAGATCCCGCCACGACGCTCGCTTGCAATCGCACCAGCCATCGCCCCACCATTCAAAATATACATGTATCCGGTTTGTGTCTTAGAGTCATCCAGATCGGTGTCGAAGCTAGCGTCGACGTAACCCTTTACGGCGAGCTCTTCGTCACCTCCATATATGAGAAACGTATCCTTAGTCCTTTTTCAGGTACTTAAGGATGTTCTTGACCGCTGTTCAGTGTTCCATGCCGGGATTACTTTGGTACCTTCCTACCAAACTTACGGCAAGGTTTATATCAGGTCTGGTATAGGTCATGGCATACATGATAGACCCTATGGCTGAGGCATAGGGGACGACACTCATCTTTTCTCTATCTTCTGCGTGGTCGGGCATTGAGCCGAGCTCAATTTCACACCTTGTAACACAGGCAAGAACCCCTTCTTGGACTGATCCATATTGAACTTCTTCAATATCTTATCGAGGTATGTGCTTTGTGGAAGACCTATGAGGCGTCTTGATCTATCTCTATAGATTTTGATGCCTAATATGTAAGCAGCTTCTCCAAGGTCCTTGATTGAAAAACACTTATTCAAGTAAGCCTTAATGTTGTCCAAAAATTCTATATCATTTCCCATCAAAAGTATGTCATCCACATATAATATGAGAAATGCTACAGAGCTCCCACTCACTTTCTTGTAAACGCATGGCTTCTCCATAAGTCTGCATAAACCCAAACGCTTTGATCATCTCATTAAAGCGAATGTTCCAACTCCGAGATGCTTGCACCAGCCCATAGGTGGAGCGCTGGAGCTTGCATACCTTGTTAGCATTCTTAGGGTCGACAAAACCTTTCGGCTGCATCATATACAGTTCTTCCTTAAGGTGACCGTTAAGGAATGCCGTTTTGACGTCCATTTGCCATATCTCATAATCATAGTATGCGGCAATTGCTAACATGATTCGGACGGACTTCAGCTTCACTACGGGAGAGAATGTCTCATCATAGTCAATCCCTTGAACTTGTCGATAACCCTTAGCGACAAGTCGAGCTTTATATATGGTAACATTACCATCCGCGTCCATCTTCTTCTTAAAGATCCATTTGTTTTCTATTGCTCGTCGATCATCGGGCAAGTCTGTCAAAGTCCACACTTTGTTTTCATACATGTATCCTATCTCGGATTGCATGGCTTCAAGCCATTTGTTGGAATCTGGGCCCGCCATCGCTTCTTCATAGTTCGAAGGTTCACCGTTGTCTAACAACATGATTTCCAAGATAGGGTTGTCGTACCACTCACAGTGCGGAGCGTGTCCTTGTGGACCTTGAAGTTGAGAGGAGCTTGATCCGAAGTATCTTGATCATCATCATTAACCTCCTCTCTTGTCGGTGCAGGCACCACAGGAACATTTTCCTGAGTTGCGCTACTTACCGTTTCAAGAGGTAGTACTTCATCAAGCTCTATTTTCCTCCCACTTAATTCTTTCGAGAGAAACTCTTTCTCCAGAAAGGACCCGTTCTTGGCAACAAAGATCTTGCCCTCGGATCTTAAGTAGAAGGTATACCCAATGGTTTCCTTAGGGTATCCTATGAAGACGCATTTTTCCGACTTGGGTTCGAGCTTCTCAGGTTGAAGTTTCTTGACATAAGCATCGCATCCCCAAACTTTTAGAAATGACAGCTTAGGTTTCTTCCCAAACCATAATTCATACGGTGTCGTCTCAACTGATTTAGACGGTGCCCTATTTAAAGTGAATGTAGCTTCTCTAGAGCGTATCCCCAAAATGATAGCGGTAAATCGGTAAGTGACATCATAGATTGCACCATATACAATAGAGTGCGATTACGACGTTCGGACACACCATTTCGCTGAGAAGTTCCAGGCGGCATGAGTTGTGAAACGATTCCACATTTCCTTAAGTGCGTACCAAATTCGTGACTTAAATATTCACCCCCACGATCTGATCATAAGAACTTTATCTTTCGGTCATGTTGATTCTCTACCTCATTCTGAAATTCCTTGAACTTTTCAAAGGTCTCAGACTTGTGTTTCATCAAGTAGACATACCCATATCTACTCAAGTCATCAGTGAGGGTGAGAACAATGATATCCTCCGCGAGCCTCAACGCTCATTGGACCGCACACATCAGTATGTATGATTTCCAATAAGTTGGTTGCTCGCTCCGTTGTTCCGGAGAATGGAGTCTTGGTCATTTTGCCCATGAGGCATGGCTCACATGTGCCAAATGATTCGTAATCTAGAGACTCTAAAAGTCCATCAGCATGGAGCTTCTTCATGGGCTTGACACCAATGTGACCAAGGCGGCAGTGCCACAAGTATGTGGGACTATCATTATCAACTTTACATCTTTTGGTATTCACACTATGAATATGTGTAACATTACGCTCGAGATTCATTAAGGTAAACCATTCACCAGCGGAGCATGACCATAAAACATATCACTCATATAAATAGAACAACCATTATTCTCGGATTTAAATGAGTAGCCATCTCGAATTAAACAAGATCCTGATACAACGTTCATGCTCAAAGCTAACACTAAATAACAATTATTGAGGTTTAAAACTGATCCCGTAGGTAAATGTAGAGGTAGCATGCCGACGGCGATCACATCGACCTTGGAACCATTCCCGACGCGCATCGTCACCTCGTCCTTCGCCAGTCTCCGCTTATTCCGCAGCTCCTGCTTTGAGTTACAAATATGAGCAACCGCACCGGTATCAAATACACAGGAGCTACTACGAGCACTGGTAAGGTACACATCAATTACATGTATATCACATATACCTTTGGTTTTGCCGGCCTTCTTGTCCGCTAAGTACTTGGGGCAGTTCCGCTTCAAAGTGACCACTCCCTTGCAATAAAGCACCCGATCTCGGGCTTGGGTCCATTATTTGACTTCTTCCGGCAAGCGGCTTGCGGGCGCGGCAACTCCTTGCCGTCCTTCTTGAAGTTCTTCTTACCCTTGCCTTTCTTGAACTTAGTGGTTTTATTCACCATCAACACTTGATGTTCCTTTTGATCTCTACCTCTGCTGATTTCAGCATTGAATATACCTCAGAATGGTCTTTTCCATCCCTGCATATTGATGTTCATCACAAAGCTCTTGTAGCTTGGTGGGAGCGATGGAGGATTCTCACAATGACCGCGTCATCCGGAGATTAACTCCCGGTGAGTCAGCGGTTGTGCAACCTGACATCTTGAGTATGTGCTCACTAATGAACTGTTTTCCTCCATCTTACAGCTGAAGAACTTGTCGGAGACTTCATATCTCTCGACCCGGGCATGAGCTTGGAAAACCATTTTCAGCTCTTCGAACATCACATATGCTCCATGTTGCTCAAAACGCTTTTGGAGCCCCGGTTCTAAGCTGTAAAGCATGTCGCACTGAAGGAGGGAGTAATCATCAGCACGAGACTGCCAAGCGTTCATAACGTCTTGGTTCTCTGGGATTGGTGCTTCACCTAGCGGCGCTTCTAGGACATAATCTTTCTTGGCAGCTATGAGGATGATCCTCAGGTTCCGGACCCAGTCTGTATAGTTGCTGCCATCATCTTTTAGCTTGGTTTTCTCTAGGAATGCGTTGAAGTTGAGGTGGACATGAGCGTTGGCCATTTGATCTACAAGACATTTTGCAAAGGTTTTAGACTAAGTTCATGATAATTAAGTTCATCTAATCAAATTATTCAATGAACTCCCACTAAGACAGACATCCCTCCAGTCATCTAAGTGAAACATGATCCGAGTCAACTAGGCCGTGTCCGATCATCACGTGAGACGGACTAGTTAACATCGGTGAACATGTTCATGTTGATCGTATCTTTTATACGACTCATGCTCGACCTTTCGGTCTTCCGTGTTCCGAGGCCATGTTTGTACATGCTAGGCTCGTCAAGTCAACCTAAGTGTGTTGCGTGTGTAAATCTGGCTTACACCCGTTGTATTCGAACGTTAGGATCTATCACACCCAATCATCACGTGGTGCTTCGAAACAACGAACCTTCGCAACGGTGCATAGTTAGGGGGAACACTTTTCTTGAAATTATTTCAAGGGATCATCTTATTTAAGCTACCGTCGTTCTAAGCAAATAAGATGTAAAACATGATAAACATCACATGCAATCAAATAGTGACATGATATGGCCAATATCATATTGCTCCTTTGATCTCCATCTTCGGGGCGCCATGATCATCTTCGTCACCGGCACGACACCATGATCTCTATCATCATGATCTCCATCATCGTGTCTTCATGAAGTTGTCATGCCAACGACTACTTCTACTTCTATGGCTAACGCGTTTAGCAATAAAGTAAAGTAATTTACATGGCGTTCTTCAATGACACGCTGGTCATACAAAAAATAAAGATAACTCCTATGGCTCCTGCCGGTTGTCATACTCACCGACATGCAAGTCGTGATTCCTATTACAAGAACATGATCATCTCATACATCACATATATCATTCATCACATCCTTTGGCCATATCACATCACAAAAACACTTGCTGCAAAAAACAAGTTAGACGTCCTCTAATTGTTGTTGCAAGTTTTTACGTGGCTTCTATAGGTGTTCTAGCAAGAATGTTTCTTACCTACGTAAAACCACAACGTGATGTGCCAGTTTCTATTTACCCTTCATAAGGACCCTTTTCATCGAATCTGCTCCAACTAAAGTGGGAGAGACAGACACCCGCTAGCCACCTTATGCAACTAGTGCATGTCAGTCGGTGGAACCTGCCTCACGTAAGCGTACGTGTAAGGTCAGTCCGGGCCGCTTCATCCCACGATGCCGCCGAAGCAAGATAAGACTAGTAGTGGCAAGAAAATTAACAACATCTACGCCCACAACTGTTTTGTGTTCTACTCGTGCATAGTAACTACACATAGACCTAGCTCATGATGCCACTGTTGGGGAACGTTGCATAAAATAAAAAAAATCCTACGTCCACCAAGATCAATCTATGGAGTCATCTAGCAACGAGAGAGGGGAGTGCATCTACATACCCTTGTAGATCGCGTGCGGAAGCGTTCAAGAGAACGGGGTTGAGGGAGTCGTACTCTTCGTGATCCAAATCACCGGAGATCCTAGCGCCGAACGGACGGCACCTCTAAGTTCAACACACGTACGGTTGGGAAGACGTCTCCTCCTTCTTGATCCAGCAAGGGGGAATGAGAGGTTGATGAAGATCCAAAGAAGACGACGGCGTGGTGGTGGATGCGGCGATGATCGCAGCAGAGCTTTGCCGAGCTTCTGCGAGGGGGAGAGGTGTAGTAGGGGAGAGGGAGGCGCCAAGACTTGGGGTGCGGCTGCCCTCCCTCCCCCTCTTTATATAGGCCCCCTTGGGGGGGGGCGCCAGCCCTAGGAGATGAGATCTCCAAGGGGGGTGGCGGTCAAGGGGGTGGCTTGCCCCCCAAGGCAAGTGGAGGCGCCCCCCACCCTAGGGTTTCCAACCCTAGGTGCAGGGGGGCAAGGGGGGCGCACCAGCCCACCAGGGGCTGGTTCCCCTCCCCACTTCAGCCCTCCGGGATAGGTGGCCCCACCCGGTGGACCCCCGGGACCCTTCCGGTGGTCCCGGTACAATACCGGTGACCCCCGAAACTTTCCCGATGGCCGAAACTGCACTTCCTATATATAATACTTCACCTCCGGACCATTCCGGAACTCCTCGTGACGTCCGGGATCTCATCCGGGACTCCGAACAACTTTCGGTTCTGCATACTCATATCTCTACAACCCTAGCGCCATGAACCTTAAGTGTGTAGACCCTACGGGTTCGGGAGACATCTGAACATGACCGAGACGCCTCTCCGGTCAATAACCAACAGAAGGATCTGGATACCCATGTTGGCTCCCACATGCTCCTCGATGATCTCATCGGATGAACCACGATGTCGAGGATTCAATCAATCCCGTATACAATTCCCTTTGTCAATCGGTATGTTACTTGCCTGAGACTCAATCGTCGGTATCCCAATACCTCGTTCAGTCTCGTTGCCGGCAAGTCACTTTGCTCGTACCGTAATGCATGATCCCATGACCAGACACTTGGTCACATTGAGCTCATTATGATGATGCATTATCGAGTGGGCCCAGAGATACCTCTCCGTCATACGGAGTGACAAATCCCAATCTCGATTCATGCCAACTCTACAGACACTTTCGGAGATACCCGTAGTGCACCTTTATAGTCACCCAATTACGTTGTGACGTTTGGCACACCCAAAGCACTCCTACGGTATCCGGGAGTTGCACAATCTCATGGTCTAAGGAAATGATACTTGACATTTGGAAAAGCTCTAGCGAAACGAACTACACGATCTTTGTGCTATGCTTATGATTGGGTTTTGTCCATCACATCATTCTCCTAATGATGTGATCCCGTTATCAATGACATCCAATGTCCATAGTCAGGAAACCATGACTTTCTATTGATCAACGAGCTAGTCAACTAGAGGCTCACTAGGGACTTGTTGTGGTCTATGTATTCACACATGTATTACGATTTCCGGATAATACAATTATAGCATGAACAATAGACAATTATCATGAACAAAGAAATATAATAATAACCATTTTATTATTGCCTCTAGGGCATATTTCCAGCACTATTACTTCTACTACTATGGCTAACGGTTAGCAATAAAGTAAAGTTATTAGATGGCGTTTTCAATGACACGCAGGTCATACAACAAATTAAGACAACTCCTATGGCTCCTGCCGGTTGTCATACTCATCGACATGCAAGTCATGATTCCTATTACAAGAACATGATCAATCTCATACATCACATATATCATTCATCACATTCTTTTGGCCATATCACATCACAAAGCTTACCCTGCAAAAACAAGTTAGGCGTCCTCTAACTGTTGTTGCATGTTTTACGTGGCTGCTATGGGTTTCTAGCAAGAACGTTTCTTACCTACACAAAAGCCACATCGGTGATATGCCAATTGCTATTTACCCTTCATAAGGACCCTTTTCATCGAATCCGATCCGACTAAAGTGGGAGAGACAGACACCCGCTAGCCACCTTATGCAACAAGTGCATGTCAGTCGGTGGAACCTATCTCACGTAAGCGTACGTGTAAGGTCGGTCTGGGCCGCTTCATCACACAATACCACCGAAACAAGATAGGACTAGTAACGGTAAGCAAATTGAACAAACCAACGCCCACAACTACTTGTGTTCTACTCGTGCATAGAATCTAGGCATAGACCTAGCTCATGATGCCACTATTGGGGAACGTAGCAATAATTCAAAATTTTCGTACCTGTCACCAAGATCAATCTAGGAGATTCTAGCAACGAGAGAGAGGGAGTGCATCTTCATACCTCTTGAAGATCGCGAAACGGAAGTGTTACAAGAACGCGGATGATGGAGTCGTACTCGCAACGATTCAAATCGCGGAAGATCCGATCTAGCGCCGAATGGACGGAGCCTTCGCGTTCAACACACGTACAGCCTGGGGACGTCTCCTCCTTCTTGATCCAGCAAGGGGAGAGGAGAAGTTGAGGGAGAGCTCCGGCAGCACGACGGTGTGGTGGTGGAGCTTGTGGTATTTCTGCAGGGCTTCGCCAAGCTCTACGGAGGAGGAGGAAGTGTTGGAGGAGGGAGGGGCAGCGCCAGGGAAAGGGTGCGGTAGCCCTTCCACCTCCCCACTATATATAGAGGCAAGGGAGAGGGGGGCCGGCCCCCTCCAGGTGGATCTAGAGGGGGGGCCAAGGGGGGAGGCTTGCCACCCAAGCCAAGGGACGCCCCCTTTAGGGTTCCCCCCAAACCCTAGGCGCATGGGCCCTAGGGGGAGTTGGCACCCAGCCCACCTAGGGGCTGGTTCCCCTCCATATTCAGCCCATAGGGCCCTCCGGGGAAGGTGGAACCTCCCGGTGGACCTCCGGAACCCCTTCGGTGGTCCCAGTACAATACCGGTAAACCCCCGAAAACTTCCGGCGGCCGAATAAGGACATCCCATATATAAATCTTAATCTCCGGACCATTCCGAAACTCCTCGTGACGTCCGGTATCTCATCCGGGACTCCGAACAACATTCGGTAACCACATACTATTTCCCATAACAACTCTGGCGTCACCGAACCTTAAGTGTGTAGGCCCTACGTGTTCGGGAATCATGCAGACATGACCGCGACATCTCTCCGGCCAATAACCAACAGTGCGATCTGGATACCCATGTTGGCTCCCACATGTTCCACGATGATCTCATCGGATAAACCGCAATGTCGGGGACTCAATCAATCCCGTATACAATTCCCTTTGTCCACCGGTATGTTACTTGCCCGAGATTTGATCGTCGGTATCCCAATACCTCATTCAATCTCGTTACTGACAAGTCTCTTTACTCGTTCCGTAACGCATGATCCCGTGGCTAACTCCTTAGTCACATTGAGCTCATTATGATGATGCATTACCGAGTGGGCCCAGACATACCTCTCCGTCATACAGAGTGACAAATCCCAGTCTCGATTCGTGCCAACCCAACAGACACTTTCGGAGATACCTGTAGTGCACCTTTATAGGCACCCAGTTACATTCAAGGTAGTCAGAATCCCGACTCGACTCCTAGAATCCTACGACTTCATGACCCTACGGAAGCATGTCGATCCAAGTCCCACTATGAATCCGGATTAGGTAGAATCCATGTTGAGTCGCGATCCAAATCATAGAATGATGTACAAAACTGTAGAATCCCGACTATGCTATGGACTTTGTCCGATTCTACTAATTTATCTAAGCCGTTTGTTTAGTTGTAGCAGAATTGTATGCCATCATCCAAACCATTTTCACATGCCTCATGGCCCTTTATTCCCCTCCCAAGCCGAAACACTCAGTCGTCGACACCTTTGATCTGGCTCTCAGAACCTAGATAAAAATTGAGGATCAGACTTGTCGGCAAATGGAATTAGCGTGGGAAGGAGGATGCATCAAGATTGATCAGAGAAGGAGAGCAATACCCTTCAAGGTTCAGCATTGCAGGGGCAGCTATACAAGTGATCGGCTATTCACGTATTCTAAAAACCCATAAGTAAATTTTGTGCATCGAACATTTCAATGTTCTATATATTTCCCTCTCATATATGTTCCATACATGCAAGCTAATAGCAGGTTAGCCATAAAAAGAGGTCGAATATAACTAGCATTTATGTGTACGTCTTTGCTCGATATTTAGTGTCAAAACTATATAGAACCCATATGAATTTCTTCCGTGGATACAAAATATCTTATTTGAGTAAATCTAGTAAAATCCTCGATTCCACGACTCGATACTACGACTCGATTCTGTCTAAGGAAAATCGATCCGACTCCGAATCCCGACTCTGACTACCTTGGTTACATTGTGACGTTTGGTGCACCCAAAGCATTTCTACGGTATCCGGGAGTTGCACAATCTCATGGTCTAAGGAAATGATACTTGACATTAGAAAAGCTCTTAGCAAACAAACTACACGATCTTGTGCTATGCTTAGGATTGGGTCCTGTCCATCATATCATTCTCCTAATGATGTGATCCCTTTTCAATGACATCCAATGTCCATGGTCAGGAAACCATAACCATCTATTTATCAACGAGCTAGTCAACTAGAGGCTCACTAGGGACATGTTGTGGTCTATGTATTCACACATGTATTACGGTTTCTAGTTAATACAATTATAGCATGAACAATAGACAATTATCATGAACAACTAAATATGATAATAACCATTTTATTATTGCCTCTAGGGCATATTTCCAACACCACCGTCTCACACCGCGACGACGAGATCTCATATCCCAATGACCATGTTCCCTTGTTTGCCCCGCAACCAGCTGCCTCCTCTGGTAGCCTCCCTCCCTGCGTGAGGCGGTGCGAGCCTTCTCTCCCCACAGAACATGCTGACATGTCCATCCCTCTTTTTGCCACAAGCTGTGATGTCGATGTTGCGAGCCTCCACTGTTCGTCTTTTGAGATCGGGACCGACATGAGAGCATGAACTACAGTCCTACAACCGGCGCTCAACGAAGTTGCAGTCGGCGACATTTGCTGGAACCCGGTGCGGGAAATGCTGGAACCGGTGGTTGGAAGTGTTGGAGGCGAAATTCTGGATGACACGCGCGACGAGCTACAACCGGCATCGACAGCGAGGACGATTTGCCGCGACCATCATGGCATTTTTGTTACGACCAACGAGTAAATTTGCAACAATCATTCATGGAAAAACTGTGACCCATGACGGTGGAAATGACGATTCACTGCAACCATCGTTGGATTTTTCTACGATGCGGGGATTTTCTACAACCATTTTATGAGGAAGTTGAGACCCTTGACGACGGTAACGACAATTTGTCATAATCATCGTTACCTTTTGCTACGGCCAGCGATGAATTTCACTACAAACCATTTCACGACGATGACTGGTGGCAGTTGTTTGTGGAAATGTGGGAAAAGGTGCAACAAAAGGGCAGGCTTCGACGGCAACAACGACGATGATCAACAGGAATGGCGGGTGCTATGACGGCCTGGTGCGCAAAGCACGAACGGCAGCCCCTGTGATGCAACAGACAGTGGCAAGCGAGAGGTGGTGCTGCGCGCTGGTGCCGACGGGACCGACGACGCCGACAAACACGGCCGCCGCGTGTCACGAAGAAGCATTCATGGAGGCGACGTGCTGCGAATGGTGACTCCTCTCTCCGTTCTCATTGTTGTGAATTGGGGCGGAAGAAAAGAATGCGGGGTTGGAAAGTTGGGTAGAAAGAGGGAGTTAGATCCGACGACGCGCACACATAATGAAAGTTGGGCCGGTCGACCGACGCTTGTTACCGCCCTTTAGAGAAGACCTGTGTATTGCTGATCTTCTTCCAGTGAATTGCGAGTTGTTCAACAGAAAAAGGTACAATTACAGCTCGATTTATTAGTCTCGTGCACACACATACACACATATTCACTCTTATAAATGTGCACATGTGCTTCCTACCTTTATCACTTTTAACTTTCAAGAGATTGAGCCGACAAAACTCTTGAGCTTGATAAAATCGTTAGAAATGTCTCATAGTACATGGGCACGCCATACTACTTAAAGAATAGCGTCCACAAACCCAAAATAAATCTTTGAAATATGTGAGCACAAATGCCATGTTTAGGACTTGAACCCGGGTGAGTTGGTTCGACCAAAGGAATCTAACAATTTAAGCTATGCTTAGTTCGATAGCGGGCGTTGTAGAACGAGCAACATGCTCGCGTCGCACATGCGCCTGTGCAACATGGATCTGGCCCAACAAGCGCATGCAGAGCTAGCGAGAGAAGCGCACGCTATTTTATTTCTCGTTTTCCCCATTTGGGTAAGTTTAATTTCGATTTGTAAAATCATGAAATAAAGGCTGCGAATATAAAAGGTTCACAAATTTCAAAAAATATTCATCAATTTTTTAAAACATTCATAAGTTTTAGAAACATTTATGAATTAAAAATTTATTTAAAATATCAAAAATTCTTTGCGAATCATTCACTATGGCTTTCGTCGATCAAAGTCGTGTGAGCTGCTTTAACTCATTTATAGCGACACAGAGTGTTCCCCTCGCCTAAGCATGATCCAAATGGACCAGCCCATAACCACGTGGCGACCTGTACACCAATTATTGTTATTTTCTTTTATTTCTGTTTATATTTCTCCAAAATATTATAACACATATAACGTTAAGCATGAATTAGAATTTTTTTAACGCAGCATAAAACTTGTTTATTTAAATATTTGAAAACTTGATGGCATTCAAAAAAAAGTACGTGACAAGAAAAAAATGTTTTGTACCATTCAAAATGAATGTATGTTAGATTATAAAAAATGTTCATGCGTTTAAAAACATGTCGATGAAATTCTGAAGGTGATTATACAATGTAAATAAAAATGTCTCCATAGTTATATAAAATATTTTTGTCACTGAAAATGTTTCAATGAGTATTTGGAAAATGTTTAACACATATTATAAAATTTTAATCATGTGCTTGAAATTTTTAAACATGTATATTTTATTTTTATGTATGAAAATGTATAATTTTTAAAAAAATAGACATTTTAAAATACATTGTAAAAAAATAATCATGTATTTCAGAAAATATTAAGTGTGTACAGAAATTACCCCGGATCTATACAAAACGTGTGCGATATGTATGGAAAAACTAGTCATGTATTGAAAAAGAGAATTTTTTTTAAGGAAATCGGTGAAATTAGAAGATACTAGAAACAAAGACAATAAAACAAAATTGAATAAAAAATAAAAAACCAAAGGATAACCCAGAGAAAACATATGCAACCAAAGAAAACCAAAAAAAAAAGAAAAAACACAGGGAAAGTCTCGAGCATTAGCAGCTATAGTACTTGGCCAGCCCACTAGCGTCAGAAGAAAGGCAAGTCGAAGCGACATTTCGCACCAGGGAAGATATAGCTCCCGCGCAATATCGCGCCCGCCATGAGATACACAACCGGGACGGGAACACTTAATTCTGACCTACAGAGCTTAAGGAATTCTACATATGGCGCACTCATCAGAATCCTTCAACACGTACACAATGTTCCTTTTTTCTCTTATTAAATTTCAAAACTATATTTTTTTTGAATATCTTTTAGAAAACGGTAATTATATAAAATATCAATATTTTATTAAGTGATTTTTCGTGTGTATAAAAATATTTCCATTTGAAAAGTAAGTGTTTTTGTATATCAAAAGTGTTACTATATTATGAAAAGATGTTCATGAGTTTGATGTATATTTTTATAGATTTAAAACAAATATTCGTACCTTGGCTAAAAAATATTAAGTGTACAAATATATTTACACTATTTTAAAAGAAATATCATGTATTTTACCGAAGTTCTTCATACATGTTATGATATATGTTAATGTAAAGTTTTGCAAATCTTCCTACAAACTTAAATAAAAGATTTCATGATTTTTCCTTAATAGTAAAAAATAAAGAGAGAGGGGCATCTCCGTATTTGTCGCAACAAGTGGTAAATAGTGTTTTAACCAATACCTCTTATAGTCATGTTTCCGCCTGACGCTAAGTGGGTCGGTTAGAATAAATAATCATGGAGAAAATCATGTATCCCAAAAATAAATGTGCATATCCTTGAGGCTATAAAAAACCCTCAAAAGACGGAGGCGACGACACGATCTTCTCTTTGGAAGATTGAGTTGGATTCCATCCTCATCCAGAGTGTCGAAGTTTAATGTGGATGGTGTTGTTGCAGGGAATGGGGAGGTGGTGCAGCCGGGGCCTTCTGCCGAGATCATAATGAGTTGAACTCGACGCATTGCTGATCCTACAACTTTGGGCCTGTGTCTTGTCATGAAGCCCTAGTTGTACCTGAAGATTTATCATTGTGTTGCCTACACATAGCCTGAGACCGCGAGTCTATTTAGAATGATATTCAAGAAGCGGCTGGTGGTTGTCATGGTAATACCGTCGATTAGATCATTACACACTTGACTGTATATTGACTGTTGATTCATGAAGGAAGGAGATCCAACTATGAGGCTCACAATATTGTTAAGTTCGCTTAATCTCTAGCTTAGGGTCGATAGGTACGGTTTGGGAGCCTTACGACCCCATCTGCATTTATGTAAACATTGTGCTTGATCGATAAAGCTTATTATTTGTCCTAAAAAAACTCTATGTATTTGTTTCAAAATAAAATATGAAATAAAAAAGAAAAAATATACTTAATCAACAATAAAAAAAGAGAAGAAGAAAACCCAAAAACAACAGCACAACAAAAAGAAAAGGGCAAAAAGGAAACCAAAACACAAAAAGTAGCCAAAATTCATCCAAAGAAATTATCTGGCCATGACCAACAAATTGGTCTATGTTTGGTTGGTTGTCAGTTTTCTGCATGTCAATGACTCAATGAAAGTTCCAGGTATATTTCTTGCTAATCTTGTCCAACTTATGGGCAAGCAAAATAGCTAACCAAATATTTAATGTGACAATTTTGGGCGAAAACTAAACTTACTCTAAATAATGCAATGGAATCTAGTAATTCATTTGTTCAAACTCTCTCTCTATATAAAAAAATGATCATGTGGTTTATTCAATCCTGAAAATTAAACAAAATGACCCTCACCTTGTTCTACCTTCAAACTGTTTTCTGTTTTCTAGAGGATGTTTTGCAGCTACTTTTTTTTCAGGGAGTTTTGGAGCTCCTAGCTCCTCTAGAACGGCTCTTGCAAATTATGATGACCCAGTTGCGCCCTGTACGTGATGGCGAGGCCCAACAGCAGACGCCCATTTGGCAGTGAAGGTCCACGACCGGCACAATCCAAGTTTTTTTTTTCCGGATAAGGTACACTCCAAGTTTGTCGCGACAGTGAACGACCGATCCCGACCTCCCATCACCACATCATATTCACCTTCTCGTACGTGTTCTCCAACAATGTCGCGCTTGTTTCCTAGCGTGTTTATTTATTTATTTGATGCGCATTACTATCTACGCAGTAACGTCCTATGCAACAAATATTTTGCGATTGGCGCACTCGAGGAATACGTTGAGGCATGGTAAATTAATCTGTGGCGCACGCCACTGCCTTGTTATAGTTGGCTCATGATCAACTCAGATCGTCCGGGCATATACTAATCCTCCTGTGAAACTTCGTGTGTGATGGGCACACGAGGAATCGACAAAACTGATGGGGAATCGACAAAACTGAAGTGGGGTTTGGTGCCAAAACCGCATGTACTACCCTGCAAATCCGTCGCCACCCGAGCATTATCTGCCTACAAATTAACGGATTTGCCAATGCCAAATTAGAAACCAGTAGTAGTACAATAGGCACAGTAGGTGGAGTGCTAGCTTTTTACGTTAGCAGACTCTTGTTTAATTAGTATAAAACACAGCACCCACTCCACGACTGCTGCTTTGGGTTTGCTTTATAGCTTAGTTTATGGGACATATAATTAAGCAAGCACCAAGGAAAGGTGCAATAGTTTTTTTTTTTTGTAAATGCAGGTGCAATAGTTAATCTGCAGGACATGGTATGTGGTACTCCCTCCGTCCCAAAATAAGTGTCTCAACTTTGTACTAGCTCTAGTATAAATTTGTATTAAGCTCAAGACACTTATTCTGGGACGGAGGGAGTACAATTTTTGGCCTGCAGGTATGATATAATTAGTGAAGTTTACCGTGATTTTCATTACACTTTGGAAAATGTTCGGTTGGGAGGGAGGCCTCGGCCTTCCCTTGGCCTCACTTCTTCAGTGAGCACCAGGGACAAAGAGAGTGGGTTTTCACAGCCCGGATGCATTGAAGGATCTTATTTAAAATTTTAAATAGTTTAGAAATTACATTTAGAGTTTTTAAAATTTCCAAAAAGAATTCTACATGACTATATGGATGTGTATTACACATGACAGTAAATACAATTGCAACAGTGAATTATTCTAAGGAAGAATAAGGCAAAAGGAAGACGAAGTTGTAAAATTCCGCCCTAGGTGCCTCACTCCTTTTATGAGTGAGGGAAATGCAGAGCGGCGGCAGGGTAAACTCGCAATATGGCGGTAAATCCCCCACTTTCCCACGTTAATTTGTGCGTTGATAGCGCACAAGGATGGGGGGGGGTCTGGCTTAACTACTGAGTGTTTTAATACACACAGTCCCTCTTGGTAGGACATGACCCTGGCGGGTCCCACACCCACGTTCAGCCATCATGAACCATCAGATCAAGGACGACACATGGACGGTGTGTGTGTGTGGGGGGGGGGGGCAGGAGGCGGAACCCAGGAGTGGTCTGTGTTCTCAAAATCATATCGGATAACCGCCATGCCAGGGGTGCGAGAAAACTTCGTGCCCACGGGCTCGCAACACGGGAATATATCCGACAAGAAGATCGGACCAAATTCTCACGACATTCATTGGAACCGAGGTGGCTTCAAGCACCTCGGAGATAGCTCAACGCTAGACCATAGATAAGGAAGAAGATACTTTCGTTGAACCAGTTTCAAGGCCGACGTTTAAAGCTGAAGAGCAGTTTGGAATAACCGAGGCCTAGACTTGAAGACTGGTTCATGGGCTACTGACAGTGTCCCCGGTAGTGGGCCTCTCACCATGTCGACTCCCGGCTTAATGGGCCGGGCCGAGGACCCCATATCGGTTGTGTCCTTGACCACTTCGGGCAGCCCATGAAGATTACAAGAAAGATGTAGAAGGCCTAACGTGTACTTCAAGGCGCTGGATTCGTGGAGAACCATGTCTCCTCAAACGTAGCCGACCAGGATCTTATAACCCTAGGAACCCCGGTACCTATATAAACCGAGGGGTGAAAACACACTACAATCTCATGGTATACCATATGTATACACCCCAATGCAATCATACAATCAGAATCAGGACGTAACATTATCTCCTAGGAGAGCCCGAACCTGAATAAAACTCTGTGCCCTTGCTACCATTACTCCTAGACCCCTAGCTTTGGATGTCCTACGCTGAGATCCGTCGGACTTAGCTCAAACCTCTTTGAAGGTATCCATTACGTTTAATGCTATGCAGCCAGATAATAAACAATATCCATTCGAATGGGCATGACATTACAACACTGGTTTTTAAAACTTTTTTTTATCATCACATTCTTAGGTGTTAAGAAAACGTTTTGCGCGGCGCGGCGGGGCGGCATGCATGCACGCATGCATGCCTGCCTGCCTGCAGGCAAGCAGCCCAAAACAAAAGCGACAAGCGCCACTCCTGTCGACGCGCATGCATGCACGTATGCAAAGTGACAAGTGCCAAAGCTTTGTAAAAACCGCGTGCGTCGTCATCTCCCACTGGGACGCCCGGGTTCCGTGTACCGGCCCAACGGCGCGCCATCCGATCACGATCACGGTCATCCATCCACGGAGGGAGACAGACGACAGGTGCAAGAGCCGAACCAACACGCCCGTCCGTCCGTCCGTCAGGCTCACGCTCGTCACACTCGGGTCATCACGAGGAGAAGTCGCAACCGCTCCACACTTTCTCGTCTGCCTCTCTCTCCCCGTCCCTGCCCTGGCTCCTTGTGGCCTCTGTGGGCTCTCATAAGTCATAACCAACACAATCGGAAAATCCCTCCACCATCATCCTGCGGGTCGTGTGCGGTTGCATTGCACAGTCTTATGCATTGCGCTGCACACCACTAGCAAGAATCAAAGATCAGTCGATTTCCGTCCCTACAACCCGGCCGATCTCGTCCAGTAGTGTGCTTTTGTCCGGCTTCCGGCGGCATGGGGAAGGAGGAGGCGGCGCAGTGGCGGCTCAACGTGAGCGACCTCCAGTTCCAGATGCCGGAGCGGCCCAAGGACCGGCCGCCCTTCGCCAGCCGCGTCTTCATGCGTGGCCACGGTATGGTTCATGCTTCCTCTTCCTTCCATTGCAGCGTTTGCTCCTCTGTTCTGCTACCGTTCCGCGCATGATTCATGTGTGCGCTGCTTCCGCCGTTGCTTAGAAAAATACAGATCGATTGTTGTGCGCTGCTCTGCCTGCTTTTCCGTTGCCATTTCCTCTTGGTTGCACGCTGGCCACTACTTATATCCCGTCTCATTCCTTTTGGACAAAGTAACAAGAGTTGTAGTGCCATCTCTTACTAACCGCTAGTGCTGCCTGACGATGCTGCCGCTGCCGCCATTTCGTCCGACCAACCGTGCACCGAGCGACGCTCATGGTCACTCAGTGGCGTCCACGCTCGTTGCCACCGCCGGCCGGACGCGCTGCTCGTCCTTGGGTTCCGCCCGGTTCCAAACTTGCAATCATTGTCACGCAGGTCCAACAGAAAGCTGCATACGAAGTTTCCTGGCCTTATTTTCTATTCCTCTTCTAAAAACAATAATGAAACAGCCCTCCAAAAGCAATTGTAAAATAATTCCCTTGTTCTCCTCAAGCCGTTTCAACTGATGAATTCCGGTCTTGTCGTGTCGTACGAGAGTGAGCCACACTATTTTCTTTTGATAAATGACATGAACAAGGGAATATCTTGTGGCCCGTGGATTGAATTCGTTTTCCCTGCTTACTCTAATTAATTGCTTGATGATCACAAGGAGGATATACAATATCTATATGTGTGTGTGCGCGCTCATTTATAGAAGAAATCCTGAACGCGTGACCCGATGGAAAGCAACCCATCGAGCGGTTGTCCGACCTGTCATGCCGTCTACGTGTGGCGCATGCACAGTCACTTGCTCACAACTGGACGCCATGCATGCATGCATGCCGGAGCCTGCTCTAAATAATTAAACTGCATATTCTTCCTTGTTCTCCTGAGAGCAGTTAATAGTATATCCAGCTGCTGCTGGCTATAAGCTGTCGCCACGCCATCTAAATACCCATCTCTTTATAGCCAACATGTACGATAGTAGATCAAAAGAGTGTCTTTTTTTTTATTATGTACCATCTTTCATTCTCACAAAGTCTTTTAGGAAGACGTCTTTAGAAATTTATTTCTTCTTAAAAGTTTTCGCTTACCTTCTCTCTCTCTCTTCTTTCCTCCAATTAGCGTAAATATCTTAATTTATTTCTTATATATAAGCATTGACTCAAATTTCTATTATACTTGCTCTGATGATGAAGCGTGCTGGCATTGTCGTGTCGTACGAGGGTGAGCCACCCTACCATAGTTTTTTGACAACTGATGACATGAACAAGGGTTGTGGTCCATGCAACCCTTTTTCCGTGCTTAATTGCTTGATGATCACAAGGACGGATGTGGATATGCGGGTGTGGTTATAACTTAAGGGTTTGGTTAGGTCTCAGTCTCTCTTTCTTTTTACCGGAGGATTTAATTAAGTCTCAGTCAAATGACACAACATACAAAAGAGAAAGGAAAACTAATGCATAGCTTGATGGAGAGCAACACATAGATCGAGCGCGTCCGCCGTCTGACCTGTCATTGTCATTGCGTCCACGTCTGAGCAACTGGACACCATGCTGAGTCGCTTGCTCATGTCTATGGATCGATCCACACGTCCGAATTCCGGTAAACCGAAGGTAAATGGGTAGGAGGTTTGCATGAGTCCCAACACCCATAGGCCTTCCGCAGTTTGATCTCACCCAAAACCCTCTTCACGCGTTTTCCTTTACAAGTTTTGTCACGCATTCATTGTCGCTCAAAGCGGACATGACAGGACGGCGGCTTAGGGCATCTCCAGCCGTTCGGCCCCCCAGGACGTCTAAATTCGGCATCTTGGGGGCGAGCCGGCGCTAGTTCGGCGCGAGAAGCAAGCTAGCGCCGACTCCAACGCGCCCGCCCCAGACGCGGATAATTCAAACTCGGCCGTTCGCTCTCAAGACGCCGCAAGTCCGACGATCGGGCATAGTTTGTCGTTACAAAAAAACGCCGCCGCCCTCGGCGTGTTCATTCATCACTCGGCGGGATGGGTCCCTGTGTTGGCGGTGTCGGCGTCGCGCGAGCTCGGCGGTGTCGGGCTGCCGGTGTTGGGCTGCGGCCGTGGCCGACATCGCTTGGCGGCGACGTGGAGTCTTCGCTTCGGCGTCCGTGCGGCCGTGGCGTCGTCGGCGTCGTGGGCGTTGCCATCGGCAGCTTCGTTCGAGATGAGGCCGCTGGACGGTACCACGCCTTGAGCTTTTCGTCGTTGCTCGAAGCAAGTCCGCCGCACCCATCGGAAAGCCATGTCGGTGTTCCTCTTCGCGGCGGCGTTTCGTCCGGAGCGAGTCTAGCTTGATGGCGTTGTTCTTCATTAGCGCCGACCACCGCGCCTCGGTCTTCTCTTCGCGTAGGGCGCCCGGGCACGGGCGTCGGCGGCGGTGCTCGATGGACTCTCAGATTCGCGCGATCGCCGCGTCGGCGTGCTTCCCCTTCGCTAACTTGTGTCCGTCCGGCCGCCCTTCCGGCGCGCCCGAGTCGGCGCGTCCGGCTTGTACGTCTCCTTGGCCTTGTCGAGGGCACGCGGACTTCCGCCCACTTCGCACTTGTCAATGCGCTTGTAGACGTGAAGGTGCTTGAAGTCGGCGTCTTGGTTGTCACCGGAACATGGCGAACATGCGCGCAGCTGCTGCGGACGGACAAAGAGTTGGCAAACCGCGGCGCAAGGGGCGAAAATCGCGGCGAACGGCGGCGCGTACGGTCTTCGACGCTGGCGCCGCTCTCCGGCGAGCCGCGACCTCCTTGAGCGATTCCGTGCCATTTGTTGACGCCAACCGGATCGCCCAAATGGTTCGCCATCGCCTTGGCACCGCACCGCATGTACACGCCTTTGAAGTAGGGGTCGACGAGCTTCCGCTCGTCGAACTTCGGCTTGATGCGGTCGATCGTCTCAAGCTCGGTTCGCGCCGGTGGTCGGGTCGAGGCAGACAACTTTCCACGCTTCGGCGAGGCATTCCTCCTCCTTGGACGTCCATTTGATGCGCGGCTCGCCCGTCCTCGCCGCCCTCTTCTTTTTCTGGCGCCCCTTCGTCCGAACAGGAGCGGGCTCCTCCTCCTCCTCCTCCTCCTCCTCCTCGTCCTCCTCCTCGGGTTCCTGCGCATCGTCGCCGTAGACGTAGCCGAGCTCGGCCTCCATGTCGCCGCTGAGGTCGACCACCTCGTCCTGGGTGGCGAAACCGGGAGACGAGGCGGCCGCGGCCGATCCTGTCGCGATGATGTCGTCCATGTTGGCTCCCGTGTCGTCGGCGTCGCCGAGGTGCGAGAAGGGCAGCGCCCTTGGTAGAGATGTGGAGTCGGCGTGGTCGCGTGGGGGCGGCGGTAGTTGTATGGCGGTATCGCGACACCGGCGAAGGCGGCGGCGGCGTCTTGGCGTAGCGGGTGACCATGAGGGAAGGTCACGTTCGGGTTGAACCCGCCGTGCGCGTCGCCGTTGGCGTAGCCTGGCGACGACGAACCCCATGGAGATCCGCCGCCTTGCTGCCCCCAGGGCGCGTACTGGTGGGCGTGGCCGACGACGGGAGCATCGGCAGAAGAGGAGGACGCCGCCGCGCGCGCCGCGTTGTCGCGGGCCTTCTTGGCTATCCCCCGGTTCCGCCTATCGGCGGTGACCGCTTCTCGGCGCTGCACTTCCACCCTCCACTCGGCGTTCGACAGGCCGGCGGCCGTGGGGCGCCCTCGGCTTCTCTGTTTGGTTGGGTAGCGGCGCGCGTCGCGGCGCTTGCGCGCGCGGCATGGTGTATTTCTTCGGCGGCATGGGGCGGCGGGCTGCAGCGGGTTGGCGGGAGAAAGGGAGAATGGCGGAGCAAAGCGGCAGCGGGAGAGAAGTGAAAAAAGCGATAAAAGCGGCGGAAAGGTCCTTGGTCGCCTCGGTCGGGTCCACGCGCCTTTTCGCGCTTGGCTCCCCAAGCGCCCCGGCGCGGGTTCGGCCTGGGTCCGCCGGCACGATTTTGGCCGAGCCGCGCGAAAAACCTCTGGGGACGCCACTGGGGCTTTTTTTCGGCGCCGGCGCGGCGAAATCGCCTGGGGAGGGCCTGTTGGGGGCGCGGCTGGAGATACCCTTACCTGTATTCACGCCAGTCAGATTGGCATCACCAGACGGCTGATCGGCGCCGCTTCAATGCGAACGCAACAACCAAGATTTCGAGAAGACTTCTCCGGCTGCTTGGCCCGGCTATTTAAGTAGTCCAGCCTCGCCGCAAACCCCATCTTCACTCTGTGCTTCGCATCCTCTTCTCTCCTCCCGTCTGCACACAACAGAGATGGACAAGGCCGGCAGTGGATTCAGCCGGTTCTCGCCACCGGTAGGTGGATCCCCGTGGTTGTTTGAATCGTGGTGTCGCCTCCCACGTTCTCCGAGCCCGTCGACGTCCACCATCCTATTCGCGCCCACAGTCAAGGAGGAGGTGGTGTCCGCACCGCAAAGGTGCCGACGGTCAGTGGCAGAGCTATCTCCCGGCGACCTGGGGCAGCTGCCCGGGCTGCTCCGGCTGTTCTTCACTAAAAATACATAGAAATCATGATTAGCATTACTAATTACTTGGACAAATGTTGGGCAACATCGCTATGTAAAGAGTTTGCCCCGGCTCCTTCAGTTGGCTGGCTCCGCCACCGCCGACGGTCTCAGAAGTCATACCCGCGAGGCCACCATCCGACACCTCACATAGTTTAGTTTAGTTTTAAATTTAAGTTAAACTTGTTGAATAGCGTTTGGTTTATATGGACCTTGCTTAAATTTTGTCTTGTTTTCACGAATTTCGTCCATTCATGATTTATCTGTTTGAAATAAGGGTGGACATGTGATGCACCAAGTTGGATGGCTACCCTCCTATCCGCTGTCCGCGAACACGTCTAGACGTGTCAGCGGACGACGGACGTTTTTTTTTTGAGCATCAGTACAGACACGAGCGCTCATATACACGCGCATACACTCATCCCTATGAACGCACACACGCACACCCTGCCCCTATGAGCACCTCCAGAGACCGAGCGGCATATCATCTTGAGATTCTGAAGTCACCAGAGGCGCCTCGTCGTCGACGGAACGTCTCCTCCCATCGAAGCGCGATCGCGGAAATCACGAGATAAATCCGGGAATAATGCGAGCACTGGGATTTGAACCCGGTGGGTTGGGGATCTGCTGTCCACCTAACCAACTCAACCACAGGTTGATTCGCAGCGGACGGACGTTTGGTATATCCGTTTTGATGCACTGCATTGGAGATGTCTTAACTCTTTTTTTTTTCTTTTTTTTTTAGAAGTGGAGATGTTCTAGTTAGGTTATACCCTTCATAGTTCGCCTAGAACCATGCACCTGTCAATCTATTGCTATATGTTTGCTCTGCGTCGCTGATGAGGTTTTTTGTGAGACCTCGAACGGGCCTGCTAAACGTGGCGACGCATGCTGCTGCCACTGGGCCGTTCAGCCTTCTGTCTGTCTGAAAATACCTTTAAACGTGACTAGGACTTCAGCTGAACTCATGGACCGTCATGGCATGCCCCGTTGCATGTCCCCGCCAACCACGGATCTTGGCGCCATTGGCTCGTGGTGCCGTCACGGCACAACCCGTGCGCTCGCCGCGCACTGGCGCTCGCGCTCGCCTCGCCGGTTGCCGCAGTGGGCAACTTGCCATCGTCGACCCCGATCGATCCAACTACGGTAGCCGTCACCGTCTGCCACGCACGCCCGTGCACGGAGGTGTCCTTCTGCACCAGATCGATCGATCGATAGCTTGGCTTACCAAAAAAGGCCACGCAGCCGCGTCGCCGTGCCATGTCCGCCGCGTGCCAGGAGTGTGCATCTTTCCGTCGGAGTTGGGTAGGAAAGCGGCAAGGCTCGTGGACCATGGTGTACCCACCCCGTTGCTTGTACCCGGCAACCACGGGTCTGTCTGTCTTGGCGCCATCGCCTCGCCGAGCCGTCACGGCAGCCAGCAGTAGCCAGGAGGGGTAAAGAGAGCGAGGTGGTTGAGACCCGCGTCGCGCGCACCTCGCCGGAGTCGGCAACTTGGCATCGTCCTCATCGTCGACCTGACCGCGGTACGTGTCGCCGTCCACCACGTACGTACGCCGGGCTGCCGAAAGCCTCTTTAACCCGGGACCGATTCCATAGATTTGCTTTGCTTGCCCGAAAGCCGGTGTGGCCGTGTCCTCAGGTTTGGCTACCGCGTCACCGGAGTAGGCCTCTTTTCCGTTTATCTGCGGCGTTGGGCTGGAAAGTAGCACTATTACTACTACGTACCACGAGCACGATTCGACACGACCCCGACCCCGGTTGCCCGACGCGGGCTTCGAAAGCGACCGAGGTGGTCGGCTAGGATCCACGGCTGGGCCCTTAAATGCGGGGCGTTGCGTATGGCCAGCTCCACAAGACCACGCGGGCAAGCAGGCAGCAAACGGGCGCGAACGAAAGGTTTCAGCCCCCGTGATATCTCCACTCGACGAACCTGTCTGTCTCGAGCGGTCGAGCTGCGCCGGAGACGTTCGGCTTGACGGCGGGCGGAGCTAGCGGAGCATGTCGACGGCGGGCGGGCGCGGGGAGGGGGAGCCGGAGCCGGCGGCGTCGTCGTGGAGGCTGCGCATGGGCAGCAGCGACGCCCTGCGCGCCCCGGACCGGCGGCCGCCTTTCTTCTCCAGGCTCCTCGGCTCCGCCTGCCCTTCCCTACACGGTGCGCGCGCTCACCCCTCGGCTTCTCTCTCGTTCCCCTCTTCTTCTTCTTGCTTCATCTGCTGTTGTGTCTTGCAAAGTTGCAATACATGTTTTCGTTGCCACCACCGTCTGTCGCTGACACCTTTGCGCCACCATATATGCTCGATCGAGCCGTCGCAAAGTTGGGGAGATATTCCATCACTTTCACCACCGGCGTCAAGATTCTGTGTACCAGCTAGCCCCCAAATGGCCAAAAGCAACCGGTTGCGACGCTACACGCAGGGTTAAACCACATAAGAGAGCGGTTGATAGATGCCTAGTCGTCAACTCGGCGTCGCCGACTTGATCGACGCCAGAACGTACGCCGAAAGTCTCTTTAATTACGAGTACCGGAAGAAGATGGATTCGATGGATTTGCTTTTGCTTACGCGAAAGGTGTTGGTAGTATGGCCGTGTCGCCATGTTTAGCTAGCCGAGCGCGTGACAGGAGTAGGAATGTAGGATGCCTCTTTCTGCTTTTGTTGTCACCGTCCACGAGCAGGGACGAGCGCGACACGACACGACCCGAGACACCGAGAAGCTAGTCGGCGCAGACCCACGGCTCGGCACTTAATAAGTACAGGGCAATAGACGCTGTTACGTGCCACGAGTAGTAACAAGAGGCACGGAAGATTTAGTCACCCAGTCCCGTACGTGAACCACTCTCGAGGAACCTGTAAGCGAGCCACGGGGAGGAGGGGCATGGCGACGGCGGGCGGGCGCGAGGAGGGGGAGCCGGAGCCGGCGGCGTCGGCGTCGTGGAGGCTGCGCATGGGCAGCAGCGACGCCATGCGCGTCCCGGAGCGGCTGCACCGGCGGCCGCCCTTCTTCTCGAGGCTCGTCGGCGCCGCCTGCCCATCCCACGGTGCGTCTCCCGCTCCTCTCTCGCCTTGTTCTTCTTGGTAGCTCGCTCGCTAGCTGCGTGTGTACTCTGCTCCGTGAGTTTGCCGCCATGCGTGACTGACTACGATCGAGCACCTCTGCTGATACGATCGCCGATACCTTTGCACGCACCATGCGCTCGATCGACTCGATATCATCCTTCATTTTTCTACTGGCACCGATGCTTTCCCCACGCACAGCTCCTTACTAATACAGTAGCTCGCTAGCACAAGAAGCAAACATGCCCACTAGAGTTTGGGTCTCACAGGCTCACACTCACAGCACAACGAAGAAGAGACTGAACATCTTACAGAGTTAGCGGTGCAGGTTTTAAGATTATTTACAGATTAGTAGGATACCTTACATATTTGAACCACATCTTACTCTTATTACTTTGATCGAGAAGTAGAACAAGAGACCGTCCTTGTGTGCTTTTCTTTAGAACTACGGCCGTTAGAGCATTGTCTAGGCATCATTTCCAGATTAGTAGGGGATCTTACAGCTGTTGGAGCGTATCTTATTCCCTTCTTTCCATACCTGGCCATGCCCATTGCCCATTGTCCATTTCAAGAACGAAAACCAAATAGGAGCGGCAAATGTAAGCAGGCAACTTCGATGCAACATCGCAAAAGAGAATGTTCTCTAAGCAGAAACAAAGCCAGCGCGTCATGCAGCATGGGCTATTATGGGTGCGAAACCGTGATGGCACCAACTTGTTTTCTAATGTTTCGACGACAATCCTGATCGATCACATTATTAGGTTAGTAACATTGTTTATTTTTGTCAGTTGGGTCTAACTCTGTTCCACTAGTGTGTGAGTGGCAGAGTCACCATTAGCAACAAATTGTCAGTGCAAATGACTCGACACTAGAATAGCATATCTCTTTTTAAGATGATGATAGACCAATGTTAAGCAACCCATTGCATTATTACCTGGATATGTGAGGAAATAAGCAATGGAGGGAGAACAAAAAATTGGTGGACCAAAGGGAAGGGGAAAGGTAGAGGATAGTGTTGTCAATATCAAGGGAAATCTAGAAGCCTAGGACAATTCATCATCGCCGAAGAATAACAGCCAAATTATATGGATGAAAACAGGGCGGAAACAGGCAAACTGGGCGCTGCCATATTTGTTCCCGTATTTTTCTTTTCCAGAACCAGAAAAGAATACAGAAACCCTGGAAATAGATACAAATTCAGATAGTGTATGAAACTGATATGAGCTAAATCAAATAGAATATAGATAGAATATATTGAATGTTCGCAGGAACTAAACGACTTCTTGAATAATTGAGAAAAACACAAGCAAACAAACAAACTAATTCAAATTACTTTTTTCGATGATCTCCTAAACCAGCGGCACCACGTTGAGGTGCCTGCGGGGGTTGGTGTGGCATGTTTGGTATAGTGAAACGCAGAAGGTGATTGGCATTGAGGTTGTTGGGCCGCAACATAGGTTTTATTGAGTGGTCTGGGCCACATGAGTAATGAAATTGTGGAAAGTTCCATATTTATGGAAACCGAATGTTGTTTCACCAGAAAAAATCCATTTCGTTTGTGTTTTCGTTTCCGCGTAAAAAAATATGTTTCTGTTTACGTTCTGTTACCTTCATATTTCCTCTCCGTTTTTTGTGTTTCTTGAAAAATCAAGAAAATTTCCGTTCCTTTTTCTTCCCTAAGACAAATCACTTCAAGCCCTCCTATATGGGCTAGTTGCTTTTGAAGAACCTTCCATGATGTCTTTGTGCTGTCAAGAGATAGTTGGTGTGGATATGGCCGCTACTGTAGTTTGTCCATCACTGTTTTGATCGCCTCAGTTTTTTTTCCTCGCATAGGCATAGCTTTGGTCTTTTATGACTTCGCTCTTTGCAGGTGTTTTTTTTTCATGTATTGGTGTTTACTGTATGTATCCTAGTTATGTAGAGGTGGGGTGTGTACTTGTTGTGTTTGTATCCCCTTGATGCGTCATTATGACTCGATAAAATTCACTCTTTGACGAAAAATATGGGCTAGTTACTGTACAACTCATTATCTTCTTTTCCTAGATAAAACATATATATTTATTTAATACAGTTGCAGATTTTGTCGAAAATATTGATAATGGAAACATTCATATTTTACTGAATTAATAATGACCAAAAAGTTGTCCCCATGTTTAAAAAATGTCACGTATATATGAAAAAATATATTTTAAGAAACTATTCATTTATTTATGTGACTGTGCGTGACTGCGATTTGGGTTCTATATATTATTCACGTAGAGCGTAGAACAGGATTTGGGTTATATATATTTGAGCGTAGCCAAAGAAGTCGAAGCTTGGGTCAAGGTTGGCCACCGTGGTTGGCGTGAAAGTGGACGGACCCAAAGGCCAGTGAGGAAGACATTTTTATTATACTTGCTCAAATATCGTGCGAAGGAAACTAAAGACAACATTTCTGATATTGTGCGAGAATTTCTTAAACGCATCAAATATATATTAATTTATAACAGATTTTTAGTTGGATCATCGCTCTATATGTATGCATTGTCAAATTGCCTTTTGTTAACAATTTACAATGTAAGTGAAGTGGACTTAAATTGTTACTCGATTATGCCCGTGCTATCTTTTTTTACATGTGAAATATAACATGTATTATGTTTACATAATACCAGCAAAATATTTCAAAAACCCGTGGCAATGCACGGGCATTCTACTAGTTATCTGTCATGAAAATCACTTGACCCAGGATCCCTGAGCATGTTGGAGACTGCACATGTTTATTGTCCCTATTGTCACTTGAATGTAGAGAATAACGAGTACGTATCACTGAATTCAGTTGCCCGGTGGTACCGAAAACCATCTTGAGCATTTGATCAAGCTTCAATCAAGGTCAAGTTAGCCTTTCAATGTTCCTTGTGACAACAAAGTTATTCATTTCAGGGAAACAGAGAAAAATCGCAAAGTACTACGAGAAGCAGGAGAGTCTTCTGAAGGATTTCAGCGAGATGGAGAGCATGAATGAGCTCGGTTGCTTGGATCAGAACAGTGCTCCCACCGAGGTACAAATCAAGAATCCAGTGTTACATGCGTAGTAACAGCTTCCTAACAAACTGTCCTAGCTGATACTACTTGCTGCACGTCCTCGCTGTTGTCTTGGTCAGGAAGAGCTGCGGCAATTGGCCAAGGGCGAAAAGCTGGCGATCAACCTGTCGAACATCATCAACCTGGTCCTGTTCGTCGGGAAAGTCGTGGCCTCCGTCGAGACGAGGTCGATGGCGGTGATCGCGTCGACGCTGGACTCGCTGCTGGATCTCCTGTCAGGGTTCATCCTCTGGTTCACGGCGCACGCCATGAAGAAGCCCAACAAGTACAGCTACCCGATCGGCAAGAGGCGCATGCAGCCAGTGGTATATATACATATATATGCTCTTCTTCATGCATTCCGACCATGTTTTGCATTGTGAATGTTGATGACTGATGGCTAGAGTTGCTGGCATTGTGGCAGGGCATCGTGGTGTTCGCGTCGGTGATGGGGTGCCTGGGGTTCCAGGTGCTGATCGAGTCGGGGCGGGAGCTGGTGACGCAGGAGCACACCACGTTCGACACCTGGAAGGAGATGTGGATGGTGGGCAGCATGTCGTCGGTGGCCGTCGTCAAGTTCTTCCTCATGCTCTACTGCCGCACCTTCAAGAACGAGATCGTCCGGGCCTACGCGCAGGACCACTTCTTCGACGTCATCACCAACTCCGTCGGCCTCGTCAGCGCCCTCCTCGCCGTCAAGTTCAAGTGGTGGATGGACCCCGTCGGAGCCATACTGGTAAATACTTATGATCTACTTCTACCATGGAAACCAAATTAGAGTAGCCAGAGATGTTAATCTGAATGAACTGTGGCTGCATGCATGCAGATCGCGCTGTACACGATCACGACGTGGGCGCGGACGGTGCTGGAGAACGTGGGCACGCTGATCGGGAGGTCGGCGCCGGCGGAGTACCTGACCAAGCTCACGTACCTGATATGGAACCACCACGAGGAGATCCGGCACATCGACACGGTGAGGGCCTACACCTTCGGGACGCACTACTTCGTGGAGGTGGACGTGGTCCTCCCCGGCGACATGCCGCTCAGCCAGGCGCATGACATCGGGGAGGCGCTGCAGGAGAAGCTGGAGCAGCTGCCGGAGGTGGAGCGTGCCTTCGTCCACGTCGACTTCGAGTTCACGCACCGCCCAGAGCACAAGGCCGACGTCTGATCTCATCTCATGCTCTTCTCCTGAAATATGCATTGTATTGTATGTGATCTCCCAAGCTGCCCGTACGAGTATGGAATGGAGAATGTATGTGTGTGCATGCCCTGTTTTTTGCCAGGCCTTTCACTTGAATCTCCCGGTAAGCAGTTCTGGTAGGCAGTTGTATGACAGCCGTGACCTTAAAGGCCATGTCGCGTCTTAATTTATCACTCCCAAGCCGAGTACGTATAGGTATTTCCCAAAGTGTACTCTTTGGTTATCGGGCATCTCTCCTTGCATGCTTTCTCTTCTCTCGACTAAATAGAAAGACAACATGTGATCTCTCTTTCCATTCTCAAGATTGTTTATCTCGTGGTAACACGCACTCTTCGTACTTGGTAATCAAAGTAAAATAATTTGTAGGAATATGACAGGGATACGAGAAACAGACCACACCGACGCGAACGAGCCCACAACGCGTCGACTGACCCAGAAAACAAGCGGTCAGTCGATCAAAACGGCCCAGCCCAGCACTGTTCACACCACATAAGAAAAAACAAAAGCACGAATCGCAAAGCACGATCTGACGGACCACACGTCGACTGACCACAACTCCAAAATTCAGGCGATTGACATATAGCTATTGTGATTTGGTAAAGGCCGATGTAATCCACACCGAGCCCGCGCAAACTATAACAATGATCACAAAAGGAAAGCATATCAAGCATGTCATCATATAATATGAACAGAAATATTACTAAGTGCAAATGATTCCTGGAGAAACATTACTGTGTTGCTAACAATGTGGATGCCCAACGATGGTGATAAAACTTGTTGAGAAAGCGTGCCATAGATTGGAAGAGGAGCAGCAAATTAGAATGGAAGACAGAACATCATGCGTCAGAATCCTTAAATAAAACAATAAACTCTATGGTTCACACCCATGTAAAGTCAATAGAATTTTCTAGGAGATGTTCATCCCACACCTTATTCCCTGTCATTATGCCTTTTTTTTTCAGGGTGTCAACTGGACGTATCGTGCCTTCTCCCAGTGCTGCACATGGCGGTCAATGCGTTGCGTGATGAGCGGGCCGAGGGATAGGCCTTCTTCTGGATTAGGCCTTGTTTGGTTCATAAGTCTTAGGACTTTTTTTAGTCCCAACTTATAAGTCCCAAGTCCCTAAAAGATCCCTACCTGTTTGGTTCCTGGAACTTAACATGGACTAGAAGACCATATTACAACTATAAGTCCCTATAAGTCCCTCCTTGAGAGTCTTATTTCATAAGTCTCAAATGACCACTTTAAGTCCCTATAAGTCCCTCCTGTTTGGTTTAGATGGAAGTTATAGGGACTTTTTTAAGTCCCTAAACCAATAAGTTCCGGGAAACAAACACCCTCTTAGTCACCTTGTTTTGACGTCCGGTATTTGTGCGTTGTCAACGGAACCATGTTCACGCTAGTTCTTCTAAGACTTTTGGCGAATTCTGTATAGGAAAAATGGCGGCTAAGCCACTTGCATTATCAACATCCTTCTCATCAGTTAACTAATTCCACCACTTGGATTGGTGTCGGTGCCCTTATTACTCCCTCCCTTCAGAAATACTTGTCCTAAAAATGGATAAAATGAATGTATTTATAACTAAAATAAGTCTAGATACAACCATTTCTAAGACAAGTATTTCCGGACGGAGGGAGCAGTATACATAGAAAATACCTAGACCAATAATCCGAAGCAAGAGGTTGCCATAGTTAAGTACGTGTCGATCGGCCTCTAATCTGCATCGAGAGAGCGAGCAGTTGAGCGAAAGAGACAAGGAAACCTAGTCCACGAAAGAGCAGGATGATGAACTTCCCTGCGACCCAGTGCTCGCTGCCGGTGCTCGTCGGCCCGTCGGAGCCCACGCCGGCCAGCCATCTGCCTCTCACCTCCACTGACAAGGGCTGCCTCTACCTGCCAGTCACGTCGCTCCACGTCTTCGACCGCCCGATCCACGAGCCGGCCGAGACCATACGGCGTGCGCTGTCCCATGCGCTGGTCCACTACTACCCCCTCGCCGGTCGCCTCGACGTCAGCGGTCCGGACGTCCAGCTCGCATGCACCCGTGATGGCGTTGAGCACGTCGCCGCGACGGCGAGCTGCACTCTGGAGGATGTCAGGTTCCTGGACTCGCCGCTGGTGACCCCTCTAGAAGCCTTTGCCGTCCGGTCCGGCGATCGCGTCCGCATGCCGGACTGCCCGCTGGTGATGATGCAGGTCACCGAGTTCGCCTGCGGATACGTCGTCGGGGTGACGTGGAACCATGCCGTCGCCGACGCCTTTGGGATTGCCCAGTTCCTAGGAGCCGTCGGCAAGCTTGCGCGCGGGCTGTCCATGCCGTCCGTCGTTCCGGTCAGGCACGACGCGGCGCTCCCGGAGATCCCGCACCTGTTGGGTGCCGTCGGGCCGTACCTGGACTTCACGCACGCCGAGTACGCCTACACGGACGTGACCATCCCTTGGAGCTTCATCAACCGCGTCAAGGCAGAGTCCCGGGGCCACGCCGGCGTCGACCAGCCGTGCTCGACCACGCCGGTGCCGGACCCGCGCGATGAACGGCGACCCGGCCTCCACCTCGCTGCTGGTTTTTACGGCCAACGTGCGAAAGCACATCGGCGCCAAGGACGGCTACTACGGCAACTGCATCGCGCTGCAGATGGCGGTGTCGACGTGTGGCGCGGTGGCGAACGGCGGCACCGCTGAGACGGCGAGGCTGATCAAGCACGGCAAGGAGCGGGTACCGTACATCCTTGGAGACTACGAACCCGTGCTGTTCGGCGAGGAGGTCGTTGGTGCGCTCCGCGGGTACGCGCCGCTTTTCATGTCGAGCTGGGGCGGCATCGGGCTGGACGGGGTTGACTTTGGCGGCGGGAGGCCGGCGAGGGTGATGGCCAACATGGAGGTGACGTGGGTACCATGCTGCATCCCGTGCCTGCCGTGTTCGAGGAAGGACGGCGACGGCGTGAATGTGCTGGCGTTCTGCGTCAAAGAGGAGCACGTCGAGAGATTCCATGCCGAGCTGGCGACGCTCCACTGAAGCATGCAAGCAAGCTGCAGGCTCGATCGAGTGCGCGACTGGTTGCGATGTGCAGTGCATTCGGTCGGTCGATCTCCACGCTCGCTTCTTCTTTCTTTTTTTCTTCTTGCTTGACTTGATTGATTGATTCGGTTCGTTGCGCGCGTCAAGGAGTAAGTAAAGGAACAAGGAAGGAAGGGAATCCTTTTTTGTTTGGATTCAGTACGTTTTGTTGTGCACGTTTTGTTGCGCCGCCTTTATCCGTCGTCTTCACCAAACCAGTCCAGCGGCAACAAACGGCCGGCCGCCGGGGACTCGATAGATAGATAGGCCGGCCACCCTTTTTGACGGAACACGCGCCACCCTTTTGCCTTGATCGAATGCCTGCCATATACTAGGACTAGGAGTACTTTTACGTAGAGCAAAAAGTTTTCATCTCTTGGAGGTCCTGATGCATGCACTTGTTCCTCTCCACCGGTCGCCGGCCGGAGACGACGGGGATGAAGAGATGGGTGTCCATCGAGACGACTACGTACATGGCCGTCCTCGCTAGCTCCTCCGTCATCTCAACAGCATGCATGCAGACAGTATTCTCAAGAGACGCATGCATGCATTGGTACTAGCCTGCACAGTCCAACATGCATTATCCTCAACAGACGTAGACGTACCGCCGACGCCGGACGTCCAATGCGTTTGCTTCATCTGAGCCCTACGTACGTACACATGCATGCATGTCACTACCTACCTAGCACACTACGTTCCTTAGCAATCCATCCATCCATCCATGTCCACGTACCCCCCGTAATGACAACGGCAAAAGGTCAGCCCATGACTACATCATCTATCTACTAACGCCAAGGCTATACATCTACGTCGGTCGTCGCCGAACGCCGATGCCGTGTCTACAACCAGCTCACCTACACTACACGCTCGAACGCTCGTCTCCCCCCTCCACATCCAGGCCATTGAGCTCGCTGACGTGCATGCACCCGTGGCCGCCTTGGAAAATTCATCATCACCGAAAAGATCTAAAAGCAAAGAAATAAACTCTGTGCACGCCGGCCGGTCGGTGATGTGCCTCAAGGTAATTAAACAGTCCCGTCGACATCATGGGCATGCATATCTCACATTGCCGCCTCGTGGTGCTACAACACACATCGTCGTCGTTGTAGGAGGGCCACGATACTTTCTTTGGATTTGGTAGGGCCGCTGCCATCAGAAGAGCAACGAGGTTTTGTTTACTAACGCTTCAATGGATCGGGAGTAAGTGAGGAGCAGCGGTTGTGTGAAGCGGGAGGAGGAAGGAGAGGTAGGATCGATCAGGACAGGGGCGGGCCTAGAGAGAAAATGACCAGGTGTTCTAGCATATGATCACTCATATTTTTCAACTAAAGATGGGGTGTCACACACTATATTTTGCATGAAACTTACAAAAAAAACATCTTGCACCAGGTGTCATGTTCACCCGGGTAGCTCAATTTGGGTACGCCCCTGGATTAGGAGGAAGAACTGACAAGCTAGAGGGGCGGCTAGATTAGCATCATGATGAAGAAGGGAGAGAACACATAGATTTGAGGGGTTAGGGTCAGGGTTGGAGGAAGTAGAGATGGCGAAATGTTCCTGTCCGATTTCTTGTGCCATGTGTTTCCCATCCATTATTTGTTGTCGGAAAGAATGAACTTTCTAGCCATATACTACCCTTGGTGGTAGAAACCACACTCTCATACCTGGATGCAATTTTACCATAATTAGAAAATCACAGATTGCCGGCTTATCATTATTTGAATGTAACTTGTTTGTTGTAAATCAACATTTGAACGGATGTCCATGGTATTTCGAGAAAAAACTATCATTTTAATTATCTCAATTTCTTGGATCATGTGTTCACCCGTTCGATATATCCTGCCCTAAAGTTTTCCGCTCGATTTCTCACGTCATTTGTTCCCTTCCCAATTTCTCACCCTTTTGTTTCACGCTAAATTTTTTGCTCCCAATTCCTCACGTCGTATGTTTCTTGCCCGGTATAATTTACTTCAAACCTAACAACATAAAATGTCATTGTGACAAGGAAAACAACAACCTAAAATAAACATGAAGCGGGGTCGGATGCTATATGGACAAGACACTGTCATGAAGTGTAACATAGTTTTCCTTTCCTTCTTATTTTATTTATTATTATTTGATAAATTTTTATCAATAAATTAATATTTGATACCATCTCACTACCTCCATCGGGCTTTACTAGTCCCCATCGTATTTTGGATCATATTTTGACCATAACTTTAACTAAAAAAAAGTCATATGCAACAAAAAAAATTATTAGAAGTACATTCAAATACGAATTCAACAATATAATTTTTGGTGTCATTCATTAACATTTTGCTTGTCAATAAAAAATAGTACATTATTTTTTTTGATAGGAAATATCAATTGTGTATTATTACATGTGCCGTTCACCATGTAATAACCATTACAAACCGAGAGGCCGTTCCGTCCGTCGAATCTGAAAGAAGAAAGAAAGAAAAAACTGTAGACACTAGATCCCAACCGAATCAAGTCATGAGGCTGTTCTGTCCGTCGGATCCTTGTGAATGGTTATCGTCAGCTAGATTGAGGGGTTCGATCCGTGGGATGTCTCGCTCGACCAATCAGAGAAGAGGATTGGGTTAGGTGTGGATCGCTGCAGCTATTCATTCCCGTCAACTAATTATGGATCGCACAACGATCCATGAGGGGGCGATGACGGGCGGCCGAGCGGCGTTTCCCAGACGAGGCCGCGCACCTACCTCGGGAGCCCGCTCCCGTTTTTATGGCGTCCGTGCACCGTGAGATGTATATATTCGGTTGAGATTAATTTTAGTGGGTCCATCAATCCGTGGGTAGATGCCAGGGACACATCAAAAAAAGACTTGAACAAAATGAAAGGAAAGGAAAGGCCCGACCCAACCCAACCAAACCCACACACCCACGGATCACACCAAACTCCCAATCACTCTGCCGGACCCAACCCTCCCGTATCGGCGCCGCCACCCACCACTCTGCCGGACCTCGCCGCCGGCCATGGCCTCCGCTCTCTCCCCTCTCCTCCTCCCCTCATCCCACGACAGGACAAGACAGGAGGGAGGGAGGGAGATCCTCCGCGACGGACAGCGGGCCAGGCGGCGGCCATGGCGCGCCCAGATCGGCCACCGCCGTCGTCGTTGACGTCCTCTGCTCCCAGCGCCGGATCCACCTCGGGCAGGCTCCATCTCTACAGCCACGCACCAGGCAGCCTTCGCCATGGAAGGTCTCCTCCCCACCCTTCTCTCCCCCGTACTGTTTGGTTGGTTTCGATTTGGCCGCTCCCCTCGCTGATGTGGTTTCCCGACGCACGCGCGCAGGTGCTCCGTCTGCTTCCTTCTTCCCTTCACTTCCCGGACGCCGCTGCTCCGACGCCATGGACAAATGTAAAGCACTTGTCTTCTCTCCCCTTACCCTCTGTTCCTCTCCTTTCTCCGGTTGCTTACTGTACCCCGCCGCAACAAGTAACTATTTCTTCAGAGAGGAGAGGATGAGAGGTTCTGCAATCCAGCTTATTTGTCTTCCTGAACTAATGTTATAAGCGCAGTCCTTTGCAGCACCTCAAGTTTCAGACTGAATAAATTACTTATTTCGGAAATTTACCCTATGCAGTACTAGTTCGTTTCCGAGATGGCCGTTGTGCTCGTCATTCGTTAATTAGCAACTCAGCTCAATTCACGGTGGTGGCAACATGTTATAAGATCAACATTAACACTAAAAACTGGAATCTGTATGTGTGGTGTATGCAAGTTCAATTGATTTTGCAAATCTGCTTTCCTTCAGTTATGCCTCAGACTTTGCAACCATTTTCTATTTACTTTAGAAACTAAAACTTAAGCGAGAGAGAGAGAGGGAGGGAGGGTTACTAGTTGAAAGCTTATAAGCTAGGTGTGATAGTTTTTCTAACAAAAAAAAGAACCTTTTCTGTTTATGACCAGGCATTGACATGTTTTGCCTGTGAGTTGTTTTCACCTCCGGCTGGTCCTCTACGACGCCCACCGAGCCCTCACGTGCTGCTACTTCTCCTGGATGGCCTTGTTCTGTTCGAGGATGGGCGGTTCTTCCTTGACCTCGACGACACGTGCCAGCAGCAATCTCTGGTGAGCTCACCCATGGCGGACGCGGAACGCCGACTATGGTGGGTGGGCATGAATCCCTCCTGTTCTCCCCTTCTCCGACACCGATGCTCCGATGCCATGGACAAATGTAACCACTTCTCTTCTCTCCCTTACCGTCTGTTCGTCTTCTTAAATCTGGCTGCTTACTGTACCGCCGCAAGAAGTAATTATTTCTTCAGAAAGAAGAGGAGAGGTTCTGCAATCCAACTTACTTGTTACTACCTTTGCAGCAACTCAAGTTTCAGACTGAATAAATTACGTATTTGGGAAATTTACCCCCGATGCAGTACTAGTTCGTTTCCTAGATGGCCGTTGTGCTTGTCGTTGTTAATTAGCAACTCAACTCAACTCAGTCCGGTGGCAAAGGATTATTCTGGAGTTTGCATCTTTGTAACTGAACATTTATAAGATCAATATTAACACTAAATATTGCACTCTGTATGTGTGGTGTATGCAAGTTCAAGTGATTTTGTGAATCTGCTTTCCTTCTGTTATGCCTCAGATTTCACAATCATTTTCTGTTTAGTTAGAAACCGACCAACAGTGAAGAGCTAGAGAGAGAGAGACATTATGGGGTGTGGTGGCCATTAGTTGCTTCCCCTGTATGTTGACACACTGGCCTTTCCTTTTGTTATACACGCCGCCATGTGCTTGACGCCATATGATGCTCCCATTTGCTTGTCATGTAGAATCTGCTGCTGGGAGTATGCTACAACCTACCTGAGAGTTATTCCGCTGGTAGAGTAATTTGTTGGACATGTTGATCTCAAGCAAAACTACTTAATCAGGCCCTTCCTTTTTTTTTGCTTAAGAATAAATTGAGTTCAGTATCAACAAGGTTACTAGTTGGATCCGTAGTAGCTGTTCCCTGAACATGCATGCTGTAGCTAGGACTAGAAGGCCACGATTCAAAGACTTCTTTTACCTGCAGAGGCAAGCGGTGTGCCCTAGAAGAACTCTTTTTTCACATCATTTACATCATGCTTTGCTTGCAGGTTGCAAATATTCAGAGTCCATGTGATACACATTTCTGGGTTTATGAAGATGGTCGTTATGAGGAAGAAGGGCAGAACAACATCAAAGGAAAAGTAAGCTTGTCAGTAAGTATCATTTTTGAAGGGAAACCCAGCCTGTTGTTACTTCCTTGAAAGCTTATAAGCTAGGTGTGATAGTTTTTCTAACAAAAAAAAGTTTTTTCTGTTTATGACCAGGCATTGACATGTTTTGTGTGAGTTATTTTCACCTCTGGCTGGTCCTCTCCGATGCTTACCGAGCCCTCACGCGCCGCTCCGTCTCCTGGATGGCCTTGTTCTGTTCGAGGACGGGCGTTCTTCCTTGACCTTGACAACACGTGTCGACAGCCGGCCATCTCCGGTGAACTCACACCATGGCGGCTGCGGATCTCCGACTATGGTGGGTGGGCATGAATCCCTCCTGTTTTCCCCTTCTCCGACACCGCTGCTCCAACGCCATGGACAAATGTAAGCACTTTTCTTCTTTCCCTTACCCTCTGTTCGTCTCCTTAAACCCGGTTGCAAGAAGTAAATATTTCTTCAGAGAGGAGAAGAGGAGAGGTCCTGCAATCCAACTTGTCTTCCTGCACAAATGTTATAAGCACAATCATTTGCAGCACCTCAAGTTTCAGACTGAATAAATTATGTATTCGGGAAAATTACCCAATACAGTAGCATGTACCTTTCATTTCCTAGATGGCTGTTGTGCTCGCCGTTCATTAATTAGCAACTCGACTCAACTCATGCTGGTGGCAAATTGTGAAATCACTAGTGCAGTTTCCACCTTTGTAACTAAACATGTTAAAAACTGGACTCTGTATGTGTAGTGTACGCCATATGATGCTCCCATCTGCTTTTCATGGAGAATCTGCGGCTGGGAGAGGAGGACGACGATGCGAGTGGCTGCTCCAACCCTGCTATTGCCGACGCGATTGAAGGTCCTCTCTCTCTCTCCCTCCTCAGTTTAGTTTTTTTCTTCCTCCAATGAGAGTTTGCTACAACCTACCTGAGGGTTGTACTGTTGGTAGAGTAATTTGTTTGACATGTTATTGATCTGAAACAAAACCACTTAATCAGCCCCTTCCACTTACATGAATTGAATGTAATAGTGGTAAATACCATGAGTTCTGTTATTAATGATTACTACTTGGAGCTATAAACACAAGGATCTGGTGGGTTGTAGTTAGTTATCTCCTCTCTTTAAAATACAGAGGGGCAAGCTACTGGAGTTCTGACTCGTTAACTTGAATTTAAACTGGCAACACCGTGGCTTCTAGTTAGGTGCCTCCCCTCATAAGTCTGAACAATCACTGTCATACTGCAGCGTTTGAATTACCGGTCAGGATTTGTCTGCTTTAGTTTGATTGTACATGCTCCTTTGCTGCTCTTTCTACAAGATAAATTTGGTTTAAACAAATTAGCATGTGCAGAGAATTAAAAGACTATTGTACTTTGTAATTCAAGATAAAAGCCTTATGAAATTTAGAACATCTCTACCTAGTTAAGGGGATTAAAAATTTAACACTTTAATGTGATTGTTTTCATTCATTTATGGCCATTTTATAACATTTATTTTTTGTAAGCACGATGAAAGCACAACCATTTGAAAACACAAGTACTCCTTCCGTCCCATATCATAAGAGCGTTTTTGACACTACACTAGTGTCGAAAACACTCTTATATTATGGGATGGAGGGAGTAACAAATTCTTCCCTGTTGCTAGTTCAGGGATTTGAGCTTTTAGCACTTCAACTTGCTCCCTGTTTTAAATTCGGTCATGGCCATTTTGGAACATTCACTTTTTAAAGCATGATGAAGCACAACCAGATGGAACCACAAATAACAAACTCTTCCCTGTTGTATTGTAACAGACGGGAGATCAGTGGAGTACCATACTGCAATCCAAGGAGCGAATTGAGGCCAGCCCGTTAGCAAGCGAAGCAAGAGGCTACAGCTATAAAAGAACCGACACTCGCCTAAGGATTCTCACTTAAGGTTGGTTTGGTTGCATCACATTCACACTCACAGCAGTGAACCAGTGGCCATGTTTGGTTTATATTGACGGTGTTCTGTATTTCTAACTTCCAAAAGGTGTAGGAGGCAGATAAGTTATCCATACTCTGGTTTCTTAATAAATACCTATTGAGATACATAGTGAAGCCACTGTGTGTCTGTATTCTGTAGTTTTAATAGTTGTACATGGAGTGTATTGGGTTGATTTCCTTCTCTTGTCTTGTCTTCACCGGTAGACGATGGTAGTTGCCTCAAGAACCAACGTTTTTTTGGTTCCTGGCTTGCAGGTGGACATTCTAAACCTCGAGAAGGCGGCTCTGACCCACCAAATAGAGAACAAGGTCCCCTTGATTGCGCAGGAGAAGAAGATGGAGCTCTGTGAGCAGTGTGTCTTTTCTGGTGGCCAACGATGTTCTTGAGAGGATGCACTCCCATGTCACTGGCAAGCAGCACATTGGTGACGGTCTGGTTAGGGATTCGTCGTCGAATACAAGGTCAGTATCTAACAAGTTGTTGCACCAAAAGAAAGAAAATGATATTTGACTTTATGACTTAGTCGCCCGACTGATTTTCAGGCTGCGAGAGAAGCGGAGCAACCATAGGATATGCCCCAACATTCACGATCCGGCCCTCAAGCAAAGGTATCTGTCTACCAAATCTAGTCATTTTCTTACCCTGGGAGGTGCTGTTTGTTCATCCTCTGACCAAGAACAATTGATATGATATATATCCATACTTAATTGCTTGCAGTTATGCTGCTTGTCTCATATGCTTCTTCTCCGGCCTCCTGATACAACACACTTGATGAGACCGAGTCAGAGGTGCGACGCGAGGAAGGCGTACTGGACTGCAGGCCACGTGCCCTTGTCGCTGCCTTGCTGCCCACAGCCCACAGGTCTGACATCGCCAGCCCTTTAGAAGCTCCGCCTCGCTGCCTGACTCGGACACTAGAAGCTCATCGCTCTCAACCTAGCCGACCCCTGATTTCGCTGCCTGGACCTTGACTCTGGAGTTGCAGGGACGGACAAGTACCAAGTCGACAACACGAACCTACGACACAAGGCTAAGGAGGTAATTCTGGTCTTATTATGCAGCCTTCTTATAATGACCTCTTGGCTGATTGTTTGAAAATGCAATGTCAAGTTAAGAAACTTCCTGCTGATTGTTTGAAGTAATTCTGGTCTTATTCTTTTTATCAGTTTGATTGTAATAATTTGTGGTACTACTGCTGCTACTACATCCAGTAAGGATAATTTTACTGTATTGTGACTTGATGAGCTCGAGGCACTGATGATAGTTTGTTCTCTGGACTTCTGTTGGTGTGTTCAGCTACGAGCATGACAATGGTCAGTGCAGTGGACTATATTTTGCATTGCATTGGTCAGTTATGTGATTTTGAATGTGAATCATTTCGTTCAGTCATATTAGTTACCTGATTGAATTAGAGCCAATTTGGGTTTGGGCTGTCTGAAAACCTAGATGCAGTTTGAATTGTTGGTTAATCGGAACCTCCCTCTTTTGTGTTTAGCCCGTAAATTGGCATTGTTTTCTTTGCTTCCGGTATTCCCAACTACAAATAATGTATTGGAATCAGATTACATTGGTTAGCTTTGTTCCATTTTCCAACTACGAAACTTTATTGCCGGACTGAAAAACATGTACCTAAGTTGTATCACATTGGTTTTGTTTAATCAGTTTGATTGTATGAAGTAGTACTACTTTCAGTCATTCAGGAAGGATGGTTCTACTATAGCAAATGTTGGTCATACCTTCAGTTTGTGCTGCAGAATACTACGTATTTCAATGGTACCTTTGTGTGTTTCTGATTTAGTATCTTCACCCAGGTACTTGCTGGGGGGAGAAGATTAATGGTCCAGAAGGGTCATTTGATGATTTATGAGCTTGTGAAGAGAGCACTGGATTAATTCATCAGTTTGAAGCTTAAGAATATATATTTCACAGGTATGCGAAAACATTAACCTGCATGTATAGTAAATTTGTAATAGCAGAACTACTTCCTTGAATTCCTTTGCCTTAACCTGTCAAAGGCATTACCATCCTGTCGCAAACTCACGATAATGTGAGGTACTACTTTAGATATGAATGTTCTTTTTTGAGTTACATGAATGGTGTTTTCATGTTTGGCAATATGGAATTGGTTGGTCTGATGGTCTCTTTGGAATCGAACATTGCTTGTTTGGTTGACAATAGTCATCATCAAGATATGTGATTGTTTATATGCTGAATTTAAGTTCCCATCATATGTTACATCCACCGGCTATGTAAAGTTGAGGTTTTCTTTCTTGTTGATCAGTGGAAAAGTGGCTATGTAAATTTTAGGTTTATATAGACGGTCTTAGGCATGCTGACAATATTTTGGACATGTCTGTTCTGTATTTCTAACTTTTAAAAGGTGTAGGAGGCAGGCAAGTTATCCATACTCTGGTTTCTTAATATATATTCCTAAAACCTATTGAGATACATAGTTGAAGCCACTGTGTATCTGTAGTTTTAATTGTTGCACATGGAGTTAGAGTAGTGGGTCGATTTCCTTCTCTTGTTTTGTCTTTACCGGTAGATGATGGTAGTTGCCTCAACAACCAAGGTTTCTTTTTGTTCCTGGCTTGCAGGTGGACATTCTGAACCTCGAGAAGGCGACTCTGACCCACAAAATAGAGAACAAGGCCCCCTTGATTGCGCAGGAGAAGATGGAGCTCTATGAGCAGTGTGTCTCTTTTCTGGTGGCCAACGATGTTCTTGAGAGGATGCACTCCCATGTCACTAGCAAGCAGGACATTGATGTAAAAAAAAGCAAGCAGTACATTGGTGATGGTGTGGCTAGGGATTTCCTTGTCAAATACGAGGTCAGTAACTGACAAGTCGTTGCACCAAAAGAGAACAATGATCCTTGACTTTATGACTAAGTTGCCCGATTGATTTTTAGGCTGCGAGAGAAGCAGAGAGGCTTGCAAGGTAGGCTTTGTGACTTGGTTGGAGCAACCGCGGGATATGGCCCAAGATCCACGACCCAGCCCTCAAGCAAAGGTATCTATCTACCAAATCTAGTCATTTTCTTACCCTGGGAGGTGCTGTTTGTTCATCCTCCAACCAAGGACAATTGATATGTATGTATATCCACACTTAATTGCCTGCAGTTACTCTGCCTGTCTCGTGTGCTTCTTCTTCGGCCTCCTGATACAACACACTTGATGAGCCCTCTTCAGAGGTGCGTCGTGAGGAAGGCGTGCTGGACTGCGGGCCATGCACCCTCCGCCTCGTTGCCCACGGGTCTGGCAGCGCCTGCCCTTTAGAAGCTCTGCATCGCTGCCTGACTCGGCCGCTAGAAGCTCGTCGCTCCCAACCTAGCAGGCCCATGATTTTCGCTGCCTGGGCCTTGACTCTGGAGTTGCAAGGGCGGACAAGTACCAAGTCGACAACATGAACCTACGACACAAGGACTGAGGAGGTAATTCTAGTCTTATTATGCAGCCTTCTAGTGACCTTTTGGCTGATTTTTTGAAAGTGCAATGTCAAGTTAAGAAAACTTTCTGCTGAATTCATACTTCACCTACGAAAGGCGTTTTCTTTAGGACGTACTCTGCTGAAATTGCTGACCTTTTTAGATTTGTAAAGTTTGTAGACGTGCAGTGCATCTATTATTTTTGTTAGTTTGATTGTAATAATTTGTAGTACTACTAGGACCCGGAGTATCTACTCCTGAGCTCAAATGCTCTCTAGTGAACAGTAAAACCGAAAAAATAGTAAAAAAGCTCGAAATGTTTTGAATTTTTTTGTTGCAAACTTTGACAAATGTTTTGTGTGCTTGCAAAAAAATTATCATAAGATGACACTTCTGGAAGCCGTGGTAAAAAAAATACGATGCTCCCAAAATGTTACTTTTTGAAAGCATTTTGGAGTGCTGATTTTTTCCCCAAGACTTCCACAAATGTGATTTCGAGATGAAAAAAACACTGAGAACATTTGTCGCAGTTTGCACCAAAGAATTTACTGTTGGTACTACTGAGCTCAGGAGTAGAAGGGTTCTTTTGGTACTACTGCTGGTACTACATCCAGTAAGGATAGTTTTACTGTATTATGACTTGATGAGCTCGAGGCACGGATGAATGTTTGTTCTATGGACTTCTGTTGGTTTGTTCAGCTGAGAGCATGACAAACTGGTCAGTGCAGTGGATTGTATTTTGGATTGCATTGGTCGGTGATGTGATTTTGAATGCGAATCACTTCGTTCAGTCATATTAGTTACCTGATAGAATTTGAGCCAATTTGGATTTGGGCTGTTTGAAAACTTAGATGCAGTTTGAATTGTTTGTTAATCAGAACCTTCCTCTTTCGTGATTATCCTGTAAATTGGCACTGTTTTGTTTGCTCCAGTATTCCCAACTGCAAATAATGTATTAGAATGAGATTATATTGGCTAGCTTGGTCCCCTTTCAAACAACGAAACTTTATTGCCGAAATGAAAAACATGTACCTGAATTGTAACACATTGGTTTTGTTTTCTCAGTTTGATTGTATGAAGTAGTACTGCTTTCATTCATTCAGGAAGGATAGTTTTACTGTAGCTACAGAATACAATGTATTTCAATGGTACTTTTGTGTGTTACTGATTTAGTATCTTCACCCAGGTACTTGCTGGGGGGAGAAGATTAATGGTCCAGAAGGGCCATTTGATGATTTATGAGCTTGTGAAGATTAATGGTCCAGAAGAGAGCACTGGATGAATTCATCAGTTTGAAGTAAAGAATATATTTCACAGGTATGAGAAAACATCAACCTGTATGTATAGTTATTTTGTAATAGCAGAACTACTTCCTTTGCCTTAACCTGTCAAAGGCATTACCATCCTGTCGCAAACTCATAATAATGTGAGGTACTATTTAGATATGGATGTTCTCTGAGTTACATGAATGGTGTTTTCTTGTTTTGCAATATAGAATTGGTTGGTCTCTCTGGAATCCAACATTGCTTGTTTGGTTGACAATAGACATTGCTCTTTGCAAGTTCCACTGGTCTTGAGTAATTTCCAGTGGAGAGGGTTGTTTTGTTCATTAGTCATCACCAAGATATGTGATTGCTTATATGCTGAATTTAAGCTCCCATCATATGTTACTTCCACCGGCTATGTAAGGTTGAGGTTTTCTTTCTTGTTGATGTTTGGAAAAGAGCAACTTGTGATAATTAGTGTCCGTTTGCAATAAATTTGCAAGTCTTCAGTCTTGAGCATTCAAGCCTTATACATTTTCAACAGTTTTTTGATTTTCAAGTTGATTTCATGTTTAACTGGATTTAATCTTTACTAAATTATGGGATTTTCTTCCTAAGTATAGTAGCTAGTGATGTAGGATTTCAATTGGCTAAAGATTGTGGCTTTGAGAAGTTTTATGTATTTGCGACTTGGCAATGATTTACATCTCTTGTTTAGTTGAGAGCAAATTGCCAATGTTTCAACTGAAGCTTTGTCGTTGTTCTAGTGGAAGTTTTTTGGTTATTTCCAACTGATGGGTTCTTGTTAGACTGATGTACCTTTTCATGTGTGTTGGCTTCCATGTTTACTGAAGCGCACTTTAACAGCTCATTGCATTCCCTGATCACATGCTGCTTTTTCTTGCAGCAACACTGCAGGTTGTGTGTTGTTTGCTACCACCTGGTTAAAGGAAAAGTTGCTCCGATCTGGTGAGGATGCCCACCCCAAGGTGGTCTCCCAACGACTTCTCTCTGGTGGCCTCGATTATTCTTCCTCCCCGGCATAGGTGGTAAGCTCTAATTTGCTTGGGCTTACGCTGGAAGTCCTCCCCTACAAGTGTTTGTATGGCTACAAGTAACACTAGATTTGGTCATGGATCATCACATTTGGCATAAGTGAACTGCTTTGCTTTTGCCCATATGTGTAATCATTGCAATTGAGTTCTCAAAGTGCTTTCCCATGTTTGTTTTCCGTATTATATATAAACCAAGATTTAGCTGTGTTGTATTCATTCATGGAAACCGTCTTTTCGTTCTAAAGAACTGAAAGCTACAGACCTCGGTTCTGCACTGTAGCAGAGTCATCTCCTCGCACTGTGATCTCCAGAAGTGCTACCCTGGAGACCATGCAAGGATCATGAGCACAGGCCACCCCTGATTTTCTTTTCATTCGTTCTTTCTCCCACACTAGACGTATGTTGTAGCTCCTGTAGCATCCAACTGCTGCTATGATTGAACCTTGTGCAGCATTACAGCTTTCTGCTATGCATCTTACCTAGGTTTCTTCAAAATGTTTATTACTACTCCGTCTTACATTATGGGACGGAGGGAGTACCTGCCAACTCAACATAATGTACCTGAACATGGGAGTCTTAAAGTTTATCGTTTGTCCTCGTTTGTTTTTATTAGTCTGTCATTTGGAGCATATTACATATATTCATTGCATGTGACGCCTAAACATTTTCCTATCCTTTATTTATCTGAAAAATGGAACAATGCCTTGTACTGTTTTTTCTACTGTGAATGCCTTGTATTTTTGCTGGAATATATGTCTATGCTGACTTGGCATTTGAGAAGTGTCTTTGAGAATTAGCATTACTAATAATGAATTTATGCTTAACTGGATTTAATCTTTACTAAACTATGGGATTTTCTTCCTTAGTAGTTAGTGATGTATGATTTCAATTGGGTAAAGATTGTGGATTTGAGAAGTTGTATGTATTTGCGACCTGGCAATGATTTAACAAGTACCGTGCTATACGTATGACAGTTCACGTACGAATTCTGTCCTACAGAGCAGTTCAAACTGTATGTCAGTTGGACTCGAAGTCCAGCGACGGCTGGATCTTGCATCGTACCAAATCGGACAAGCCATAGTCGTACGTGTAGTAGTTTCGAATTGCCAATGTTTCAACTGAAGCTTTGTCCTTGTTATACTGAAGTTTTTTGGTTATTTCCAACTCATGGGTCCTTGTTAGACTGCTGTAGCTTTTCATGCTTGCTGGCTTCCATGTTTGCTGAAGCGTACTTTAATAGCTCACTGCATTCCCTGATTACATGATGCTTTTTCTTGCAGCAACACCACCTGGTTAAAGGAAAAGCAGCTCCGATCTGGTGAGGATGCCCACCAAGGTGGCCTCCTGACGACTTCTGCCCTGCCCCTCTGTTGGCCTTGATTGTTCTTCCTCCCCGGCATAGGTGGTAAGCTCTAATTTGTTTGGACCTACGCTGGAACCCCTCCCCTACAAGTGTTTGTATGGCTACAAGTAACCTAAGGTTTGGTCATGGATCATCACATTTGGCATCAGTGAATTGCTTTGCTTTTGCCCATATGTATGATCATTGTAATTGAGTTCTCAAGGAGCTTTCCCATGTTTGTTTTCTGTATCATAACCGAGATTTAGCTGTGCTGTATTTATTCATGTAAAATTGTCTTCCTTTTTCTTCTAAAGAACTGAAAGCTACAACACTCGTTCTGCACTTTAGCAGAGTCATCTCCTCGCACTGTGATCTCCAGAAGAGATACCCTGGAGATCATGCAAGGATCATGAGCAGAGTCCACCCCTTATTTTCTTTTCATTCGTTCTTTGTCCCACACTTGACAAATCTCAAGGATTTTTTAAGTTCATGAGCACAGTCCACCCCTGACTATGCAGCTTAACTGGTTTCCTTGAAAATGTTTATTACTTCCTCCGTCAGTAAAAGCTTGTCCCAAGCTTGTCCCTCAAATGAATGTATCTAGCACTAACTTGGCGCTAGATGCATCCATTTGAGGGACAAGCTTTTTTGTACGGAGGGAGTGCCTGTCAACTCAACATAGTGTACCTGAACCAGGGAGTCTTGAAATTTATCGTTTGTCCTTGAGTTTTAAGAAAAATAACAAGTAGGTGAACAAAATGCTTTCTAGTAGACACTACTGTTAGTTAGTTTGTCACCCACCACCGCACCTCTCATCTCACTGACTTGTGTAGTACGGTATGATTAAGTGTTTTATTTCATGATAAGCACCGCTACATGAACTTATACATGGCGCTGACCCTTTGTTTGTTGGAAAAAAACATGTATGTTTGCTGCAGTGATTAAGATCGACGAGAAAATTCGCCGAGCACTTGTCCAGCCTAAGTGTTGTCCCCATCTTATCCAAGATGACAGCAAAGGTGGACGCGTCCAGTGGCGCTTTTTGTGATTTAGCTCGCCATGCCGCAACCACGGCGGTGGTGATATCTGGCGTCGGTTAAAACTTGCATAGGTAAGGTCCTGTGCCCCCCACCCACTGATGTTGATTTAGTGACCTACTGTTGCATTTATCCTGAGAGAAATGTCTCTGCTTGCTGGTGAACCTGCAGGGCATCTTGCTGTGGGTGATCCTAGACGACGACGGGCCCAAAATGCTGTGTTGAGTTATCCAAGGTCATGCAACATGTAACGTATGAACCAACCAGGTAGCCAACATCAATGCACCTAGCTCAATGGATTTATTCTATATTAATGTCAATTAGATTTACGTGAGCCACATAGATGTACATTAGTTCTAGAGCAAAACTAGATTTTCCGGTTTCCCCTCCATTTTGGTTCTGAGTAGAGCATGCTGTTGTTTTTTTGTCGTCTCCTGGCAGTATATGCCTGCACTTGGTGTTAGATTATCTAGTGTTTTTTGAATCCGTCACTATAAAACATTTTGCTTGTGAAGTTGATGCTGACAGTACTTTTGTGGCAAAGCTAATGCTGTCAACACTTTGGATTCCATCGTTAGTTTGTCTAGCTTATATACAATTGAAGGCAGGGTTCCTCTTGTTTTAAACGACTGACTGATCAAAGCATGTTGTTGTTTTTGTCGTCTCCTTATAATAGTATCAGCCAAACCTTTGTGTGAGATTTTCTAGTTTCCTTTTTTATCACTCACTATAAAAGATTTAGCTTGTGTGAAGTTGCTCTGGTCACTGATTCTTTCTCCTTGTTGCTATGGCCGTCAGGTTGCGTGTTATTGAATGGATGGATGATGGTGAGCAACCAATGGATCTGACTGAATACTACATGGCTTGGAAGCGAATGGTGGAGACTTGCCCAGAGGTGCATGCATGCGAGGAGGTGGCCCTATTGGTTGGAGGCGGGGGGAACTTGCTCGACGTATCTCAGCAATCAACAGGTAGAACTCCCTCGGTCTAGACGGATTGAAATACAAGAAGGGCGAGGCGAGCGAATCTTGGAAGATAACAGATAGGCATTTTCATGTTTGTTTTCTCCCCTGGGTGTCATGTCTTGGGAGTTTGTAAAATTTGGAAGGAATGGTGTTATCAGTTGAAAGGTCTCGTCTCAGAGAGGGAGTGCTACTGCTACATACATATGTGTGGTTGTAAAATTTGGATTGTAATTTTGTTCACTGCATGTCAATGGATTGGATTCGATGAATGAATCAGGTGGCTACTCCATGAATGAAGGAATGAATGAATTTCAACTTGCTCAATCATTTACTCGGTGTTTGTTTATATAATGATAACTGCGATCGACGATGTGGAAAAGCAACTGCAATCTTGAAGATTACATCTGTTATCTTTGTTGGGAAGCAATTCTTTGGCTGGTGGTTCTGAATAGATAGATACTCAGATAGGACTTGAAGATAGAAAGCAATTCAAATGGATTGAGCGAGTTGTTATCCTCCTTTACCATCGTCGATGGACGCTAGTTTCAGTGTCGAATATTACGCGATGAGCAAGTTGAATAATACGTATAATCCATGTGCTTTGAATAATTCTGCCATACTCTGCCTATCTTCTTCTCTAACCTGCGCGCTAATAGCATATAAATAAAATTTACTAGGTAGGAATCATATGAAGCAAGTTTGTTAATTAGTAGGTAATCAGGTTTACAATGCATGGCAATGGTATTCATCCTCTCGGGGTTGTTGCGTGCATGCAAAGATAAACATGGACTGATCATCATCGTCTCCTGTGGCATGTAACTGTATTATCATCTACCACGTGAGATACAATCCGAACAATTAAAAAAAAAAGATGTAACTGTATCATCTAATCTACTACCAAGAGGAATAAATGGAAACTACCAACTGGTTTGTTATTTCCGTTCCTTTTTCTTCCCTAAGACAAATCACTTCAAGCCCTCCTATATGGGCTAGTTGCTTTTGAAGAACCTTCCATGATGTCTTTGTGCTGTCAAGAGATAGTTGGTGTGGATATGGCCGCTACTGTAGTTTGTCCATCACTGTTTTGATCGCCTCAGTTTTTTTTCCTCGCATAGGCATAGCTTTGGTCTTTTATGACTTCGCTCTTTGCAGGTGTTTTTTTTTCATGTATTGGTGTTTACTGTATGTATCCTAGTTATGTAGAGGTGGGGTGTGTACTTGTTGTGTTTGTATCCCCTTGATGCGTCATTATGACTCGATAAAATTCACTCTTTGACGAAAAATATGGGCTAGTTACTGTACAACTCATTATCTTCTTTTCCTAGATAAAACATATATATTTATTTAATACAGTTGCAGATTTTGTCGAAAATATTGATAATGGAAACATTCATATTTTACTGAATTAATAATGACCAAAAAGTTGTCCCCATGTTTAAAAAATGTCACGTATATATGAAAAAATATATTTTAAGAAACTATTCATTTATTTATGTGACTGTGCGTGACTGCGATTTGGGTTCTATATATTATTCACGAGAGCGTAGAACAGGATTTGGGTTATATATATTTGAGCGTAGCCAAAGAAGTCAAGCTTGGTCAAGGTTGGCCACCGTGGTTGGCGTGAAAGTGGACGGACCCAAAGGCCAGTGAGGAAGACATTTTTATTATACTTGCTCAAATATCGTGCGAAGGAAACTAAAGACAACATTTCTGATATTGTGCGAGAATTTCTTAAACGCATCAAATATATATTAATTTATAACAGATTTTTAGTTGGATCATCGCTCTATATGTATGCATTGTCAAATTGCCTTTTGTTAACAATTTACAATGTAAGTGAAGTGGACTTAAATTGTTACTCGATTATGCCCGTGCTATCTTTTTTTACATGTGAAATATAACATGTATTATGTTTACATAATACCAGCAAAATATTTCAAAAACCCGTGGCAATGCACGGGCATTCTACTAGTTATCTGTCATGAAAATCACTTGACCCAGGATCCCTGAGCATGTTGGAGACTGCACATGTTTATTGTCCCTATTGTCACTTGAATGTAGAGAATAACGAGTACGTATCACTGAATTCAGTTGCCCCGGTGGTACCGAAAACCATCTTGAGCATTTGATCAAGCTTCAATCAAGGTCAAGTTAGCCTTTCAATGTTCCTTGTGACAACAAAGTTATTCATTTCAGGGAAACAGAGAAAAATCGCAAAGTACTACGAGAAGCAGGAGAGTCTTCTGAAGGATTTCAGCGAGATGGAGAGCATGAATGAGCTCGGTTGCTTGGATCAGAACAGTGCTCCCACCGAGGTACAAATCAAGAATCCAGTGTTACATGCGTAGTAACAGCTTCCTAACAAACTGTCCTAGCTGATACTACTTGCTGCACGTCCTCGCTGTTGTCTTGGTCAGGAAGAGCTGCGGCAATTGGCCAAGGGCGAAAAGCTGGCGATCAACCTGTCGAACATCATCAACCTGGTCCTGTTCGTCGGGAAAGTCGTGGCCTCCGTCGAGACGAGGTCGATGGCGGTGATCGCGTCGACGCTGGACTCGCTGCTGGATCTCCTGTCAGGGTTCATCCTCTGGTTCACGGCGCACGCCATGAAGAAGCCCAACAAGTACAGCTACCCGATCGGCAAGAGGCGCATGCAGCCAGTGGTATACACATATGCGATTCTTCATACTCCTAGATCTGACCAAGATTTGCATTGTGAATGTTGACGACTGACGGTTAGAGAGTTGCTGACATTGTGGCAGGGCATCGTGGTGTTCGCGTCGGTGATGGGGTGCCTGGGGTTCCAGGTGCTGATCGAGTCGGGGCGGGAGCTGGTGACGCAGGAGCACACCACGTTCGACACCTGGAAGGAGATGTGGATGGTGGGCAGCATGTCGTCGGTGGCCGTCGTCAAGTTCTTCCTCATGCTCTACTGCCGGACCTTCAAGAACGAGATCGTCAGGGCCTACGCGCAGGACCACTTCTTCGACGTCATCACCAACTCCGTCGGCCTCGTCAGCGCCCTCCTCGCCGTCAAGTTCAAGTGGTGGATGGACCCCGTCGGCGCCATACTGGTAAATACTCATGATCTACTTCTACAATGGAAACCAAATTAGAGTAGCCAGAGATGTTATTCTGAATGAACTGTGGTTGCATGCATGCAGATCGCGCTGTACACGATCACGACGTGGGCGCGGACGGTGCTGGAGAACGTGGGCACGCTGATCGGGAGGTCGGCGCCGGCGGAGTACCTGACCAAGCTCACGTACCTGATATGGAACCACCACGAGGAGATCCGGCACATCGACACGGTGAGGGCATACACCTTCGGGACGCACTACTTCGTGGAGGTGGACGTGGTGCTCCCCGGCGACATGCCGCTCAGCCAGGCGCACGACATCGGGGAGGCGCTGCAGGAGAAGCTGGAGCAGCTGCCCGAGGTGGAGCGCGCCTTCGTCCACGTCGACTTCGAGTTCACCCACCGCCCGGAGCACAAGGCCGACGTCTGATCTGAATGCCAGACTTCCAATTCTTGCCTGTAGACGAAGGAGATATGTTTGTATGTACTGTGTACGCGCATGCCCCCTGTTTTTTTTGCCATGCATTGTACCTCTGTCTCTTGATTCCAAGTATCGTACTAGCTGGTAGAACAACAATTGCGACCTGTAAGAAAGGTCGTGTGGCTTTCTCTATTTATCACTCCACAGCCGAGTGTAGGTAGTATGTATTGTCTAGAAAGTGCTACTTTTGATTATCGCTTCATTGTGTTTTTGAACATTTCCGCCAAAAGGGGCCATCTCACCTTGCACTATCCGTGCTCGTACACGCGATTGTACCAAGGTCAAAAACCTTGTCTCATGAAGCCTTTATTAAGTCATCACAACGTTTACAGAGACAGAAGAAAGATCTTTGGGATGACCTAACTAAACATGGCGGCCAAGAATGCATGCTTCGCTAAATTGTGAGCTTTAAAATTTGACCTCCTAAACTCATGAACAATTTAGAGTCGAAAATTAAAAGCCGATGAATATTCTATGATCTCCTGTATTATTGTCTAGAAAGTGCTACTTTTAGTTATAGCTTCACTATGATTTGAACATTTCTGCCAAAGGGGGGCATCTCTCCTTGAACCAACCATCTTCGCCAAACTATGCATTGTTTGACTTCAAACAAATTATATAGGGCGTGTGCTATGCGTGGGCCAGCTGATCTTTGTAAAAGATCGGTCGGGTCATGAACCATTCGAACGAGCGGCTAGAATCACGTCGTGAGGCCCTTGCAACACTAACAACAATTGCAAAGGCCTTTGCAACACTAACGACATTGCGAAGGCCCTTGGCAACACAGATGACATTGCACAAGCGGAAAGTAGCAATGATGACTGTTGCTTGGATCAGGCCGCCACCATGGTAACATAGATGCCGTTGTAAAAGCCCTTTGCAACACGGACGACATTTTGAAGCCTTTGCAACATGAATGAAATTGCAGAAGCACGGAGCAACAATGATGACCGCTGCTCGGATTAGGTTGCCACCATGGTGACACAGACGTTGTTATGAAGGTCCTTTTCAACACGGACGACGTTGTGAAGCCTTCGCAAAACAAACGACATTGTGAAGCGTTTGCAACACGCATGGCCCGGTATTGCAGCAGCAAAGCTCTATGGCCATAGGCCTCGCCATATGTGTCGCGAGGAGAATGTATTTGGTAAAGGCCAATGTAATCCACACCAAGCCCGCGCAAACTATAACAATGATCACAAAAGGAAAGCATATCAAGCATATCATCATATAATATGAGCGGAAATATTACTAAGTGCAAATGATTCCTGGAGAAACATTACTGTGTTGCTAACAATGTGGATGCCCAACGATGGTGATAAAACTTGTTGAGAAAGCGTCATCAGAGAAGCACAATAGCAAGCAACTCTTTCATATATAGTCCCATAGATTAGAAGAGGAGCAGCAAAATAGAATGGAAGACAGAACATCCATGCGCTCAAAATCCTTAAATAAAACAAGAAACTCTATGGTTCAGATCCATGTAAAGTGAATAGAATTTTCTAGGAGATGATCCCACACCTTATTCCCTGTCATTATGCCTTAGACTCTAAAGCCTTTTTTTTTTTCAGGGTGTCAACTGGATGTATCGTGCCTTCTCCCAGTGCTGCACATGGCGGTCAATGCGTCGCGTGATGAGCGGGTCGACGGAAAGCTTTTCCCTAGACTAGATAGGCCTTCTTCTGGATTAGACTTCTGACACCTTGTATTGACGTCCGGTATTTGTGCGTTGTCAACGGAATAACCATGTTCATGCTAGTTTTTCTAAGACTTGTGGCGAATTTTGTATAGGAAAAATGGCGGCTAAGCCACTTGCATTCTCAACATCCTTCCCAGTTAACTAATTCCACCACTTGGATTGGTGTCGGTGCCCTTATTAGTATACAATCGAAAATACCTTGACCAATAATCGGAAGCAAGAGGTTGCCATAGTTAGTTAAGTACGTGTCGATCGGCCTCTAATCTGCATCGACAGAGCGAGCAGTTGAGCGAAAGAGACAAGGAAACCTAGTCCACGAAAGAGCAGGATGATGAACTTCCCTGTGACCCAGTGCTCGCCGCCGGTGCTCGTCGGCCCGTGGGAGCCCACGCCGGCCGGCCATCTGCCTCTCACCTCCACTGACAAGGGCTGCCTCTACCTGCCAGTCACGTCGCTCCACGTCTTCGACCGCCCGATCCACCAGCCGGCTGAGACCATACGGCGTGCGCTGTCCCATGCGCTGGTCCACTACTACCCCCTCGCCGGTCGCCTCGACGTCAGCGGCCCGGAGGTCGAGCTCGCATGCACCGGTGATGGCGTTGAGTACGTCGCCGCGACGGCGAGCTGCACTCTGGAGGATGTCAGGTTCCTTGACTCGCCGCTGGTGACCCCTCTGGATGCCTTTGCCCTCCGGTCCGGCGACCGCGTCCGCATGCCGGATTGCCCGCTGGTGATGATGCAGGTCACCGAGTTCGCCTGCGGCGGATACGTCGTCGGGGTGACGTGGAACCATGCCGTCGCCGATGCCTTCGGGATTGCCCAGTTCCTAGGAGCCGTTGGCGAGCTTGCGCGTGGGCTGCCCCTGCCGTCCGTCGTTCCGGTCAGGCATGACGCGGCGCTCCCGGAGATCCCGCACCTGTTGGGTGCCGTCGGCCCGTACCTGGACTTCACGCACGCCGAGTACGCCTACACGGACGTGACCATCCCTTGGAGCTTCATCAACCGCGTCAAGGCAGAGTACGCCGGCATCGACCAGCCGTGCTCGACGTTCGATGTCGTGGCCGCGGCGATATGGCGGTGCCGGACCCGCGCGATGAACGCCGACCCGGCCTCCCCCGCGCTGCTGGTTTTCACGGCCAACGTGCGGAAGCACATCGGCGCCAAGGACGGCTACTACGGCAACTGCATCGCGCTGCAGATGGCCGTGTCGACCTGTGGCGCGGTGGCGAACGGCGGCACCGCCGAGACAGTGAAGTTGATCAAGCATGGCAAGGAGCAGATACCGCACATCCTTGGAGATTACGAGCCTGTGCTATTCAACGAGGAGGTGGTTGGCGCGCTGCGCGGGTACGCGCCGCTCTTCATGTCGAGCTGGGGCGGCATCGGGCTGGACGGGGTCGACTTCGGCGGCGGCCGGCCGGCGAGGGCGATGGCCGACTTGGAGGTGACGTGGGTACCATGCTGCATCCCGTGCCTGCCGTGTTCGAGGAAGGACGGCGACGGCGTGAATGTGCTGGCGTTCTGCGTGAGGGAGGAGCACGTCGGCAGATTCCATGCCGAGCTGGCGACGCTCCACTGAACCATGCAAGGAAGCTGCAGGCTCGATCGATTGCTTGGTTTTCTTCCGGAAGGAATCCGGCCGCTTGCGCGACTGGTTGCGATGTGGACGCAAGACGAGTGCATTCGGTTCGTTGATTCATCAACCGCGCGCGTCAAGGAGTAAGTAAAGGAACAAGGAAGGAAGGGAATCCTTTTTTGTTTGGATTCAGTACGTTTTGTTGTGCACGTTTTGTTGCGCCGCCTTTATCCGTCGTCTTCACCAAACCAGTCAAGCTCGCCGGCTTCACTCCACTTATGCAAAAGCTCCACCTTCATTCCATCGACTCCGACTTGGCCATGCGTTCCTCACCGCTCCACAGCCCATTTGATCGAATGCCACATGCCTATAGAGCAAAATGTTTCCATCCTTTTTGGGAACGCCACTCTGAGCTCCAACAATCACCGTCTCTCCCTCGTCTTCTTGGCCAAATCAGTCATGAAAAAGCTCCACGCCCTTTTTGACGGAACACGCGCCACCCTTTTGCCTTGATCGAATGCCTGCCATATACTAGGACTAGCAGGAGTACTTTTACGTAGAGCAAGATGTTTTCATCTCTTGGAGGTCCTGATGCATGCACTTGTTCCTCTCCACCGGTCGCCGGCCGGAGACGACGGGGATGAAGAGATGGGTGTCCATCGAGACGACTACGTACATGGCCGTCCTCGCTAGCTCCTCCGTCGTCTCAACAGCATGCATGCAGACAGTATTCTCAAGAGACGCATGCATGCATTATCCTCAACAGACGTAGACGTAGACGTACCGCCGACGCCGGACGTCCAATGCGTTTGCTTGATCTGAGCCCTACGTACGTACACATGCATGCATGTCACTACCTACCTAGCACACTACGTTCCTTAGCAATCCATCCATCCATCCATGTCCACGTACCCCCCCTAATGACAACGGCAAAAGGTCAGCCCATGACTACATCATCTATCTACTAACGCCAAGGCTATACATCTACGTTGGTCGTCGCCGATGCCGTGTCTACAACCAGCTCGCCTACACTACACGCTCCAACGCTCGTCTCCCCCCTCCACATCGAGCTCGCTGACGTGCATGCAGCCGTGGCCGCCTTGGAAAATTCATCATCACCGAAAAGATCTAAAAGCAAAGAAATAAACTCTGTGCACACCGGCCGGTCGGTGATGTGCCTCAAGGTAATTAAACAGTCCCGTCGACATCATGGGCATGCATATCTCACATTGCCGCCTCGTGGTGCTACAACACACATCGTCGCGGAAAAAAAAATGTGATTTGTCCCCCCCCCTCCCCCTGATTTCAAGTGAGGTGAAGTAGATGCTTTTGTGATTTGTGAATGCCACGTGTCATCCATCAGGATGGGTCTTACTTGCTAATCCGTGAGACCTGGTCTCATAAAATTCTTTTCCCATCGTCGACGTTGTAGGAGGGCCACGATGGTTTCTTCGGATTTGGTAGGGCCGCTGCCACCAGAAGAGCAACGGGGTTTCATTTACTAACGCTTCAATGGATCGAGAGTAAGTGAGGAGCAGCGGTTGTGTGAAGCGGGAGGAGGAAGGAGAGGTAGGATCGATCATGACAGGGGCGGGCCTAGAGAGAAAATGACCATGTGTTCTAGCATATGATCACTCATATTTTTCATCTAAATATGGGGTGTCACACACTATATTTTGCTTGAAACTTACAAAAAAACATGTGGCACCTGGTGTCCTGTGCACCCGGGTAGTTCAATTTGGGTATGCCCCTGGATTAGGAGGAAGAACTGACAAGCTAGAGGGGCGGCTAGATTAGCATCATGATGAAGAAGGGAGAGAACACATAGATTTTAGGGGTTAGGGTCAGGGTTGGAGGAAGTAGAGATGGCGAAATGTTCCTGTCCGATTTCTTGTGCCATGTGTTTCCCATCCATTATTTGTTGTCGGAAAGAATGAACTTTCTAGCCATATACTACCCTTGGTGGTAGAAACCACACTCTCATACCTGGATGCAATTTTACAATAATTAGAAAATCACACATTGCCGGCTTATCATTATTTGAATGTAACTTGTTTGTTGTAAATCAACGTTTGAACGGATGTCCATGGTATTTCGAGAAAAAACTATTATTTTAATTATCTCAATTTCTTGGATCATGTGTTCACCCGTTCGATATATCCTGCCCTAAAGTTTTCCGCTCGATTTCTCACGTCATTTGTTCCCTGCCCAATTTCTCACCCTATTGTTTCACGCTAAATTCTTTGCTCCCAATTCCTCACGTCGTATGTTTCCTGCCCGGTATAATTTACTTCAAACCTAACAACATAAAATGTCATTGTGACAAGGAAAACAACAACCTAAAATAAACATGAAGCGGGGTCGGATGCTATATGGACAAGACACTGTCATGAAGTGTAACATAGTTTTCCTTTCCTTCTTATTTTATTTATTATTATTTGATAAATTTTTATCAATAAATTAATATTTGATACCATCTCACTACCTCCATCGGGCTTTACTAGTCCCCATCGTATTTTGGATCATATTTTGACCATAACTTTAACTAAAAAAGTCATATGCAACAAAAAAAATTATTAGAAGTACATTCAAATACGAATTCAACAATATAATTTTTGGTGTCATTCATTAACATTTTGCTTGTCAATAAAAAATAGTACATTATTTTTTTTGATAGGAAATATCAATTGTGTATTATTACATGTGCCGTTCACCATGTAATAACCATTATAAACCGAGAGGCCTTTCCGTTCCGTCGAATCTGAAAGAAGAAAGAAAGAAAAAACTGTAGACACTAGACCCCAACCGAATCAAGTCATGAGGCTGTTCTGTCCGTCGGATCCTAGTGAACGGTTGTCGTAAGCTGGAGTGAGGGGTTCGATCCGTGGGATGCCTCGCTCGACCAATCGAAGAAGAGGATTGGGTTAGGTGTGGATCGCTCCAGCTATTCATTCCCGTCAACTAATTATGGATCGCACAACGATCCGTGCGGGGGCGATGACGAGTGGATGAGCGGTGTTTCCCAGACGAGGCAGCGCACCTACCTCGGGAGCCCGCTCCCGTTTTTATGGCGTCCGTGCACCGTGAGATGTACATGTACGGTTGAGATCAATCTTAGTGGGTCCATCAATCCATGGGTAAATGCGAGGGACCAATCAAAAAAGACTTGAACAAAACGAAAGGAAAGGCCCGATCCAACCCAACCAAACCCACACACCCACGGATCACACCAAACTCCCCATCCCGCTCCCCTCCCGTATCGGCGCCGCACCCACCACTCTGCCGGACCTCACCGCCGGCCATGGCCTTCGCTCTCTCCCCTCTCCTCCTCCCCTCATCCCACGACAGGACAAGACAGGAGGGAGGGAGGGAGGGAGATCCTCCGCGACCGACAGCGGGTCAGGCGGCGGCCATGGCGCGCCCAGATCGGCCAGCGCCGTCGTCGTCGAGGTCCTCTGCTCCCAGCGCCGGATCCACCTCGGGCAGGCTCCACCTGCACAACCACGTACAAGGGAAGCCGCCTCCATGGGAGGTCTCCTCCCCACCCCTCTCCTCTCTCCCCCGGACTGTTGGGTGGTCTCGATTTGGCCGCTCCCATCGCTGATGCGGTTTCCTGACGCGTGCGCGCGCAGGTGCTCCGTCTGCTTCCTTCTTCCCTTCCCGGGACACCGCTGCTCCGACGCCATGGACTGCAAATGTAAAGCACTTGTCTTCTCTCCCCTTACCCTCTGTTCCTCTCCTTTCTCCGGTTGCTTACTGTACCGCCGCAACAAGTAACTATTTCTTCAGAGAGGAGAAGAGGAGAGGTCCTCCTATCCAACTTACGTGTCTTGCTGAACCTCAAGTTTCAGACTGAATAAATTACGTATTTGGGAAATTTACCCCCTATGCAGTACTAGTTCGTTTCCTAGATGGCCGTTGTGCTCGTCCTTCGCTAACTAGCAACTCAGCTCAATTCACGGCGGTGGCAACATGTTATAAGATCTACATTAACACTAAAAACTGGACTCTCTATGTGTGGTGTATGCAAGTTCAATTGATTTTGCAAATCTGCTTTCCTTCAGTTACTTATGCCTCAGACTTTGCAACCATTTTCTATTTACTTTAGAAACTAAAACTTAAGCGAGAGAGATCATGGTGGTATGCTACAACCTACCTGAGAGTTGTACCGCTGATAAGAGTGATTTGTTGGACATGTTGTTGATCTGAAGCAAAACTACTTACTCAGCCCCTTCCTTTTTTTCGCTTAAGAATAAATTGAGTTTAGTATCAACAAGGTTACTAGTTGGATCCGTAGTAGCTGTTCCCTAAACCTGCATGCTGTAGCTAGGACTAGATGACCACAATTTAAAGACTTGTTTTACCTGCGGAGGCTAGCGGTGTGCCTTAGAAGAGCTCTTTTCACATCATTTGCGTCATGCTTTGCTTGCAGGTTGCAAATATTCAGTGTCCACGTGATACACATTTCTCGGTTTATGAAGGTGGTCGTTACGAGGAAGAAGGGCAGATACAACATCAAAGGAAAAATATGCTAGTCAGTAAGTATCTTTTTTAAAGGTAAATCCAGCCTATTGTTATTCCCTTGAAATCTTAAGCTAGGTGTGATAGTTTTTCTAACAATTTTTTTTTCTGTTTATGACCAGGCATTGACATGTTTTGCGTGTGTGTTATTTTCACCTCCGGCTGGTCCTCTCCGACGCCTACCGAGCCCTCACGCGCCGCTCAGTCTCCTGGATGGCCTTGTTCTGTTCGAGGACGGGCAGTTCTTCCTTGACCTCGATGACGCGTGTCGGCAGCCGGCCATCTCTGGTGAGCTCACCCATGGCGGACGCGGATCGCCGACTATGGTGGGTGGGCATGAATCCCTCCTGTTCTCCCCTTCTCCGACACCGATGCTCCGACGCCATGGACAAATGTAAGCACTTCTCTTCTCTCCCTTACCCTCTGTTCGTCTTCTTAAATCCGGCTGCTTACTGTACCGCCGCAAGAAGTAATTATTTCTTCAGAGAGAAGAGGAGAGGTCCTGCAATCCAACTTACTTGTTGCAAGCACAATCCTTTGCTGCAACTCAAGTTTCAGACTGAATAAATTACGTATTTGGGAAATTTACCCTACGCAGTACTAGTTCGTTTCCTAGATGGCCGTTGTGCTTGTTGTTGGTTAATTAGCAACTCAACTCAACTCACGCCGGTGGCAAAGGATTATCCTGGAGTTTGCATCTTTGTAACTGAACATTTATAAGATCAATATTAAACACTAAATATTGGACTCTGTATGTGTGGTGTATGCAAGTTCAAGTGATTTTGTGAATCTGCTTTCCTTCTGTTACGCCTCAGATTTCACAATCATTTTCTGTTTAGTTAGAAACCGACCAAAAATGAAGAGCTAGAGAGAGAGAGATTATGGGGTGTGGTGGCCATTAGTTGCTTCCGCTGTATGTTGACACACTGGCCTTTCCTTTTGTTATACACGCCGCCATGTGCTTGACGCCATATGATGCTCCCATTTGCTTGTCATGTAGAATCTGCCGCTGGGAGTGTGCTACAACCTACCTGAGTGTTATATACCACTGGTAGAGTAATTTGTTGGACATGTTGTTGATCTCAAGCAAAACTACTTAATCAGGCCCTTACTTTTTTTTCTTAAGAATAAATTGAGTTCAGTATCAACAAGGTTACTAGTTGGATCCGTAGTAGCTGTTCCCTGAACATGCATGCTGTAACTAGGACTAGATGGCCACGATTTGAAGACTTCTTTTACCTGCAGAGGCAAGCGGTGTGCCTTAGAAGAGCTCTTTTTTCACATCATTTGCGTCATGCTTTGCTTGCAGGTTGCAAATATTCAGAGTCCATGTGATACACATTTCTGGGTTTATGAAGGTGGTCGTTATGAGGAAGAAGGGCAGAACAACGTCAAAGGAAAAATATGCTTGTCAGTAAGTATCATTTTTGAAGGGAAATCCAGCCTGTTGTTATTTCCTTGAAAGCTTATAAGCTAGGTGTATAGTTTTTCTAACAAAAAAATGTTTTTCTATTTATGACCAGGCATTGACATGTTTTGCATGAGTTATTTTCACCTCCGGCTGGTCCTCTCCGACGCCTACAGAGCCCTCACGCGCCGCTCCATCTCCTGGATGGCCTTGTTCTGTTCGAGGACGGGCGGTTCTTCCTTGACCTCAATGACGCGTGTCGACAGCCGGCCATCTCCGGTGAGCTCACACCATGGCGGCCGCGGATCTCCGACTATGGTGGGTGGGCATGAATCCCTCCTGTTTCCCCTTCTCCGACACCGCTGCTCCGACGCCATGGACAAATGTAAGCACGTCTCCTTAAACCTGGTTGCAAGAAGTAATTATTTCTTCAGAGAGGAGAAGAGGAGAGGTCCTGCAATCCAATTTACTTGTCTTCCTGAACAAATGTTATAAGCACAATCCTTTGCAGCACCTCAAGTTTCAGACTGAATAAATTATGTATTCGGGAAAATTACCCTATGCAGTAGCATGTACCTTTCATTTCCTAGATGGCTGTTGTGCTTGTCGTTCATTAATTAGCAACTCAACTCAACTCACGCTGGTGGCAAATTGTGAAATCACTAGTGCAGTTTCCATCTTTGTAACTAAACATGTTAAAAATTGGACTCTGCATGTGCAGTGTACTAGTGTATGCAGGTTCAAGTGATTTTGTGAATCTGCTTTCCTTCGGTTATGCCTCAGATTTCACAACCATTTTCTGTTTAGTTTAGAAACAGAAAATGAAGAGAGAGAGAGAGAGAGAGAGAGAGAGAGAGAGAGAGAGAGAGAGAGAGAGAGAGAGAGAGAGAGAGAGAGAGATTATGGTGGCCATTAGTTGCTTCCTCTCTATTGACACACTTGCCTTTCCTTTCGTTATACATGCAGCCATGTGGTTGACGCCATATGATGCTCCCATCTGCTTTTCATGGAGAATCTGCAGCTGGGAGAGGAGGACGACGATGCGAGTGGCTGCTCCAACCCTGCTATTGCCGACACGATAGAAGGTCCTCTCTCTCTCCCTCCCTCAGTTCAGTTTTTTTCTTCCTCTCTCCGATGAGAGTTTACTACAACCTACCTGAGAGTTGTACCGTTGGTAGAGTAATTTGTTTGACACGTTGTTGATCTGAAACAAAACCACTTAATCAGCCCCTTCCTTTTTTTGCTTAAGAATAAATAGTGTAGTATCAACAAGGTTACTAGTTGGATCCATAGTGGCTGCGGATATATCAGGTTCCCACAAGAGAAAAACAAGAGGAACAATCAGTTTGTTTGTTAAATTTTCAATTTTTCATGTGGCACGGCAAATGTCATATGTCTTGTAAGACTACCCAGTTCATGAAAGATTAGGATTTCCCCGTAAACGTAATGGCTTTATTGTTCTGTTGAGCGATCTATTAAATACTCCCTCCGTATTGGAATATAAGAGTGATCTAAACACTCTTATATTTCTTTACGGAGGGAGTATTTATTATTCTTGAATGGAAGTGCCCTGCTGTAGCTAGGACTAGATGGCCACAATTTAAAGACTTCTTTTACCTACAGAGGCAAGCTATGTGCCTTAGAAGAGCTCTTTTCTCACATAATTTGCATCATCCTTTGGTTGCAGGTTGCAAATGTTCATTGTCCACGTGATACACATTTCTGGGTTTATGAAGATGGTCGTTATGAGGAAGAAGGACAGAACAACATGAAAGGAAAATATGCGAGTCAGTAAGTATCTTTGTTAAAGGTCCAGTTTTTGCACTGAATATGATTTGTTCTTCCACCTATCCAGAGCAGATTTTTACACATAGGAACAAAGTTTAAAGGTTCAATTTTTTGCATAAGAATAAATAGAGTTTAGTATCAAGAAGGTTACTACTTGGATCCGTAGTGTCTGTTCCCTAAACATGCATGTGTGGGTACTCCTCCCTGACCCCAACTCTAGTAAGCACTACAGATATATCAGGTTCCCACAAGAGAAAAAGGAACAATCAATTTGTTCGTTAAATTATCATTTTTTTCATGTGACACGGATGATAGAGGTAATCTTTTGTACCGTTTGCACCGTGTTAATGATAGAGGTAATCCTAGTACAGTATGTAGAATTTGATCTAAAATTATTAGGGTTGATTGACCAGAAATACGAGGAATAGAGTAGTACTGTTGATTGATTGGACATGAACTGAATGTAATAGTGGTAAATACCGTGAGTTCTGTTATTAATGATTATTACTTGGAGCTAGAAACACAAGGATCTGGTGGGTTGTAGTTAGTTGTCTCCTCTCTTTAAAATACAGAGGGGCAGGCTACTAGAGTTCTGACTCGTTAACTTCAATTTAAACTGGCAACACCGTGGCTTGTAGTTAGGTGCCTCCCCTCATAAGTCTGAACAATCACTGTCATAGTGCAGCGTTTGAATTACTGTCAGGATTTGTCTGCTTTAGTTTGATTGGACATGCTCCTTTGCTGCTCTTTCTACAAGATAAATTTAGTTTAAACAAATTAGCATGTGCAGAGAATTAAAAGACTGTTGTACTTTGTAATTCAAGATAAAAGCCTTATGAAATTTAGAACATCTTTGCCTAGTTAAGGGGATTAAAAATTTAACACTTTAATGTGTTTGTTTTCATTCAGTTATGGCCATTTTATAACATTTATTTTTTGTAAGCACGATGAAAGCACAACCATATGAAAACACAAGTATTCCTTCCGTCCCATACTATAAGAGCGTCGAAAACACTCTTATATTCTGGGACAGAGGGAGTAACAAATTCTTCCCTGTTGCTAGTTCAGGGATTTGAGCTTTTAGCACTTCAGCTTGCTCTCTGTTATAAATTCGGTCATGGCCATTTTATAACATTCACTTTTTTAAGCATGATGAAGCACAACCAGATGGAACCACAAGTAACGAACTCTTCCCTATTGTATTGTAACATATGGGAGATCAGTGGAGTACCATACTGCAACCCAAGGAGCGAACTGAGGCTAGCCCGTTAGCAAGCAAGAGGCTACAACTATAAAAGAACGGACACTCGCCTACGTATTCTCCCTTAAGGTTGGTCTGGTTGCATCACATTCACACTCACAACAGTGAACCAGTGGCCATGTTTGGTTTATATTGACGGTGTTCTGTATTTCTAACTTCCAAAAGGTGTAGGAGGCAGATAAGTTATCCATACTCTGTATTCTTAATAAATACCTATTGAGATACATAGTGAAGCCACTGTTTGTCTGTATTCTGTAGTTTTAATAGTTGTACATGGAGTGTATTGGGTTGATTTCCTTCTCTTGTCTTGTCTTCACCGGTAGACGATGGTAGTTGCCTCAACAACCAAGGTTTTTTTGGTTCCTGGCTTGCGGGTGGACATTCTGAACCTCGAGAAGGCGGCTCTGACCCACCAAATAGAGAACAAGGTCCCCTTGATTGCGCAGGAGAAGAAGATGGACCTCTGTGAGCAGTGTGTCTTTTTTGGTGGCCAACGATGTTCTTGAGAGGATGCACTCCCATGTCACTGGCAAGCGGCACATTGGTGACGGTCTGGTTAGGGATTCGTCGTCGAATACAAGGTCAGTATCTAACAAGTTGTTGCACCAAAAGAAAAAAAATGATCTTTGACTTTATGACTTAGTCGCCCGATTGATTTTCAGGCTGCGAGAGAAGCGGAGCAACCATAGGATATGCCCCAACATCCACGATCCATCCCTCAAGCAAAGGTATCTATCTACCAAATCTAGTCATTTTCTTACCCTGGGAGGTGCTGTTTGTTCATCCTCTGACCAAGAACAATTTATATGTATATATATCCATACTTAATTGCTTGCAGTTACGCTGCTTGTCTCGTGTGCTTCTTCTCCGGCCTCCTGATACAACGCACTTGATGAGCCCAAGTCAGAGGTGCGACGCGAGGAAGGCGTACTGGACTGCAGGCCACGTGCCCTTGTCGCCGCCTTGCTGCCCACAGGTCTGACATCGCCAGCCCTTTAGAAGCTCCGCCTCGCTTCCTGACTCGGACACTAGAAGCTCATCGCTCTCAACCTAGCCGGCCCCTGATTTCGCTGCCTGGGCCTTCACTCTGGAGTTTCAGGGACGGACAAGTACCAAGTCGACAACACGAACCTACGACACAAGGACTAAGGAGGTAATTCTGGTCTTATTATGCAGCCTTCTTATAATGACCTCTTGGCTGATTGTTTGAAAATGCAATGTCAAGTTAAGAAACTTCCTGCTGATTGTTTGAAGTAATTCTGGTCTTATTCTTTTTATCAGTTTGATTGTAATAATTTGCGGTACTACTGCTGCTACTACATCCAGTAAGGATAATTTTACTGTATTGTGACTTGATGAGCTCGAGGCACTGATGATAGTTTGTTCTGTGGACTTCTGTTGGTGTGTTCAGCTAAGAGCATGACAATGGTCAGTGCAGTGGACTATATTTTGCATTGCATTGGTCAGTTATGTGATTTTGAATGTGAATCACTTCGTTCAGTCATATTAGTTACCTGATTGAATTAGAGCCAATTTGGGTTTGGGCTGTCTGAAAACCTAGATGCAGTTTGAATTGTTGGTTAATCGGAACCTCCCTCTTTTGTGCTTAGCCCGTAAATTGGCACTGTTTTCTTTGCTTCCGGTATTCCCAACTACAAATAATGTATTGGAATCAGATTACATTGGTTAGCTTTGTTCCATTTTCCAACTACGAAACTTTATTGCCGGACTGAAAAACATGTACCTGAGTTGTATCACATTGGTTTTGTTTTGAGTTTGATTGTATGAAGTAGTACTACTTTCAGTCATTCAGGAAGGATGGTTCTACTGTAGCAAATGTTGGTTATACCTTCAGTTTGTGCTGCAGAATACTACGTATTTCAGTGGTACCTTTGTGTGTTTCTGATTTAGTATCTTCACCCAGGAACTTGCTGGGAGGAGAAGATTAACGGTCCAGAAGGGCCATTTGATGATTTATGAGCTTGTGAAGAGAGCATTGGATGAATTCATCAGTTTGAAGCTTAAAGAATATATATTTCACAGGTATGCGAAAACATTAACCTGCATGTATAGTAAATTTGTAATAGCAGAACTACTTCCTTGAATTCCTTCGCCTTAACCTGTCAAAGGCATTACCATCCTGTCGCAAACTCACAATAATGCGAGGTACTATTTTAGATATGAATGTTCTTTTCTGAGTTACATGAATGGTGTTTTCATGTTTGGCAATATAGAATTGGTTGGTCTGATGGTCTCTTTGGAATCGAACATTGCTTGTTTGGTTGACAATAGTCATCATCAAGATATGTGATTGTTTATATGCTGAATTTAAGTTCCCATCATATGTTACATCCACCGGCTATGTAAAGTTGAGGTTTTCTTTCTTGTTGATCAGTGGAAAAGTGGCCATGTTAGGTCGGTCTTAGGCATGCTGACAATATTTTGGACATACCTGTTCTGTATTTCTAACTTTCAAAAGGTGTAGGAGGCAGGCAAGTTATCCATACTCTGGTTTCTTAATATATATTCCTCAAACCTATTGAGATACATAGTTGAATCCACTGTGTATCTTTAGTTTTAATTGTTGCACATGGAGTTAGAGTAGTGGGTCGATTTCCTTCTCTTGTTTTGTCTTTACCGGTAGATGATGGTAGTTGCCTCAACAACCAATGTTTCTTTTTGTTCCTGGCTTGCAGGTGGACATTCTGAACCTCGAGAAGGTGACTCTGGCCCACAAAATAGAGAACAAGGCCCCCTTGATTGCGCAGGAGAAGAAGATGGAGCTCTGTGAGCAGTGTGTCTCTTTTCTGGTGGCCAACGATGTTCTTGAGAGGATGCACTCCCATGTCACTAGCAAGCAGGGCATCGATGTCAAAAAAAGCAAGTAGGACATTGGTGATTGTCTGGTTAGGGATTTCCTTGTCGAATACGAGGTCAGTAACTAACAAGTCGTTGCACCAAAAGAGAACAATGATCTTTGACTTTATGACTTAGTTACCCGATTGATTTTTAGGATGCGAGAGAAGCAGAGAGTCTTGCAAGGTAGGCTTTGTGACTTGGTTGAAGCAACCGCGGGATATGGCCCAAGATCCACGACCCAGCCCTCAAGCAAAGGTATCTACCAAATCTAGTCATTTTCTTACCCTGGGAGGTGTTGTTTGTTCATCCTCCAACCATACTCCAGCCATATACATTGTCAACAGATGTTTGATTTTCTAGTTCATAGTTTAATAAACAAGGTACAACTTCATATCACCATACTCCAGCCTTATATACTTTTTATTTCTGAAAAACTGAGCATTATATGCTGTATTTAAGTACATGGTGTTGACAAAATGCTAAGAACAGTAGCATTGGTATTTTGCTAGGTTTGCATACCCTCCTGGTCCCTTTGTTCTGGAATCATTATTTGAGAGGTTTGAGATCATAAAATGCTGAGTTTGTAGAGAACCAAACTGTTTGAAAATATGCTCTCTGGGATCTAAAATTGCTTGATTTATGTTCTGATTGTTGGCTGAATAGATGGCTACAGAGGCAGGGTACTTTATTGATGCATAAATATGATTTATTGCTTGATTTATGTACCGGACTGCCACTTAACATTTCAACATGTTCGGATCTTTACTGTTTTCTAGTTCACTACTGGAATCCATGCTTTATTTTGTTAGTCTAAGGCATGCTTGCACCTCACTGCCTCTTTTGATGCCAGGATTCAAGGATCTCAATTGGAAGGGATACGCCAAGCAAACAACACAGCAATGAACCATCCGACCCATCCGAGGTGGCTTTGACAGGTCCAGGACACGCGTGGGCCGTCAGAAAAGAATCTGTAGCAAGAAAGCAAGTCCAGGACACTCGCATGACTCGGATCTTGGGTCGTCCGACAAGATTCTGTAGCAAAAACAGCGGTTTGCACTTCATCATTTTCTTATCCTTATTTATCTGAAAAATGGAACAATGCCTTGTATTGTTTTTTTACTGTGAATGCCTTGTACTGTTGCTGGAATATATGAGGGCTTATTTAGTTCCTAAGGAAAAATGTCTATGCTGACTTGGCATTTGAGAAGTGGCTTTGAGAATTAGCATTACTAATAATGAATTTATGCTTAACTGGATTTATTCTTTACTAAACTATGGGATTTTCTTCCTATGTCAGTTGGACTCGAAGTCCAGCGACGGCTGGATGTTGCATTGTACCAAATCGGACAAGCCATAGTCGTACGTGTAGTAGTTTCGAATTGCCAATGTTTCAACTGAAGCTTTGTCCTTGTTATACTGATGTAGAAGTTTTTTGCTTATTTCCAACTCATGGGTCCTTGTTAGATTGCTGTAGCTTTTCATGCTTGATGGCTTCCGTGTTTGCTGAAGCTTACTTTAACAGCTCACTGCATTCCCTGATTACATGATGCTTTTTCTTGCAGCAACATCACCTGGTTAAAGGAAAAGCAGCTCCGATTTGGTGAGGATGCCCACCAAGGTGGCCTCCTGACGACTTCTGCCCTGCCCTTCTGGTGGCCTCGATTGTTCTTCCTCCCGGCATAGGTGGTAAGCTCTAATTTGTTTGGGTCTACGCTGGAACCCCTCCCCTACAAATGTTTGTACGGCTAAAAGTAACATGAGGTTTGGTCATGGATCATCACATTTGGCATCAGTGAACTGCTTTTGTTTTTGCCCATATGTATATTATCATTGCAATTGAGTTCTCAAAGAGCTTTCCCATGTTTGTTTTCTGTATTATAAACCGAGATTTAGCTGTGTTGTATTCATTCATGTAAAATTGTCTTCCTTTTTCTTCTAAAGAAATGAAAGCTACAACACTCGGTTCTGCACTTTAGCAGAGTCATCTCTTGGCACTGTGATCTCCAGAAGAGATACCCTGGAGACCATGCAAGGATCATGAGCACAGTCCACCCCTGATTGTCTTTTCATTCGTTCTTTGTCCCACACTCGACAAATCTCAAGGATTTTTTAAGTTTTGCTAGTGCTGATAGATTGAGCCTAGATGTATGTAGTAGCTGCTGGAGCATCCAACTGCTGCTATGATTGGACCTTGTGCAACATTACAGCTTTCTGCTATGCAGCTTACCTAGGTTCCTTGGGAATGTTTATTACGCCCTCCGTCCGTAAAAGCTTGTCCCTCAAACGAATGTATCTAGCACTAACTTGGCGCTAGATACATCCATTCGGGGGACAAGCTTTTTGGAGTACCTATCAACTCAACATAGTGTAACTGAGCATGGGAGTCTTGATTTTTATTGTTTGTCCTTGAGCAAGTAGGTGAACAAAATGCTTTCTAGTAGACACTACTGTTAGTTTGTTTGTCACCCACCACCGCACCTCTCATCTCACTGACTTGTGTAGTACGGTATGATTAAGCGTTTTATTTCATGATAAGCACAGCTACATGAACTTATACATGGTGCTGACCCTTTGTTTGTTGGTAAAAAACATGTACGTTTGCTGCAGTGATTGAGATCGATCAGCCACTTCGCCGAGCATTGGGCCAGCCTGAGTGTTGTCCCCATCGTATCCAAGATGACGGCGAAGGTGGACGTGTCCAGTGGCGCTTTCGGTGATTTGGCTCGCCATGCCGCAACCACGGCGGTGGTGATGTCCGGCGTCGGTTAAAACTTGCATAGGTGAGCTCCTGTGCCCCCCCCCCCCACCCCCACCCCCCTGATGCAACAGTAGTGACCTACTGTTGCATTTATCCATGCTTCTTTATTTTCTGAAATGGAACAACGGCTATTGTCTTGTTTGCTTGAATGTAATATATGGCGGGCTTTGTTTATTTCCTGAGAGAAATGTCTCTGCTTGCTGGTGAACCTGCAGGGGCATCTCGGTGTGGGTGATCCTGGACGACGACGGGCCCAAGGTGCTATGCTGAGTTATCGAAGGTCATGCAACATGTAACGTATGAACCAACCAGGTAGCCAACAGCAATGCACCTAGCTCAATGGATTTATTCTTAAATATTAATGTCGATTAGATTTACGTGAGCCACATGGATGTACATTAGTTCCAGAGAAAACTAGATTTTCCCTAGCTCAATGGATGGTTTTCCCTCTCCTTTTTGGTTCTGGGCAGAGCATGCTGTTGTTTTTTGTTGTCTCCTGGCAGTACAAGCCTGCACTGGATGTTAGATTATCTATTGTTTTTCTGAATCGGTCACTATAAAACATTTTGCTTGTGAAGTTGATGCTGGCAATACTTTTCTGGCGAAGCTATGCCACCAGCTTGGCAAAGATAATGCTGCTGGCAACACTTTGGATTCCATCGTTAGTTTGTCTAGCTTATGTACAATTGAAGGCAGGGTTCCTCTTGTTCTATACGACTGACTGATCAAAGCATGTTGTTGTTTTTGTCGTCTCCTTATAATATATCAGCCAAACCTTTGTCTGAGATTTTCTAGTTTCCTTTTTCATCACTCACTATAGAAGATTTAGCTTGTGTGAAGTTGCTCTGGTCACTGATTCTTTATCCTTGTTGCTATGGCTGCCAGGTTGCGTGTTATTGAATGGATCGATGATGGTGAGCAACAAATGGATCTGACTGAATACGACATGGCTTGGAAGCGAATGGTGGAGACTTGCCCAGATATGCATGCGAGGAGGTGTCCCTATTGGTTGAAGGCGGGGGGAACTCGCTCGACGTATCTCAGCAATCAACAGGTAGAACTCCCTCGTTCTAGGTGGATTGAAATACAAGAAGGGCGAGGCGAGCGAATCTTGAAGATAACAGATATGCATTTTCATGTTTGTTTTCTCCCTTGGGTGTCGTGTCTCGGGAGTTTGTAAAATTTGGATGGAATGATGTGATATAAGTTGAAAGGTCTCGTCTCAGAGAGGTGGTGCTACTGCTACATACATATGTATCGTTGTAAAATTTGGATTTGTAATTTTGATCAGTGCATGCTAATGGATTGGATTGAATGAATGAATCAAATGGCTACTCCATGAATGTAGGAATGAATGAATTTCAACTCGCTCAATCATTTACTCGGTGTTTGTTTATATAATGATAACTGGTGCGTGAAAATAATATATAGACACCTATCCATCTATCAAGTTGATGTGGAAAAGCAACTGCGATCTTCAAGATTACATCTGTTATCTTTGTTGGGAAGCAATTCTTTGGCTGGCGGTTCTGAATAGATAGATACTCAGATAGGACTTGAAGATAGAAAGCTTTGTCCTCCTTTACCATCGTCGATGGACGCTAGTTTCAGTGTCGAATATTACGCGATGAGCAAGTTGAATAATACGTATAATCCATGTGCTTTGAATAATTCTGTCATACTCTGCCTATCTTCTTCTCTAACCTCCGCGCTAATAGCATATAAATAAAATTTACTAGGTAGGAATCATATGAAGCAAGTTTGTTAATTAGTAGGTAATCAGGTTTACAATGCATGGCAATGGTATTCATCCTCTCGGGGTTGTTGCGTGCATGCAAAGATAAACATGGACTGATCGTCATCGTCTCCTGTGGCATGTAACTGTATTATCATCTACCACGTGAGATACTATGTGGTAACCAATCCGAACAATTCAAAAAAAAAAGATGTAACTGTATCATCTAATCTACTACCAAGAGGAATAAATGGAAACTACCAACTGGTTTGTTATTTGTTAGTACTAGAAAACTTAACAACCTTCCTACATTAATTCTCTCCTCTCGTACGCATCCCTCCTCCTCGGAAACTGGCAACACTCCCGTATATCTCTCCGCCTCCTCCCGTTCCATCTATTGGCCACCTCCGCCTACTCCTCCCTCCCCCGGTTGGCAGCATCTTCTTTGCGCCACCTCATTGATCCGTGGCATCACGCCTTCTTTCAAGATCATCCCATCTCTATATATACTAGAGGTAGTGATCCATCCGCGTGCGGGGTGCGCGTGCGACTTATGACTAGAGGTAGTGATTCCCTCGTGAGGTCGTTCCACCTCCTCCTCTCATCTCATTCAGTTCGAGCTGACTCGCTGTTGCCGCCACAAGCAGCTTAAAGTCTGAGAGGCGAGAATCGTGTGTGAGCGCCGCCAGCCAACAACATGTTAGACTCGTGAGGTCTTCAGTTACGTTGTCAATATACTCCATTCATAGTCGTACCATGGCTAGACTTGATGGGATTGATCCGTTCCAACTTAATTTTAGTGACAATTGGAGTACTACATGCCTTCAGACGGGAGCTGTATTAGCATATAGCGATTGAGGCTAACATGTTGTTGATTAGTACTCCTACGTAGTACATTCCTCCAGAAGCAGGAAATGATCCTCTGGTCATTCTGGCCATTCGCATAAGACTCTGAATGATTTCTTTATGAATGGGTCCAACTTACTTCCTCCAGAAGCAAAAGTGTTTGATGATTTCCTTACGAATGGGTCCGCTCTGGCCATTCGCATAAGATTTTGAATACACACCCTCTAGTGAAGCACAAGGTTAACTTACTTGATGAAACTGTCAGGTAGCTATAACAAGTGTATAGCGAACTGTTGGCACCTTCCCTTTTTTTCTGCTTCTTGTTCCCTGCTTCTTCGAAGACTGCAAGGGCACCTTATTTCGCCTTCTTAATGCAAAGGCAGAGCACCTGCCATGTTTGTCAGAAACAAAAGAGAGGAAAGAAACATGAGGCTTCCATGTCCACAAGCTAATCCTAACAATACGAGGGAGAGATCATCAACTCATGTGATTGGGTACCGGAGCCTGGAGATGCTACGGTTAGAAGATGCAGCTAAGACGCAGCGAGAGAAAAAAAAAAAAGGGCAATCACTGATAACTTTCTGTTACTTTATTCAATAGTCAGGCCTAAACACCCTCAAACTGATCTACCATCCTTAAGATGACATACAAACTCTTATCTTTTGAAACTAATCCCGAGCCAATGTGCACGTTAGGGGAGGGCTCACCGCCTATAACACTGCCCGAATAAAAACAGCTTATGGGAACACATCCTGACTGAACCACATCTTTGCAAGCTGCTCTTTTGTTAACTTCTCTGTACCTCGAGAAAATAAGAGCGGATTGGCCTTCTCCTGATCATAATTTTCATCAGAAACCTTCATCCCCGTCACACCGTCATCTGATTCTTCAACACCCTGTCTCGACACGTCGTCGACGCCAACGGGGGCCGGGGCTGGGGCGGACGAGCGCTTGCGCTTGGCCGTGCCGCTCGGCGCGTCCATGGTCACCAGCGCGAGCGCGCGGGGCGGGCAGCCGTTACAGTCTGCTTGCTTGGTGTGTGATGTATGGGTGCGTTTGTGTCTGGACTCTGGACTATGGACGAGCGAGTGCCTCGGAAGAAAAGAATCCGCGAAAGCCTACGCTTATTATATATGATCCAAAAAGATTGGCCGCCGGTTGGAAAACAAAGAGGGATGAAAAAAAGGGTTCCTTTTCTTTTGTTTAAGACGGGACGGCGACTAACTCCACCACCTACAAGTAACTAGTGCAGGTGTAAGTGTAAAACACCGCGACAAAATGAAATTGCGCGGCGACGAGTACAAGATACTCCTAAAAGAACCGGGCTCGCGTGCGATCACCGGCTCGGCTCGTGCTGGTCTGGCCTGCAACGGGAAAAGGTCGGACTGGCTACACACAACGGGACTGTCACTACTGTTCGTTTGTTTGAAGTGGACGTTGAACTTTCAAAGATGCCCCAGCAGTGCAAAACATCACCCAGACCGATGCCATCTTGCCGGTGCACACCAATGATTCATTCCAGAACTCTCCTATTTCGTCATGCTGCCTACGTCTGCAGTTTGCGGAATTTGCACGGCAGGACAGCATGGGAAGCAAAGGAACACGCGCTCACCTCACCGACTGGGTGCTGTATCATACTACAACTACAAGAGCAGTCGTTCCACAAAAAAAGTTGGTTTATGATAAATGAAATCGGATGGGCAGAACCTAGGTTTTATGCTTTACCCTATTAATTATTAGACGAGGCACGAGCCACCGATGCACTTGTTGAAATCTTGCGACATGTTTATAGGTGCAACAACATGTCCGGACCACGTGAATCTTGATCGTCATGGATGCCGTGGAAAGATAAGGAAAATCTACGAAAATGAGATGTCCTCTATCATTTACAAGAAGCGTGTACACGTTTTTCTCATGCTCTTTTGCGGCAAACCGGCTTTATCACTAAAACAATAATAACAATGAAGACAGGATGAGGATTTTGTCAAATGGACACTGCCTACGAGAAGACGTTGTTGGTCAAACTAGAGAGGAAATTGGATGAGGATTTGTGGCACACATGTCTCAGCCTCTCAGAGCACCGAGTCCCTCGCGCGTGGTTTCATTTTTAGCTATAAAACTTGGTAAGAGTGAGTGAAAAAAAATCGTAATTTTCAGTTGAAAAAACCTGTGTGCCCCTATGAATTTCCTGACAAATTGCGTGGTCATGGGTACCATGTCCGGCGATCATCGGCTGGTGTTGGTCTGGCTCCAATGGCTCCAACGATAGAAAAGGGTCGGGGGGCTCTGCTCACTGCTAGATGTTGAACGTTCAAAGATGCCGCAACGGTGCAAAACAAGATGCGTCCATCTAATGGGTGATGATTCTGAAGCTAGCTTGATTTTTTGGGGTCTGATTGGATAGATTGGAGTGCATCGAGGACTGTCAATCTAGCCATCACTCTGTCGTGGATATGTGTTCAACAAAACCACAAGAAAAAAATCTCGAAGCAAACGTCAGGAATACACCACCCGATCGGTATTCGTTTCGGTATGTGATCAACACGTTATGTACGTACTCCACTTGCTAGCTTCACGCGCTAAGAGCATCTCTAGCCGCGTCCCAACAGGCCCTCCCCAGTCCTTTTTCCGCGCCGGCGCTGAAAAAACGCCTCAGTCGCGCCACCAGGACGTCGAATTCCGCCGGCTCGGCCCGTTTTTGCGCCGGACGATCGCAGGCCGAACCCGGCGCATTGGGGGACGCTCGGGGGCTCCCGCGCAAGGGAAAAGCGTTCCTAAGGCCACATTGGCAGGCGAAAAGTCAAGCCACCCGTCCAGATTCGTCTCCTACCCCCTGCGCTCGGCCGCCACCCTGCACCACCTTGCCGATCCCGGCGCCGTCCACCGTCCACCGCAGCTAGGTAGACCATTTCCCGCCAGGAAAAAGAAGGGGTTTTGCCGAGGCAGCCTCTTCGCCGCCGTCCGGGCACCTTTTCCGGCGTTCCGGCCGCGCAGGGCCTGTACACCGGCGGGCTTGCGCCCACCTCGCTCGCAAGGTGTTCGACGAATTGTCTGGCCCGACGATGGACTCCGAAGATGAGGAGGCGCTCGCGGCGTTGCTGGAGGAGGAAGCCGAAGCCGACGTCCAGGAGCAGGAGCATCTCATGGTGCTCGCCGTCCTCGTCGGCCTGCTCGCAAGCAGTGAAAAGCCGCGGCGAGGTGGCTTGGCGCTTGGGCGGGTGAAAGCAAAGAACCGGCATCGTCTGGAAGGCTACTGCATGCTCTACTCGGACTACTTCGCCGACGCTCCATTGCATGGTGAGAAAACATTTCGGCGCCATTATCGGATGAGCCGAAAGTTTTTCCTCAGGATTGTGAATTCCATCCGGGAGTTCGACAGCTACTTCAAGTGCAAGATGGATTGCACCGGCACACTTGGATTTACCTCGATCCAGAAGTGCACGACAGCTATGAGGATGCTTGCATACGGAGCTCCCGGCGATTCACTCGACGACTATGGGCGCATGGCCGAGTCCACCACCATTGAGTGTTTCTACAAGTTCTGCAAGACAGTGGCGACAGTGTTTCGACCGCAGTACTTGCGAACACCCAATGCGGAATACACTGATCGGATCCTAGCACAGAATGCAGTAAGAGGATTTTCTGGGATGCTTGAAAGCATCGACTGCATGCATTGGATATAGAAGAACTGTCCATTTGCTTGGCAGGGGTTGTACAATGGCGCCAAAAGCGGTTGCAGTGTGGTACTTCAGGCAGTGGCCACACAGGACCTCTGGATTTGGCACTCTTTCTTTGGGATGCCAGGAACTCACAATGACATCAACGTCGTGCAGTGCTCCCCAGTCTTTGCCAAGCTTGTTGAAGGTCATTCTCCTCCGGTGAACGTCGAGGTCAATGGGCGGCAGTATAACAAGGGGTACTATCTAGCTGATGGCATCTATCCGAGATGGTCGACATTTGTGAAGACCATCTCAAACCTTGTGCCAGGAGGCAAGAACGCCTGGTTTGCGAAGGTTCAGGAGGCTTGCAGGAAGGATGTCGAGCGGGCATTTGGTGTTCTCCAATCTTGATTTGTTGTTGTCCGGTTCCCTGCTCTGACCTGGTCGAAAGATCAAATGTGGAAGATCATGACTTGCTATGTCATCTTGCACAACATGATCATTGAGAGCGAGTAGGAAGAGCCAGTGTTTGACATTGAATCATATTACAAGCAGGGTCCTCTTGCCCAAGGTGATCACCAGCTACCGGTCATCGCCCAACTTTTTTGTGCGGTATCGTATCGCCCAATTTCTTATAGAATCCACTTGTGACGGTATGATAATCAAGAACGTACGCATGCATTTATAGAGGTGAGTGTATACGTGTATGTTTGAGAGTCTACGTTTGTGTTGTGTTCAAACAAAAACTAATCAATGGGCAAGTTGATCGTTTGGTACGATAAAAACGATTCTCAAGTTGGCACTTGGTTCGCGGGAATCCCACCATCTTCCTTCTGGCTATATCTCATCGTGGGTGGCATGGAAAGATTAGAAAAATCTATCGAATGATTCGTAGCAAGACTGCACTTATGAAAGTGAAATGCTCCCCTTGCGATTTCTTTACCCATTAACTGGTTTATTAATCTAATAAAGTCATGACAATTGATAACACAAGAAAATAAACTGAAAACAAAGACTGGTGACAAAGCTTCGTGATAAAGACCAAAAGTTATATAATATTGTCTCTTAATTTCTGTTTGCGACGCGCTAAATAAATTGCAGATTTCATACCCATGATTTTTATCTTTGGCAATGATGGACCAGCTTAAAGTTTTTCTTTTGATTTTGTTATTTTCTGGATGCAAAGATATTCAAAAAAACGTCTACATATAGTGTATATAGGGCCTATTTGGTTCATAACTGATTTTACCACAACTAAATTTAGACAAAGTGTGGCTGCTACAAAAAGTATGGCTAACAAAATGGCCACCACAAGTATGGCAAGATTTAGCAAAAAAATGAGCCTATAACATGTGGATTATGTAGCTAGAAAAGTGTAGCGAGCCACAAGTGTGGCAATGAATTAAACACAAACCTAAAATGTTATGGCACGACTAAGGTTAGGCGCGGCAACCTTAGGCTGCAAAGGCAAACAGGCCCATAGTGTCGTAAGCATTGACGTGCAAATATCTAGATACACTAGATTGCTTAAATGAATCAACCCTTCATGAGGATGTGGAAACAATACAAAAGTATGTCCGAATGATTGTCACCAAGATTGCAATTTTGAACATGAAATACCTCTCCCATGATTTATTTTTTTACCCGTTAATTGGCTTTACTTATCAAATAAAGTCATGACAACATTAAAGTGGAAACCGAAACAAACACCAGGAACAAAGCCTCTTGATGAAACCAAAAGTTATATCATAACCGTCTCTTAATTTTTATGCAAGTTAGATAACATGCAGATTTCATACCGATGTTTTTATCATTGATGATGATAGACATGGTTACATTATTTTTTATTGTTTTTATTCTATTGTTTTTGTGATAATGCAAATATGTTTTGACAACACTACCCTGGATATATTGGCGTAAGCATCAAATGCAAATATATTAACACACTAGATTGATTAAAGGCATGAACCACAAAAGTTTAGACACACTAGATTGCTTAAAGTGAATGTCGCTAGTTCTTTCAATGAATAATTATAGTTTGGTAAGCGTCGAAATCATGCTCTCTTTTTACATGACTTGGCTATACATGTCATGTTCATGGGACATGCGTGTTAAATCATGTTTCTACGCATTTTCTTAATGCTTTGTTGACTTTATTGGGATATATTCCATATGTTTTTTGTCAAGAAAATAAAATTTTAAAAAACTACTACATGATTGCATTTATAGGGATTATGATCCCACCCATCGTTGAATGCCTCCCATCACTGCCATGTTCTCTTAGCGATACCTTGGACGGAGGGATTGGCAACTTGCAGGAGGCGGGGCGTTTAAGAGCTTACGAGACGACATGAAATCTAAGATCCGGGGTGTGTGGCAAAGGGTTTCGAGTGTGTCTTTTATGTTAGAGGATTGACAATAGAGACACAATGTGCTGCTAGCCAAGGGTGCTAGGGGTGACAAAGAAGCCTTGCCAAATTTGATAGGTCGATTGAGATGTTGTCTTTTATGTACAAATATCCTTGATGCTTTTCCGAACTTGTTGTGCGCATATTCCATATACATAGTTTCAAGACAATTAGCTTAAATTTTTTTACTCTGATATAGCACTGATGATTAAGGTCCCACACATTCTTGAATGGCACAATGCGAAGTTACACTCTCTCCACCATCGATCTCTTTCTCTATGCTCGCTTGAAAGGATGGAGTGGAAACAACGTAATATGTGAGGTGTGAGAGGGCATACAAAGTTTCACGATTATGCCTCTCATGGCAGTTGTTGTGCTGTGGCGAGCTTCGTGCTCTTGATGTTGTCTCGGTTCATCTTTGATCAATGATGGCGCAAGATGCCTTCTGAACTTCCTAATCATCTTGATTTCCCCGTGGTATACTTCCCAACCAAGGTTTGTGTTCATGGCGCTCTCTTGGCGAACATTTGCTCCAATTCTTGTCCTTCCTATCAAAGCATGTGGTCATTGCTATGGCACTCGTTGATTGTGGATGCTACTTTGTTTCGTCAGGGTTTCGGTGTGTGTTTTGGTGCACACACCAGTGTCTCGTGTGGTGATGATCCTTCTATCTGCTAGCTAGGTGATGCTTTGTCTTGGACACCAATTTTCTTTCTCGTCTTCTTTTATCCTTGTCATTTGTATGGTTTTGACCTCAGTTTCCCTCATATAACCGGGGACAAATTGTTTTGGTTTTTATTGTGTTTTCCCTTATAAATTGGATCACTATTTTTCTGAATGAGACCATATCTAAAATTTGAATTCTAATAGGTTGGTTCCACCACAAGAAACCTAACCACTTGACATGCATTCAGTTTGCATCCTCGCCTTCTGAATACGTGATGATAACAAAAATGGTGAGGCCAACTCCAATGCACGATCCCAAACGGACGTCTGTTTTGTCCGGATTTTGTCCATTTGGGTAGAGCAACGAGGCGGCGTTCAACCAATTTTCCTAGATGCATTAGCCCCTGTGCCTTCTCGTCCGCCATGGCCGGCTGGTGCCCCTATATATACATTTTTTGGCCACCGAAACACATTTTTATTTATTTCAATAAAGATATTTTGATACATTGTACTCCCTCCGTAAACTAATATAAGAGCGTTTAGATCACTATTTTAGTGGTCTAAACGCTCTTATATTAATCTACAGAGGGAGTAGTACATAATTCACCAATTCTTCGGTAGGCAGTAGTCACACTTTATGACCGGTAACGGTGAGCGGACGAGCCGCTGGGCCAGGGCCGAGCACGGGCGACGGCCAAGCGTGTCTTTCCCAGCGAACTGCCGACGACAGGCGGAGTCAATACCTTCATGCAGTGCGGAGGCGTTGCCGATGTTGTGCAGTCCGGTACTCAGCCAATCCATGGCAAGGCGAAGTCGCTCGGCGGCCGGACGCGCCAAATCCGGTGGCTGGAAGCGCCAAATTCCGCCGCCATAGATCCACCGGTTGGCGGTCGGCGCTGGGGCGAGAGGGAGGCACAAATTCGATGGCCGTGCTTTGGGCGGCCGGGTTGGACAACGAGGAGGCGGCCGGGAAAATTGGCGGCGGCTATCGCGGGGTAGGGGGTAGGGGCGTCGAAGAGGGGAAGGGGAAGAGAAAAAGAAACATATGTGTCCGCTGGACGGGCCGGGGAAAGGCAAGGGCACGCGTCCCTTCCGTCCACGCTTTTGTTCGTTTTGGGTTAAAAAAGGTTGAAATCGGACAAGAAACGAACATTTGTCCGTTTGTTCTCGCGCGTTGGGTCATGATTTGTGTTTGATTAGCCTCAAACAAACGCGGTGGGACCGTTTTTAGAGAGTTGGCCTCCGGACAGGAAGACAGGCGTGTGGAAGGCTGAGACCAGCTCACACAAATCGAATAGGAGAACAGGTCAGACGTTGAAAAGTTTGTAAACCACGGTAGCCATTTGTGTGACATCACGCTCTCCCTTCAGCGGTGATGTCAGCCCGCTTTGTGCCCCAGGTCATTGCTGGCATCACAAACATGTCACCTTGACTCATTAGCCTCAGGTCAAGAAGGTCTCTTTTAACAACAGTGGGGCCGTGGCCTAACTAACGACACGCCATTAGCAACCGATCAATTTGGAGCATTATTCATAGTACAGAGCATCACTAGTACCGGCAGCATCTTTCTTTCTGCAGCATCCGGCATATATGTACCCATTTGATTATAACACTGTGGCTACAGTAATCAGGAGGACATCTTGAGGAGTGACCACAATAGTTACCCTGACGGATCGTTCAGTAGTGACCTCTATGTTTTGTTTTGTTCTTTTGCGTTGTGCTGTCGATCGCTGGGTGGAAGACCATGTCTAGAGAGGCAACTTCTCTCCTTTGCCGTCCCACGTAGATACGTACAACTGACCACACATCGACTGTACTACTCTCTCTTCCTTACATCATATGGAAGCTGTTAATTAATTCGGATCGGAGAGAGTACTACTCCCTCCGTCCCATAATATAAGACCGTTTTTGACACTGGTGTAGTGTCAAAAATGTTCTTATATTATGGGACAGAGGGAGTAGTTTACAACCTTTTATATTTCTTTACGGAGGGTGTAGGATTTAGAGAAACTTGTAACATTTGATTTTTCTTTCACGAGTTGAGTACACTGGATTTTTGCTTCTATGATGTTACCAGAGCGAGCATGCACCTTGGTCAGCCCGTTCCATCTCACACAAGAAAAGAACACCTGTTCGGCCCATGACAGTTATCAGCTTACCATAAATATGGTCAAATATCAAAGTCTCGGTTTTCTCCGATAGTAAATGGATTATTTGTGTGGTCTATCTATTTTACTCTTCTTTCACTTTCATGCATGAATGCGACGTCACAAAGTTGACAACTAGCAAACGTCACATTATTGGAGATGTGATCCGTGATGCTATCGCTAGCGATAATTGCTCAACGAATCCATTCATTGGTAGGCGATGTATAATTGTGTGGTGGTACATGCATGCGTGTCTGTGTTTTATTTTGAAAATAAACAGGTAATAATTGCTCTATCAACAAGCATAAAGAATGCAATTTTTCTAGCTTTGCATCAATTAGCAAATTAGCAAAGGTATGTTGACTCATAGTGATCTCTTAACATGTCATGACGAACATCTCGAGCATCTTCGACTAGTACAATGAGAAAAACAATATTGCTTTCCCTTTGTGCCAACTAAAGTCATGAAGTGACAAATCCAAGGTCACAAGTTGTGTACATGTAAAACAAGGTTCCTGTGTGTCTCTGTGTGTTTGCAGGTATCGCTGGTTCCGAACTTTTGCTTGTCTCAGCATGAGCAACGCAATAGAATTTAGCACTAGCTCCAACTCACGGGCGGCTATATTGATACATAACATAGACATAGTGGTGCGAAATGTTGCTATCAACACAATGTAAAGCATAATGGTGGCTTGGCAGCTTTATTTTGAAGACCTACTTCTCTTCATTAACAAATTGGGACTTACATATGATTATGTGTTATTTTTTCTGACAAACACAAACCTTTCTTGAGTGTTTGTAAAAGTATAAATTATAGACCCTTTCAGAAGGGAATCCATTTATGCATTAAAGCAAAATGCTTCCGCTCGGCGCGAGGCATAAGAAAAAAGAAAACAAAATTGTAGACAGTTCAATTGGGTCAAGCAACCCATCCAAGAGCATGTCCAACGGCTAGCCTAAAATTTGGCTACCTAAAACCAGTTTTAGGTAATAATAAAATTGTCTGCTTTTACAACAACCTAAAAGTTAGATACCAAAATTTTAGGTTCTATTTGTACCACAGCTATGACGACTGACAGTGGGGAGGCCAGGAGGTGGATCTAACGATTGCCGGGCCACCATGCTGGATTTTCACCAATGGAGCTCACTGGGGCCAAGATGGTTGTTGGATGCAGCAAAAGCGTCGAGAAGACAACCAGTATCGGTGAATCCAGGGGGCGGTTGCGGTAGATGTCCCGAGCAACGAGAATTGGTAGGGTCGCCGCGGGAGTGGCTACGCTTGAGTCCGGCTCCGCCGGGCCGAGAGGTAGGGTGGGGTGGGCGGCACTGGGGAAAGTTCGGGTTAAACGGTTGGTGCCCTCACAGTTTTAATTTTTGTTTTAGGCTTTGTGTTTATGGGGACCTATATTTTGCAATTGGATAGCAAAATATATGTAGTAGGCTAAAGAAATAGCAATCCATGCTGTTTTAGATTAGCTTCCGGGGCTGTTTTTTGAAAGAAATAAAAAACTTAAATATTAAGTTTTTACGTTTTTTTAGCAACATTAAGTTTTTACGTATTCGGCTCATTTTTAGGCAGTTGTTGGAGATGAAAAGTAAAAAGATACTGCCATGGACGGAGACCCACCAGAGCCGTGAAGTTTTTGAGTTTTTTTTCTTTAGGTACAGGCATGAGGCATGGAGCAAGTTTGTTGTGAGTAGCGTCGAAAGGCTTTGTCGCAGCTAGGCACGAAAACGAGTGGCGCTCAAAGAACATGTTGTTGCCGAGGCATTGTGCACCATGAAAATCTACCTGGTTAATCATCAGTGCATGATATTTGCAAGTACCCGACGTGTTCCGATGCCGGCGCACACGTCCTTCCACAATGCTACAAATCCTTGACAGTGGCCGTGTCTCTCCCTGCCTCGACAGCTCGTCACCTCAGCTCAGCCCTGACGCGGACCTCCTCTGACTGACACGCGATGTTTCCGCGACGGTAACAGTGATTTTTTATGTGCTTGTCGACCTCTCAGTCAAAGAAAGAAAAGAAGAAGAAAATGAAGACGTCCCGTCCGTCCTGGGATTTCACACTCGGTCGTGTACCATCGCCTATATGCAATGCAACATCCGGTCGTGCAATTGTGCCACAGAAAAATCATGCAATGCGTAATTATTAATGCAGAGGCTCGCTCTAGAGGAGATCTGGCATGAGGCCGACATGATTTAATGGATTGAAAACACACGCGAAAACGATGGGGAAGCAAGAGCGCGAAAGATGTCACGGTCCGCTCACAGCTCCTGGCCATTGATGTGTCGAGAGAAGTTTTGTTTCTGGGACATTTTGTCTAAAAAATCTTCCGATTTATTCATTTCCAGTCATGATATTACAACGAACATAAAAATAATAAAAATTACATCATGGAAAAAAAAGGGGTGTGATCTGACTGATTGAACGCACTCGCCTTCCTTCCTTTGCTTGTCGTCTCGTCTTTACGTGGGCTGCTCCATCGAGGCGGAGCGCTAATGGAGGGACTCATAAGCTACCTCTCCGTAGCTTGCCTTCCTTTCCCCACCAACTGATAACAGTAGGGGGAGGGCTCCCTTCTCTTCGTGCTCGGCTGCCCGGAGAAGCTAGTGTTCGAGCACTCACCGACGGCCTTCCGGGCGGCGACTGGAGGTACGTGACTACATGAGTTTACGCGCGCGGTGTGAATCTTGGGAGGCCTCCATTTATTTTGCGCCTGGTTGGTTGATGCTGATCTTGCTCGTTCGGTGTCGTGTCCATCGCCTCCGCAGCTGCGAGTCACCTGTTCGACGAAATGGCTGCCAGTGTCGACGCAGGTGAAGTGGTTGTGGCTGGCGGCAAGGACCGCTTCAGGGACCTCCTGGAACATGTGCTCGAGCTGTTGTTGTCGTTCCTGCCCTCGCGGGATGCCGTGAGGACGTCTGTGCTCGCTCGCCGCTGGCGCACCGTCTAGAAGTCCGCCCCAGCCGTGCGCCTCAGCCCTTCTAAGTTCGAGAGTGCCCAGGCCTTCAACAATTTCGTCAACAAGAACTTTTTCAGAGTTTTTACAACTTTAAATGCAATTTTGTAAACTATTTAAAATAAGGTGCTCTAATGCATCCGTGCTCCAAAAATTTGCGAAGTCACTTTGGTGCACGGCTGCATTGGAGCACTATATTTTGAATAGTGCTAAAATAGTATTTAAAGTTTCAAAAAACAAAAAAACTATTTAGATATATAGGGTATGACTTCTTGAAAATAAGTCACAAACCATAGATTTTCTTTGAACACCATACATACAGACCATTGCATACATCCACATACGCTTACCCATAGGCCATAGGACACACACAACCTATCTCTATGAGCACATTCAAGAGACTTAGTTGGCAAACTTTGAAGTTGGCATAGTTACAATAGACACCTTGTAGTTTGACATTTTTATAGAAAGGAAGCATAAAAATGTCGTGGTCAATGATCGCAAGAATTAGTGTCAGAGACAGGCCAAGGCATCCAAGGTCCCGAAATCCTTGGTTGACTGTACCACTTTTGCTACCGCTTGACAATGCTCATCGTGTTTGGTCTGAGCTAGAGCACCACTATGTGCTAATAGTGATGAGTGTATGCATGTATATATGAGCGCCTGCATTTACCATGTTAAAAAAACCCGAGGCACGGGCATTGCTGGGTAGGCATGATTTTGGGACTTATCGTGCAAATAAATACAAAAGCTCATGCTACATTGGGTATCGTGGAAGGCAATGACACAACCTAAAAGTATGGGAGGACTGGGATTCAACGATTTCGAGCTCTTTAATTTGGCAATGTTGGCTAGACAAGCATGGCGCTTGCTACAGGATCCCGGTTCGCTGAGTGCGAGAATATTGAAAAGTGTTTACTTCCAAACACATCAATTCTGCAGGCGACTTTAGGGAATCACCCAAACCAGATATGGAGGGCCATCGTTGAAGGACGGGACACTTTGAAACAAGGGTTGATTAGGCGTATTGGCAATGGTAATAGCATGAAAATCTGGGAGGATAACTGGCTACCTCGCGAGGACATTATGAGGCCATACAGATGCATATCTGCCCACCCCCCGGTCATGGTTTCAGAACTCATCAACGCAACAAATGCCACATGGAATATACCGCTAATGAATGCCACTTTCATGACTTTGATGCGACGGTAATTTCAGGCATCCCACTTTGTACCATGAACATGCAGGATTTTTGGAGCTGGGCACATGACCGAAGTGCCCAATTCTCAATATGTTCGGCCTATAACATGCTCGTTGTGATAAGACAGAGAAGAGAAGCGTGGCTTGAAGGATCCGCGGGATCATCAACCAGTCGCGCTGACGAAGGATCATGGAAAACATTGTGGAAGACGGCGGTTCCGTCCAAACTGCGTATGTTCTTGTGGAGGTTGTCAAAGCAATCCTTACCTACTGAGGATGTCAAAGCGCACCGTAAAATGTCGACAACAAGTACCTGCGGCTTTTGTGGGGCTCGGGATTCATGGCGGCATTCCCTCCTAAAATGCATTGTATCAAGATGCACTTGGCATTGGTAGACGAAGAACTGAGTTGCACTTTGGCGGCCTCCACATAAACGAGTGCCAAGAGCTGGCTCTTCAGCATGCTTGATACCTTATCGCATGAGAAATTTGTCTTAATGGCCATCTATATGGGCAATATGGACATCTCGACGAAAGGCCAGTCACGAGGCTATTTTTCAAACACCACATGCAATACAAATGTTCATTACTCGGTTTATTGCAGACCTGGAAGCTATCCGTACCCCAAATCCTACATAGGCTGCTATGGCGAGGACAGGTACATCGATACAGAGGCCGAGGGCACCTCCAGCAACATATGCCAAAATTCATGTTGACGCAGGAGTACGCACCCGTAGAGGAGGAACAGCCGTAGTTGTGTGCAGGGATAGCCAGGGCTTGTTCTTGGGTAGCTCGGCACTTGTCATTCCAAGAATTTGGGATCCAGCCACACTCGAGGATGGCATGTCGTGAGGGCATTGCATTGGCAGAAAATCTCAATATTCAACACTTTGTGTTGTCGTCTGATTGCAAGCAGGTGATTGGGGACATGGCCAAAGGAAGCCAAGGACCCTACGGAGCCATCATCACGAAAATTATCTCTAGATCGTCACCACTCTCTTGTACCTTTACTTTTGAAAGTCGTCAATGTAATTTCTAAGCTCATAAGTTAGCTAAGTTTGCGTTGTCTTTAGCTCAGGGGCGTCATATGTGGCTTGGCTAGCCGCATGACCAAACTTGTATCCCACTATATGCGGATTTTGAATAAAGTGGCTTTACCCCTTCAAAAAAAAAGCTCATGCTACATTTTTTTTTGAGAATCGAAGATCATGCTACTTATGAGAGATCTTTTTGTTGAATAAAAAAAGGTAAACGTTCCCAGACGGTGCACCGGCCGAAGCTTCGGCCGGTCGCACGCCTCATCACGCGCCCAGCGCGAGCGTAGTGGGCCGCGCCTCCTTTTTTTGTGGGCCCATGTAACCATCCTTCCTCCTCCCCCGATCCAATCTCCCCTTTTTCACCTCAATGCCGCGAGCTCACCCTCCGTTCGCCGCTGGCTAAGCTGCGTGCCTCCACCGCCGCCTCCCAGCGCTCCGTCCCCACCCCCACCCCACCCCGCTCCTCCGCCGACAACGATGCTGCGTTTTTGCTGCAACCGGTCTTTGAGGAAGCTAGCACCGACGCTTGATTTTGTTGCAACCAGGACGACGGCGAGCGTCGCCGGCGGCGATGGCGCCTGACTTTTTCTGCTACAACCAGATGTTTTTCGAGTGTAAAATGTTGCAACCGGCGAAAACAAAAGCTGGAACGGGCATTCACGTTTGCTGGAAGCGTTTTTCAATTTTGCTTCAACCGCCTACCGGAGCTCTTGACACCCTCGCCGACGACGTCGTAAAATGTTACAACCGACCAAACAAAAGCTGGAACGGGTGTTCAATTTTGCTGGAAGCGTTTGTCGATTTTGCTTCAACCAACCCCCGCAGCTCTGATTTTGTTGCAACCGGCAACCTGCAAAGTTTCCACCGGTGAGTTTTTTTGCTTCAATGGCGACAGATGGAAGTGGCGACCAGAGATACGGCGCCGATGCGAGCGGCATGCACCTGGCGGCGAGGGTCGGCGAGGGCGCCTGGGCGCGCACCTGGGGTTGCAACCATGGGGGCGGCGAGGTGCAACCGCTGTTGGCCGGTGCTACATAGGCGTGATGTGGAAGCGGCGACCCGCCATGGCGAGGAGCTGCAAGGAACACGACGGACGGCGACGAGGGATGCGAACGGCGGCGAAGAGGTTGCAAGCGCAGCGCGGGAAGGCTAGTGGTGCGGCTCGCGTGCGGGGGCGGCGCTCTCCTTCCTTCTCATTTTCCCCCGCGCGGGAGGTTGACGATGGGTGCTGGAGAAGACGGGATCTCGCGCAGATCCGACGCCCCAGGCTCGCGCATCGGACGGCTGGGCCTGGACCGGCCGAACCGTTTGGGCCGGCGCACCGGCGCCTAGCGTCGCCCATAAAAAAATTATACTATAAGTACGTCATACTATTTTTATGCACCTACCAAAAAAAAGTTGTTTGTGTATTTCAAAATAAATGTTCATGACTTTAAAAAGAGAAGTGCTAGGCAGACGATGATTTTTGCAGGATACATGGCCGACGCTAAGTTAACCACCGTGGATCAAATTTGTACTTGGAAAGTGAGACGCGAGATCACAGTGTCGTGTGCAGGTCGGCCCTGAAACTGAAAGGTCGTGTGCAAAGACATTCCGCTTTAATAATAGAAGTTGACAAATCTTGGGAAAAAGGAAAGGCGAGTGCTCTTCCTGTGAACGCTCTCGTCTCGTCTTCCCATCCGTTTCTCTCCGTAGCGCGAGGCGACGCATTAATGGTGGAATGCGTGGAGATTGGGGAGGTGATGCAGTATAACTGACTCTCTCCGTTGCGTTCCTACCGAGAAGAGAGATGGCCTAGGGAAAGCTCCTTCCTGTTCGTCCTCGGACAGGCGTTCGAGTTCTTGGAGCCAACGAACTGCGCGGCGACTAGAGGTACCGTTTTAGCTTACGATGGCGAACTAATCTTTGGTTCTTGTCCATCTCTTCCGCCTGGTTGGTTGATGTTGATGATCATACCCATTGCCTGCCCATCGCCTCATCGGCAGCTGCTGCGCCAGCCACCTGTTCGACGGAATGGCTGACCGCTTTGAGGACCTCCCAGAACCTGTGATCGAGCTGCTGCTGTCGTTCCTGCCCTCGCGAGATGCCGTGAGGACGTCCGTGCTCGCTCGCCGCTGGCGCAACCTCTGGAAGTCTGTGCCATCCTTGATCTTGCCTCATTTGTTCGAGTGTCCGCAGGCCATCAACAATTTTGTTAACAAGCTGCTTGAGCACCGTGACCCAACCGCACCTCTTCGTGAATGTGATATCACATGCTTTCTGGATGGTGATTATGATGTGGTACTCCGTTATGTTGAATCTTGGGTCCAGTATGCTGTTTCGCACAAAGTGTCGGTGCTTCAAGTTGAAATCACGGGTCCTGATCGTCAAGCTTTAAAGCTATCCAACAACAGTGTCATCTCCAAGCACTTGACAAGGGTAGAGCTTTCTCATGTGGCGTTTGACGAAAGCCCTCTAGATTTCTTGAGCTGTCAGGCACTAGAGGTGTTAGTGATAGAGCAGTCGTACGTTAACCTTGCCGGTGTCTTTCCCAAATCTTTACGACATCTGAAACTAAGAGCTTCAGAACTCTATTCCACGCATACACACCGGAATTGCCTTTCTGCTCCAGGTCTGATTACTTTTGAACTGTCTGACTGTTACCAATGGAGTCCGTTGCTTGAGAGCCTGCCATCATTGGTAACATCATTTATCAGGATTGACAGCTATTGCGCAGATGCTTGTGATTTTCAGAAGTACGGCGGGGATTGTGGGAATGAGTCATGTGATGGATGCTATGGTGAAGATGATTGTTGTGTGCTTTTTGAAGGTTTGACGGGCGCTTCAAATTTAGAGCTGATAAGTGATTGGTCTTTGGTATGTTTGTTCTTTTGCTACCCCTTTTTTTTCATCCAACATTGCGTCCTTGTATCAGATATAAATGAATAAAAGCATGCATGTTAAACTTGTTCCTAATGTCCTATACTGTATCTTTTTCATGGATCCACTCTTTTTAGTCGTCAGGCTTCGATGCAGACATCTCCCACAATCGGGTTGTGAAGATGACTGTACATTATAGCCCTCGCACTATACAGAAGCATATGATTAAGTTAATTTTGCTAGCCATTTTAGTTTATCCAATACTGTAGACGGCATGGCGTTATATATATATTATAATTAATTGCTTCAGAAATTAAACTAAAAAAACTATAATTAATAATTAAACTAAAAAAACTATAAATTCTGCTTTGTGTATCTCTCTATCTGATCACAATTAATTGCTTCAGAAATAAAAGGTCGAGAAGTCTTATTCAACTCGGTATAACTGAATCATATCTTCTGAAGTTATTACTTTTATTGTTTCTTAATTCTCTGCACTTTGTAAAGATTTTCAGGAAGGACTTGAAATGGCGCCCTATGTTTAGCAAGCTAAAAACTGTATTGCTCAATGATTGGTGTCTGACAGCAAATTACACTGGACTAGTTTACTTTCTTCGCCACTCACCAATTTTAGAAAAGCTTACCCTTCAACTTTACTATCACAAGGTATATGTTTTTTCATATATGATAGCTTTTATTGTTGAAGGTACCATGTACAGCTGATTCATTGCAGTAAAATCTTGTGTTTGAGATAGAATGTTGACATTGGACAAAGTCAAAGCTACAACCCAATGGAATATTTCTTGGTGTCAAATCGTCTCAAGGTAGTTGAAATCCATTGTAGCAAGGAGGATGAAAGGATTTGTCAAATTGTGAAGATCCTTGGTATTCATGGAGTAACTCCTGCGCAAATGAGCATGAACCATGATTTTTGGTTTTATTCTTCATGTAAGTAACTGTTACTACAATTTGCAAATAAACAATGCGAGGTATTTTTCACTGTGAATGGATCATTAGTATCTGCATAGTGAGATCAAGTTGTATGTTTGCCACACTTCAGTGCTGCTTGCTATTCAATCATACCTTTTAATGTTTTAGTCTGTACTTTCATGTGCTCATTGTGTCTTCTATGGTTCACACAGGGTTCAGTTCCGAGCACTCTACGCGGATCAGATGGTCTTCCTAATTATTCCGGGCTTCAGGCTTCCATGTTCCTGTATTACTCTTGGCAGCATGAGGATGCTACGTTTAGTCTATCTGGATCGTGCGCTTGCCCCTGTAACATTCATATGAAGTATAAACTCCTGTCGAGATGCGAGTTGAATGAGTTTAAATGTTGCTGCCCATTTCTAGAACTTATTGTCGGCCTGGACTGATTTACCTTTTGAAGGCCGATGATCTATTTATATGTTTCAGCAACCGATGTATCTAGCTTATGTAATATGGTACCTATTCTGTTAAATCCAGTGAACTTTCATGACGCCTAGAAGGCTGCTCTAGTTTTTTTGTGGTGATTAATGGGTTGCTTCGCTTCACATCTATGGTTCTCCGCGCTTGCTAAGCATGATTTTTTCTGTTTGTGTTTGATCGGTTAAGCTATATTAGTAGTTCGACAATTTATGACCATGATTATACCAAGGTACACTTAGCCTACTCCATTTTCTGTCATCATTGGCCGATACACATGCTATGTTGCTAGTCCTGACTTACTTTTGGACTAACAACTGCTATGTTGCAACTTGGCTGAAATTCTGCTTGGGCCGAGCATGTCACAAAATAGAGTATTCTGTTTCCTGGGGAAGATATCAATACAAGGGAAAGATGGGGAAATAAGTAATTGAATGGTAAACAATTTGATTTCCTATAACGGAAGAACTGGGGTTGAAACAATGAGTCTGAACATGTTGTATTCTTGAAAATGGCATTCTCTCATGCACCACTGCCCCTTGCTTCGACAGCTAACATAAGCATGCACACTAGCAACTTTTTAAATTTGTTGCATTTGCTTTGTAGAGTCACACTGCGCCACCTGCATTTGGAATCTACAAATAAATGGAAACTTGTATAATCTGTTGCGTTTGCTTTATACGAGGTGTTTGGTTTGACGTTTTTTGCCTGTTCTGATTACACGGGTATCTCATAACGTTAAGGCGCTGATTGGATTGACGTTTCATAGCGTCATACACCTGTAATATATATGGACCTTCATCCATCGTTTTCATCCGCAGGCAAAAATCAAGCGTGACCGGTGTTATACACTTATAAAACAAGTACAGGTGTATAAAAGTACACCGATACCAATCGGAGCCTAACTGTGTTTGGAAGGGACAGCACGTAATCAGATCCCGTGTAAACAGATCCCACCACTGTTTAAGGTCGATTCCGCCCACCCAGCAGCGTAAACGCATTACGTTTCCCTTTTGTCCCCTGATCCCTTTGTACCTCGAGTCCCTGATCCCCTCTGCCTCCGCCTCCTCCCATCCCCTTCCGCCGCAACTCGCTATCTGCGTGCACTGATCAAGCCGACGTCAACGGCGCCGGCGCCGACGGCGGAAGCGCTGGTTCACCGCTGGCAGTGCGAGGAGGCCGGCCGGAAGCTGGTGCTGGACTGCGCCGGGCAGGGCATGTCGTTCGTGGAACTGACGCAGACATCGCCGTCAACAAGCTCGACGACGTCAGATGCTTGCTGCGTCACCGATGTCCGCCGGCGTGGCGCAGTACGACGGGGAGAGCACTTCTGGTGGCCGTGCCATAGGTGCAGCCCGTCTCGGCCAAGGAGATACGTTGTCTTGAAAGGAATTGATTGACGTTACAGGCTGCAACCAAACAACTTTGTGTTTTCTTCGATTACGTTAACAGTACCAGTGTCATTTCATTACGTTTACGTTTACGTTACCTCTGACGAACCAAACACCTCCATAGAGTGCAATGGAAGGCGTGTCTGACATCCGCAGTGTTGGTCATTTCTTGCTTTTAGAGGCAGCGCAAGAAGGGTTTGAAAACTCGAGGCAGTTGATGAATAAGCATGAATGATGACTTGGATGCATGGTGTTATGAGCTGTCCTTGTGAATTTTCTCATAAAACATATGACGTGAGGATATGCAACTGTTGTTCAAAATCTGAAGTATATTTACACTGTTCTTCATAATTTGAGCCAGATTATTTACAACACTGTTCTTCATAATCTGGAGTATCTGTCTGGTGTGATACTAGTAACAACTGTCCGGTGTGATACAAACATATGCGTACTTTCGGCGGTATTCTGTCACGGCCCCTCCTACTTCAGCTACACCAGGCGCTGCTACTTCTACGACCAAGGCCCAGACGGAGATTGAGGCCCATGGCCGACCGACGCGGGCTCGCAAGGGGAGTGAGCGGTACCCGGCCCATAGCTGGGTCACTGGCTGATCTGATCGAGAGGGATATGTACCTGCGAGCGTGGAGAGGGAGTGAGGGTGGGAACGAGACACAGGCGGCGGCTGGCTTCCTCCTACCCCCAATTCCCCTTTCTCCTACCCTAGTGTAAACTTGGTAAGCGTTTCTACCTACCTGAGTAGGCCGCCTGCGTGTTTATATAGGATGGAAACAGCCTCCATCACGGCATGTACAGGATCTGATTGTTACAAACGTGGGAAACAAGAAGAAGGAAAGTTCAAATACGATTTGGTTTTATCTCTAACCAAAACCGTGTACAAGATATGGACTCTAGAATATTTTTGTTAACAGCCCACCTCAATCACACTTTGGTAAGAGTGAGATTGCGCCGAAATTCTTCTAGATTCCGTACTGGTAAAGCTTTTGTGAACCCATCTGCAACCTGATCCTTTGAAGATACAAACTGTATTTGAAGAAGTTTCTTCGCTACCCTTTCTCTGACAAAGTGGTAATCAATTTCAATATGCTTAGTACGAGCATGAAAAACAGGATTAGCTGAGAGATAGGTCGCCCCAAGATTATCACACCACAAGTACGGAGGTTGTCTTGTAGGCATACCCAATTCTCTGAGTAATGACTGCACCCAAATGATTTCAGCTGTTGCATTTGCTAATGCCTTATACTCTGCTTCAGTACTTGACCGAGATACAGTGGCTTGTTTTCTGGCACTCCAGGATATTAGATTTGACCCATAAAATATAGCAAACCCTCCTGTTGATCTTCTATCATCAACACATCCTGCCCAATCTGCATCTGAGAAGGCACTTACCAATGTGGATGGTGTCTTCCTAAATGCAAGACCTGTATCTATGGTGAACTTAACATATCTAAGAATTCTCTTTACTGCTGTCCAATGAACAGTAGTTGGCGCATGCAAGTATTGACAAACTTTATTGACTGAAAAAGAAATGTCAGGTCTTGTAAGAGTCAAATATTGCAATGCTCCAACAATACTCCTGTACCTTGTACTGTCATCTGGTCCAAGAGGTTCACCATCATAGGCTGACAATTTTTCAGTGCTTGATAGAGGGGTTGGTGATGGTTTGCAATCTTTCATGCCAACTCTGGTCAAGATTTCTGAAGCATATTTATGTTGTGTCAATACAATACCATCCTGAATTTTCTTTACCTCAATCCCAAGGAAGAAGTGTAAATCTCCCAAGTCCTTCAGTGCAAAGCTAGAGCTCAAGTCCTGCAACAATGCTGAAACTGCTTCTTGAGAGGAGCTGGTTACAATAATGTCATCAACATATATGAGCACAAATATTGTCACTCCAGACTTATTAAAGATAAATAGGGAGGTGTCGGCCTTTGAAGGGGAAAATCCCAATTCCTGCAGTTTCAAGCTTAAGCGAGAGTACCATGCTCTTGGAGCTTGCTTGAGTCCATAAAGGGCCTTATCTAGCTTGCACACATGAAAGGGTGAGTTTTTTTCCTTCATAACCTGGTGGTTGTCTCATGTAGACTTCTTCTTCCAGAACACCATGAAGGAACGCGTTCTCCACATCTAGCTGCCTTAAACTCCATCTCCTGGATACAACAATAGACAGAACAAGTCTGATAGTAGCAGCTTTAACTACTGGACTAAATGTATCCTCATAGTCTATTCCATATCTTTGCTTGAATCCTTTTGCTACTAATCTAGCTTTATATCTATCTATACTGCCATCAGCTTTCTTTTTTATTCTATAAACCCATTTACAATCAATAACATTTTTTTCTATGATTGGCTGGAACTAAGTGCCAAGTCTTATTTTTCATCAATGCTGAATACTCAACATCCATAGCCTTTCTCCAGTTTGTACTGTTTAAGGCTTCTTGCACATTTTGCGGCTCTCCTGTTGCACAAAAAGATGCATATTTGACCTTAAAAAATTTCTCATAGAGTACTGTACCGTCTGAGGGGAGTAGTGGTTTTGAGATGCCTGATTGAGAGCGTGTGCGCCCTCTCACGATAGCACCAGTTAGGACTGGTCCAGATCCAGCCGTAGAAGATCCGGAGCCCACCTGGCGATCAGCCACAGAAGATCCAGCGCCCACCTCGTTGGCGGACGCAGGTGATCCCGAAATCGATCCAGCCAGCGGGCCCGAAAGACGCAGCGCGCACTCGCGTGCGGTCAGGGGTGAAGGAAATATGCCCTAGAGGCAATAATAAAGTTATTATTTATTTCCTCATATCATGATAAATGTTTATTATTCATGCTAGAATTGTATTAACCAGAAACATGATACATGTGTGAATACATAGACAAACATATAGTCACTAGTATGCCTCTACTTGACTAGCTCATTAATCAAAGATGGTCATGTTTCCTGACCATAGACATGTGTTGTCATTTGATTAGTGGGATCACATCATTAGAAGAATGATGTGATTGACATGACCCATTTTGTTAGCCTAGCACTTGATCGCTTAGTATCTTGCTATTGCTTTCTTCATGACTTATACAAAGTTCCTGCAACTATGAGATTGTGCAACTCCGTGTACGGAAGAACACTTTGTGTGCTACCAAACGTCACAACGTAATCGGGTGATTATAAAGGTGCTCTCAGGTGTTTCGAAGGTTCATGTTGAGTTGGCATAATTCGAGATTAGGATTTGTCACTCCGATTGTCGGAGAGGTATCTCTGGGCCCTCTCGGTAATACTCATCACTTAAGCCTTGCACGCATATAACTAATGAGTTAGTTATGAGATGAAGTATTACAGAACGAGTAAAGAGACTTGCCGATAACGAGATTGAACTAGGTATTGGATACCGACGATCAAATCTCGGGCAAGTAATATACCGATGACAAAAGGAACAAAGTATGTTGTTATGCGGTTTGACCGATAAAGATCTTCGTAGAATATGTAGGAACCAATATGGGCATCCAGGTCCCGCTATTGGTTATTGACCAGAGACGTGTCTCGGTCATGTCTACATTATTCTTGAACCATAGGGTCCGCACGCTTAAGGTTTCGATGACAGTTATATTATGAGTTTATGTATTTTGATGTACCGAAGTTTGTTCGGAGTCCCGGATATGATCACGGACATTACGAGGAGTCTCGAAATGGTCGAGACATAAATATTGATATATTGGACGGATATATTTGGACACCGGAAAGGTTCCGGAGAAGTTTGGAGCTCCGGAGGTTACGGAACCCCGGGAGGTATATGGGCCTTATTGGGCCCATGTAGGAGGAAGAGAGAAGGAGCAAGGGGGGCGCCCCAAGCCCAATCCAATTGGGAGGGGCGGCCCCCTTCCTTTCTCCTCCCCTCTCTTCCTTCCTACTACTAGTACTACTTCCTAATACTAGTACTCCTTCCTTCCCCTCCAAATAAGATTAGGAAAGGGGGAAACCTACTTGAGTAGGTTTCCTCCCTATGGCGCCCCTTGGGCGGCCACCTCCTCCCTCCCTCCTTTATATACGGGGTAGGGGCACCCTAGAACACACAAGTTGATCATTGATCGTTCCTTAGCCGTGTGCGGTGCCCCCTCCACGATATTACACCTCGATCATATTGTAGCGGTGCTTAGGCAAAGCCCGCGACAGAGAACATCAAGATCGCCACCACGCCGTCGTCTTGACGGAACTCCCCTCGGAGCCTCTCTGGATTGGAGATCAAGGGTGCGCCATCGAGCTGTACGCGTGTCAAGAACTCGGAGGTGCCGAGTAACGGTGCTTGGATCGGTCGGACCGGAGGACGATGACTACTTCTCAGACGTTGCGTCAACGCTTCCGCTTGGTCTCACGAGGGTGCGAGACAACACTCTCCCTCGTTGCTATATCATCACCATGATCTTGCGTGTGCGTAGGAAATTTTTTGAAATTACTACGTTCCCCAACAGTGGCATCCGAGCCTAGGTTTTATGGTTTGATGTTATTTGCACGAGTAGAACACAAGTGAGTTGTGGGCGATATAAGTCATACTGCTTACCAGCATGTCATACTTTGGTTCGGCGGTATTGTTGGATGAAGCGGCCCGGACCGACATTACGCGTACGCTTACGCGAGACTGGTTTTACCGCCGTGCTTTGCACATAGGTGACTAGCGGGTGTCTGTTTCTCCAACTTTAGTTGAACCGAGTGTGGCTACGCCCGGTCCTTGTGAAGGTTAAAACAGCATCAACTTGACAAACTATCGTTGTGGTTTTGATGCGTAGGTGAGATTGGTTCTTGCTTAAGCCCGTAGCAGCCACGTAAAATTTGCAACAACAAAGTAGAGGACGTCTTACTTGTTTTTGCAGGGCATGTTGTGATGTGATATGGTCAAGGCATGATGCTATATTTTATTGTATGAGATGATCATGTTTTGTAACCGAAGTTATCGGCAACTGGCAGGAGCCATATGGTTGTCGCTTATTGTATGAAATGCAACGCATACTGTAATTGCTTTACTTTATCACTAAGCGGTAGCGATAGTCGAGAAGCAATAGATGGCGAACGACAACGATGCTACGATGGAGATCAAGGTGTCGCTACCGGTGACGATGGTGATCACGACGGTGCTCGGAGATGGAGATCACAAGCGAAGATGATGATGGCCATATCATATCACTTATATTGATTGCATGTGATGTTTATCCTTTATGCATCTTATCTTGCTTTGATTGACGGTAGCATTTTAAGATGATCTCTCACTAAAATTATCAAGTAGTGTTCTCCCTGAGTATGCACCGTTGCCAAAGTTCGTCGTGCCGAGACACCACGTGATGATCGGGTGTGATAAGCTCTACGTCCATCTACAACGGGTGCAAGCCAGTTTTGCACACGCAGAATACTCAGGTTAAACTTGACGAGCCTAGCATATGCAGATATGGCCTCGAACACGGAGACCGAAAGGTCGAGCGTGAATCATATAGTAGATATGATCAACATAATGATGTTCACCATTGAAAACTACTCCATCTCACGTGATGATCGGTTATGGTTTAGTTGATTTGGATCACGTAATCACTTAGATGACTAGAGAGATGTCATCTAAGTGGGAGTTCTTAAATAATATGATTAATTGAACTTAAATTTATCATGAACTTAGTACCGATAGTATCTTGCTTGTTATGTTTGTTTGTAGATAGATGGCTCGTCTTTGTTGTTCCGTTGAATTTTAATGCGTTCCTTGAGAAAGCAAAGTTGAAAGATGATGGTAGCAATTACACGGACTGGGTCCGTAAATCGAGGATTATCCTCATTGCTGCACAAAAGAGTTACGCCCCGAAGCACCGCTGGGTGCGAGCCTGCTGCTGATGCAACCGACGACGTTAAGAACGTCTGGCGAGCAAAGTCGATGACTACTCTATAGTTCAGTGTGCCATGCTTTATGGCTTAGAACCGGGACTTCAACGACGTTTTGAACGTCATGGAGCATATGAGATGTTCCAGGAGTTGAAGTTAATATTTCAAGCAAATGCCCGGATTGAGAGATATGAAGTCTCCAATAAGTTCTATAGCTGCAAGATGGAGGAGAATAGTTCTGTCGGTGAACATATACTCGAATGTCTGGGTATAACAATCACTTGATTCAACTGGAGTTAATCTTCACGATGATAGTGTCATTGATGAATTCTTCAATCATCGCCACCAAGCTACAAGAGCTTTGTGATGAATTATAATATGCAAGGGATGAACAAGACTATTCGAGCTCTTCGCAATCTTTGAAAGCAGCGGAGGTAGAAATCAAGAAGGAGCATCAAGTGTTGATGGTCAACAAGACCACTAGTTTCAAGAAGAAGGGCAAAGGAAGAAGAAGGAAACTTCAAAAGAACGGCAAGCAAGTTGCTGCTCAAGAGAAGAAACCCAAGTCTGGACCAAAGCACAAATCGAGTGCTTCTACCGCAAGCGATCGGTCCTTTGGAAGCGGAACTGCCCCAAGTATTTGGCGGATAAGAAGGATGGCAAAGTGAACAAAGGTATATGTGATATACATGTTATTGATGTGTACCTAACTAGAGCTCGTAGTAGCACCTGGGTATTTGATACTGGTTCTATTGCTAATATTTGCAACTCGAAACAGGGACTACGGAATAAGCGAGCACTGGCCAAGGACGAGGTGACGATGCGCGTGGGAAACGGTTCCAAAGTCGATGTGATCGCCGTCGGCACGCTACCTCTACATCTACCATCGGGATTAGTTTTAGACCTAAATAATTGTTATTTGGTGCCTGCGTTGAGCATGAACATTATATCTGGATCTTGTTTGATGCGAGACGGTTATTCATTTAAATCAGAGAATAATGGTTGTTCTATTTATATGAGTAATATCTTTTATGGTCATGCACCCTTGAAGAGTGGTCTATTTTTATTCAATCTCGATAGTAGTGATACACATATTCATAATGTTGAAGCCAAAAGATGCAGAGTTGATAATGATAGTGCAACTTATTTGTGGCACTGCCGTTTAGGTCATATCGGTGTAAAACACATGAAGAAACTCCATACTGATGGACTTCTGGAATCACTTGATTATGAATCACTTGGTACTTGCGAACCGTGCCTCATGGGCAAGATGACTAAAACGCCGTTCTCCGGTACTATGGAGATATCAACAGATTTGTTGGAAATCATACATACAGATGTATGTGGTCCGATGAATGTTGAGGCTCGTGGCGGATATCGTTATTTTCTCACCTTCACAGATGATTTGAGCAGATATGGGTATATCTACTTAATGAAGCACAAGTCTGAAACATTTGAAAAGTTCAAAGAATTTCAGAGTGAAGTAGAAAATCATCGTAACAAGAAAATAAAGTTTCTACGATCTGATCGTGGAGGAGAATATTTGAGTTACGAGTTTGGTTTGCATTTGAAACAATGCAGAATAGTTTCGCAACTCACGCCACCTGGAACACCATAACGAAATGGTGTGTCCGAACGTCGTAATCGTACTTTACTTGATATGGTGCGATCTATGATGTCTCTTACAGATTTACCGCTATCGTTTTGGGGTTATGCTTTAGAGACGGCCGCATTCACGTTAAATAGGGCACCATCAAAATCCGTTGAGACGACGCCTTATGAACTATGGTTTGGCAAGAAACCAAAGTTGTCGTTTCTTAAAGTTTGGGGTTGCGATGCTTATGTGAAGAAACTTCAACCAGATAAGCTCGAACCCAAATCGGAGAAATGTGTCTTCATAGGATACCCAAAGGAAACTGTTGGGTACACCTTCTATCACAGATCCGAAGGCAAAACATTTATTGCTAAGAATGGATCCTTTCTAGAGAAAGAATTTCTCTCGAAAGAAGTGAGTGGGAGGAAAGTAGAACTTGATGAGATAACTGTATCTACTCCCTTGTTGGAAGGTAGTTCATCACGAGAACCGGTTCCTGTGACAAATACACCAACTAGTGAGGAAGCTAATGATATTGATCATGAAACTTCAGATCAAGTTTCTGCTGAACCTCGTAGGTCTACCAGAGTAAGATCTGCACCAGAGTGGTACGGTAATCCTGTTCTGGAAGTCATGTTACTTGACCATGATGAACCTACGAGCTATGAGGAAGCGATGATGAGCCCAGATTCCGCAAAATGGCTGGAGGCCATGAAATCTGAGATAGGATCCATGTATGAAAACAAAGTATGGACTTTGGTTGACTTGCCCGATGATCGGCAAGCCATTGAGAATAAATGGATCTTTAAAAAGAAGACTGACGCTGATGGTAATGTTACTATCTATAAAGCTCGACTTGTTGCGAAAGGTTTTCGACAAGTTCAAGGGGTTGACTACGATGAGACTTTCTCACCCGTAGCGATGCTTAAGTCTGTCCGAATCATGTTGGCTATTGCTGCATTTCATGATTATGAAATTTGGCAAATGGATGTCAAGACTGCATTCTTGAATGGATTTCTAGAAGAAGAGTTGTATATGATGCAGCCGGAAGGTTTTGTTGATCCAAAAGGTGCTGACAAAGTGTGCAAGCTCCAACGTTCCATTTATGGACTGGTGCAAGCATCTCGGAGTTGGAATAAACATTTTGATAGTGTGATCAAAGCATATGGTTTTATACAGACTTTTGGAGAAGCCTGTATTTACAAGAAAGTGAGTGGGAGCTCTGTAGCATTTCTAGTTTTATATGTTGATGACATATTATTAATTGGAAATGATATAGAATTTCTGGATAGCATAAAGGGATACTTGAATAAAAGTTTTTCGATGAAAGACCTCGAGAAGCTGCTTACATATTAGGCATCAAGATCTATAGAGATAGATCAAGGCGCTTAATAGGACTTTCACAAAGCACATACCTTGACAAAATATTGAAAAAGTTCAATATGGATCAGGCAAAGAAAGGATTCTTGCCTGTGCTACAAGGTGTGAAGTTGAGTCGAACTCAATGCCCGACCACAGCAGAAGATAGAGAGAAAATGAAAATGTTCCCTATGCTTCAGCCATAGGCTCTATCATGTATGCAATGCTGTGTACCAGACCTGACGTATGCTTAGCAATAAGCTTAGCAGGAAGGTACCAAAGTAATCCAGGAGTGGATCACTGGACAGCGGTCAAGAACATCCTGAAATACCGAAAAGGACTAAGGATATGTTTCTCGATATGGAGGTGACAAAGAGCTAGTCGTAAATGGTTACGTTGATGCAAGCTTTGACACGATCCGGACGATTCTAAATTGCAAACCGGATCGTGTTTTTATTAAACGGTGGAGCTGTAAGTTGGTGCAGTTCTAAACAAAGCATCGTGGCGGGATCTACATGTGAAGCGGAGTACATAGCTGCTTCAAGCAGCAAATGAAGGAGTCTCGGATGAAGAAGTTCATTTCCGATCTAGGTGTCATACCTAGTGCATCGGGACCAATGAAGATCTTCGTGACAATATGGTGCAATTGCCTTGGCAAAGGAATCCAGATTTCACAAGAGGACCAAGCACATTAAGAGACGCTTCAATTCCATTCGGGACCAAGTCCAAGTGGGAGACATAGAGATTTGCAAGATACATACGGATCTGAATGTTGCGACCGTTGACTAAGCCTCTCTCACGAGCAAAACATGATCAGCACCAAGACTCCATGGGTGTTAGAATCATTACTATGTAATCTAGATTATTGACTCTAGTGCAAGTGGGAGACTGAAGGAAATATGCCCTAGAGGCAATAATAAAGTTATTATTTATTTCCTCATATCATGATAAATGTTTATTATTCATGCTAGAATTGTATTAACCGAAACATGATACATGTGTGAATACATAGACAAACATATAGTCACTAGTATGCCTCTACTTGACTAGCTCATTAATCAAAGATGGTCATGTTTCGACCATAGACATGTGTTGTCATTTGATTAGTGGGATCACATCATTAGAAGAATGATGTGATTGACATGACCCATTTTGTTAGCCTAGCACTTGATCGCTTAGTATCTGCTATTGCTTTCTTCATGACTTATACAAAGTTCCTGCAACTATGAGATTGTGCAACTCCGTGTACCGGAAGAACACTTTGTGTGCTACCAAACGCCACAACGTAATCGGGTGATTATAAAGGTGCTCTCAGGTGTTTCCGAAGGTTCATGTTGAGTTGGCATAATTGAGATTAGGATTTGTCACTCCGATTGTCGGAGAGGTATCTCTGGCCCTCTCGGTAATACTCATCACTTAAGCCTTGCAAGCATATAACTAATGAGTTAGTTATGAGATGACGTATTCTGAGCGAGTAAAGAGACTTGCCGATAACGAGATTGAACTAGGTATTGGATACCGACGATCAAATCTCGGGCAAGTAATATACCGATGACAAAGGGAACAAAGTATGTTGTTATGCGGTTTGACCGATAAAGATCTTCGTAGAATATGTAGGAACCAATATGGGCATCCAGGTCCCGCTATTGGTTATTGACCAGAGACATGTCTCGGTCATGTCTACATTATTCTCGAACCGTAGGGTCCGCACGCTTAAGGTTTCGATGACAGTTATATTATGAGTTTATGTATTTTGATGTACCGAAGTTTGTTCGGAGTCCCGGATATGATCACGAACATGACGAGGAGTCTCGAAATGGTCGAGACATAAAGATTGATATATTGGACGGATATATTTGGACATCGGAAAGGTTCCGGAGAAGTTTGGAGCTCCGGAGGTTACGGAACCTCCGGAGGTATATGGGCCTTATTGGGCCCATGTAGGAGGAAGAGAGAAGGAGCAAGGGAGGGGACGCGCCCCCAAGCCCAATCCGATTGGGGAGGGGCCGGCCCCCTTCCTTTCTCCTTCCCTCTCTTCCTTCCTACTACCAAGACTACTTCCTAATACTAGTACTCCTTCCTTCCCTCCAAATAAGATTAGGAAAGGGGGAAACCTACTTGGAGTAGGTTTCCCCTCCCTATGGCGCGCCCTCCTTGGGCCGGCCACCTCCTCCTCCCTCCTTTATATACGGGGGTAGGGGGGCACCCTAGAACACACAAGTTGATCATTGATCGTTCCTTAGCCGTGTGCGGTGCCCCCCTCCACGATATTACACCTCGATCATATTGTAGCGGTGCTTAGGCGAAGCCTCGCGACAGAGAACATCAAGATCGCCACCACGCCGTCGTCTTGACGGAACTCCCCCTCGGAGCCTCTACTGGATTGGAGATCAAGGGTGCGTCATCGAGCTGTACGCGTGTCAAGAACTCGGAGGTGCCGGAGTAACGGTGCTTGGATCGGTCGACCGGGAGGACGACGACTACTTCCTCTACGCGTCAACGCTTCGCTTGGTCACGAGGGTGCGAGACAACACTCTCCCCTCATTGCTATATCATCACCATGATCTTGCGTGTGCGTAGGAATTTTTTTGAAATTACTACGTTCCCCAACAAGGGGAGCGCCCAGGCGGCCCAGGTGGAGACGGCGCATTGGCGCCTGGGGAGCCAGCGGGCCCGGAGCGGTCGGGGGAGCGCTCGACAGCCGTCCGCATGTCGCCTCCTGATTGCCCGCTCGTGCGGCTTGGATTTGCAGCCTCTGCGCCGCCCGTGTCTGCTGCTGGGCGATCTGCCTGGGATCGCGCGCCAGGATCACCTCCGTGTCCCGTGCCTGTGTCCTCATGTACAGCATAAAATAACGGATTGTTTCTTGCCAAATTTATGCTGTTTTCGACGTGGTTTTCGCCCAGATTTTTTTGTATGTATTCTGCACCTCCTGTGTTATTCCCTGCATCAGTTTGGTCAGTAACATATGCCATATTTTGATCATCACAGTTATTATCACCCCCATGATCAAAGGATGAAGGATTTTTAAGAGATTCTGGTAGGAGGGAGATTTCTTTCCTAAGCAGAGCTCCTGCATTGGGATGAAGCGAAGCAAAAGGAAAAACAGTCTTATCAAATACAATGTCGCGAGAAATATAAATGTGACCCGTGGAGACATCAAGACATTTAACTCCTTTGTGACGAGGACTATAGCCTAAGAAAACGCATTGTTTGGAGCGGAAGGATAATTTTCGAGTGTTGTATGGGCGCAAGTTAGGCCAACATGCGCAATCAAAAACACGGAGCGATGCATAGTTAGGCTTGGTGTGAAATAGACGTTCAAAAGGAATGTCAAAATTGATAGCACTGCTTGGCAGAATATTAATAAGATAGGTGGCTGCTAAGAAGGCTTCATCCCAGAATTTAAGTGGCATGGATGCATTGGCTAGGAGGGCGAGACCGACTTCAACAATGTGTCGGTGTTTTCTCTCTGCCGACCCATTCTGTTGATGAGTGTGAGGACAGGAGACATGATGTGAGATCCCAATCTTTTGAAAGAAAGGGTTTAGTTTCTCGTATTCACCGCCCCACGGATTGGACAGCGAGAATTTTGCAGCCGAATTTTCGTTCAACATGTGCTTGGAAATTGCGGAAAACCTCAAAAACATCGGATTTATTTTTAATGAGATAGATCCAAGTAAATTTACTATAATCATCGATGAAACTAACATAATATTTGTGTTTACCAACAGAAATAGGAGCATCACCCCATACATCAGAGAATACTAACTCAAGAGGAACAGTAAACACACTTGTGGACACTTGATAAGGTAACTGATGACTCTTTGCTCTTTGGCACGAATCACAAACAGACTCGAGGTTTAGCTCTCCATGGCAAGGGAGCTTATTATTCCTAAGCACACGTTGAACAATAGAAAAAGATGGATGGCCAAGACGATCGTGCCACCGTGTTGGAGATAGCTTGATGGCACCGAAGGCTTGTTTATTTGACGTCCTAATTGGAATCAATGGATAGAGGCCTCCCCTACATCTGCCTCGATAGAGAATTCTCCACGTTGTTTGGTCCTTAATCACAAAAAAAGTAGGCCAAAACTCAAGATAAGCATGATTGTCAACAGCAATTCTATGCACTGAAAGGAGATTTTTAGATGCGTGGGGTACATGCAAGATATTTCTGAGATGAATTTGATCATTGAGAGTGTTAATAACCGAATGACCAATATGGGATATGTCCATACCTGAACCATCAGCGGTGTGGATCTGACCGGTGCCGCGGTAGTTGTCGCGGACGGTGAGCTTCTCTAGCTCTCCGGTGATGTGATTGGTCGCCCCGCTGTTGGCGTACCAGTTGGTGTCCACCCCGTAGGAGGACAGGTTGGCGGCGCCCGCTGACTTCTCTTCTGGAAGGTAGTCGTCGGTGAAGCGGTACCAGCAGTCCATGGCCGTATGGCCTGACTTGCCGCAGATCTGGCAAGTCGGACGGTTGTTATTGATGTTGCCTGTACGTCCACCCCTGTTGTTGTTGTTGAAGGGATGGGCGTTGTTGTTGCCGTTGGTGCTGCTGCCGCCCCTTGTGTTGCTACTGCCACGGCCTCCACCGCGACCACGAGGAGCGCCACGGCCACGCCCGTGCCCTCTCGCAGCCATGTTAGCCGAGGACTTGAAGCCGGAGTTGCTCCCTTGCAGCAGCTCGACCCGTTGATCGAAATTCGCCATCTGTCCATAGAGAGCATCAAGAGATATAGGAGTAGTCTGCGCATCAAGGGCAGAGACTAATGGGGTGTAGTCCATATCGAGGCCAGCAAGGATAAACGAGATGAGCTCATCCTCGCCAACTGGTTTTCCAGCAGCAGCAAGCTCATCGGCGAAACCTTTCATCCGGGCAAAGTAGGCCGGGACAGATTGGTTCCCCTTCTGAGCATTGGCGAGGGAGATGCGCAGATTGTTGATGCGGGATCGGGAGTGAGATGAAAACATTTTGGTGAGGGCACTCCATACCGCGTGTGAGGTCTCCAGATGAAGAACTTGAACGAGTACCTCCTTGGACAACGAGTTGATGATGTAGGACAGGACCTGCTGATCCTGCCCTCTCCAGGCGATGAAGTCGGGGTTGAGGACGGAGGTGACCTTGCCCTCCTTGTCCGTGGTCGAGATCTTCTCTTCTGGGGCCGCGACGGATCCATCTAGGTACCCGTACAGCCCAGCGCCCCTGATCTGCGGAAGCACCTGGGCCTTCCATAGCAGATGGTTCTCATGAGTGAGCTTCTCGGAGATTTGGTTGGAGTAGAGAGCCGGCGCCGTGGTACTGGAGGACGCCATGGATGGAAGGTGGAGGAAAGGATGGAAACTAGATGTGTTTTGGAAGGTTGGCTCTGATTACCATGTAAACTTGGTAAGCATTTCTACCTACCTGAGTAGGCCGCGTCTGCGTGTTTATATAGGATGGAAACAGCCTCCATCACGGCATGTACAGGATCTGATTGTTACAAACGTGGGAAACAAGAAGAAGGAAAGTTCAAATACGATTTGGTTTTATCTCTAACCAAAACCGTGTACAAGATATGGACTCTAGAATTTTTTGTTAACACCTAGAACCCGAGCTTGTATCCTGAAATTCAGTCTGTAATCGAAGAAATATCCTAAACCTGAGATCGAGAGCGTAACATTTGGTATCAGCAGCCTTTCCCACCCACCACCAAACACTGGCAGGCCGATTTCCCTCCATTATCCAGACTCGCCACGGCAAGGCAACAGCCATGGAGGAAACCAACAAAGCTCTGGCGGATCCGACGGCGCCATCAGCGCTATGTCAGCTCAGATCAGCGAGATCCACCCGGTGGTTCTCGAACTCCAAGGGTGGAGACCGGCAATTGAGCGATCGGTGGGCGATCTACGCGCCGAGGTTGGCGAATTGCGGCAGCAACTCAAGGAGATTCGGCCGGCCCCGCGCTGGCGCAAGACCCAGCACCGGCACGGGAGAAGGATCCGGTGCAGCCGGTCCACCTCGCGGATTTGCCTCCTCTCCTTCCAGCAACCGCAGACTTGCCTTCCCTGCTTCCACAAGTTGCAAACGCGCGCCTTCCCGACCCAACGACCACCTTTTGGTTCGCGGTGGCGACGGCCACGTGCCTACTGGCCACGGCAGGACTTCAGATCACCGGGGGATGTCACCGGGGGAATGAACCCCTAGGGCGCCTCCGGTCACGGGTACACTCGATTCTCAGTTCCACATCAGAGAGAGTTCATTCATGGGAGACAGGAGTTTGGGGTATCATCGGTTTCCACCACCACCTCGTTTTGATTTTCCATTGTTTGATGGTGATGGGCCTAGAGCTTGGCGGCTTAAGTGTGAGGCTTATTTTCGTGTGTGCACATTGAGTCCGGATACTTGGGTTTGCTGTGCCACGATGTACTTCATCGATGGAGCCCTGTCTTGGTTACAGTCGAGCAAGGCACACTTGCATTTTCGGGATTGGGGGCCATTTGCGGATGCTGTGTGCGCCCAATTTGGTCGAGAAGAGTTCCAAAATTTGGGGCAGTTTAATAGGCTTAGTCAGGGAGGCACTGTTACTGAGTATGCAGAGCAATTCACTCAACTGATGCACAATCTCACAGCACACCACGAGTCCTGGGAGCCATCTTATTTCATTACACATTTTATTGATGGTCTACAGAAAGAAATTCGAGCTGCTGTTGTTTTGCATCGCCCAAAAACTCTTGATACTGCCGTCGATCTCGCATGCTTGCAGGAAGAGGTGCTGGACGCATTGCGGCGTGAGGACAAACGCGAGGACCGTTGGTACTCATCGTCCCCTGTGCCGCGGTCGGTGCCACGAACGGCCTTGCCACTACCACCGCCACCGGTCTCATCGCCTACAACTGTGATCGCTCAGGATAGTCGCGCGTCGACGCGGCACACCCCTGAAGTGACTCATCCACCTGTTCAAGACGACAAGATGGCCACGCTCAAGGCGTATCGCCGTGCGTGCGGCCTCTGTTTCACCTGCGGCAAACGCTGGGGTCAGGAGCACCGGTGCGGCCCTATGGTACAACTACATGTGGTGGAGGAACTGCTGGATATGATGCGCACTGATCAAGAAGAAGATGTGGCGACTCCTAACGCAACCAGTGAGTCAACAGCAGATTGCTGTGTCATTTTCAAGGAGGCAATCGAAGGGGCAGAATCCCCAACAACCATGTGTCTTCATGGCTAGGTGCAAGGGCGTGAGGTGATCATGCTGGTCGACTTGGGAAGCTCGCACAACTTTGTGTGTGCGTCGCTCGCGGAGCATCTCAAGGGACTACAACCGGCCAAACGCGCGCTCAAGGTTCGAGTGGCAAACAGGGGCGAGATGCATAGTGATCAAGATATACCAAGTTGTCAATGGAGCACGCATGGAGTTCAGTTCCAGACCAATCTGAAGGTGTTGCCATTGGGAAGCTACGATGTCATCTTGGGCATTGACTGGCTTGCTTGTCACAGTCCTATGCAGATGCATTGGCTGGAGAAGACCATGCAATTTGAGTATGGAGAGCAACAGGTGCAGCTGCAAGGGGCTAAGGCAGATGTCACGCAGTGCCAGATGCTCTCAGCAGAGGATCTCAACTTGTTACTCCAGCGAGCAGGAGTGGCACGCATCCTGCAACTATGTACTATCCAAACTGACACTATTCAAGCGACTGAGATGCCGGTGCCTCAATCAGTGCAGCAACTGCTTAACGAATATGAGCATCTGTTCGGCGAGCCAACGGGACTACCACCGCAACGAGAGGGTGATCATGCGATTCCTCTGGTACCTGGTGCACGCCTTGTGAACCTCCGTCCTTATTGTTACAGCCCGGCACAGAAAGATGAAGTGGAGCGTCAAGTAGCAGAGATGCTAGCTCAGGGGATTATCCAGCCGAGCTCGAGTCCGTTTGCCTCACCCGTGCCGTTGGTGCAAAAGAAAGACCTCACCTGGCGATTTTGTGTTGACTACGGACACCTGAATGCAACCACAGTGAAGAACCGTTACCTCCTTCCAATCATCGATGAACTATTGGATGAACTTGCCAGAAGTAAGTTATTTACCAGTCGTGACTTGCGCGCGGGATATCATCAAATCCGGATGCGCCCCGAAGACGAGCATAAAACGGCCTTCAAGACTCACCATGGCCACTTTGAATTCAAAGTGATGTCCTATGGCCTGACGGGGGGACCCGCTACATTTCAAGGCAAGATGAATACTGCTTTGTCACCGTTGCTACGCAAGGGTGTGTTGGTATTCATAGATGACATTCTAGTGCACAGTGAAGATGAACCAACACATGTCAGGCTCCTTTGTCAAGTGTTCCAGATTCTGAAACAACACCAGTTCAAGATTAACAGGAGCAAGTGCTCGTTCGCGAGACCAAGTCTCACTTATCTAGGGCACGAGATCAGTGGTGACGGTATCCGGACTGACAGGAAGAACATCCGAGCAGTGGAAAATTGTGGGGAAACGTAGTAATTTTTTAAAAAAATCCTACGCACACGCAAGATCATGGTGATGGCATAGCAACGAGAGGGGAGAGTGTGTCCACGTACCCTCGTAGACCAAAAGCGGAAGCGTTAGAACAACGCGGTTGATGTAGTCGTACGTCTTCACGGCCCGACCTATCAAGCACCTAAACTACGGCACCTCCGAGTTCTAGCACACGTTCAGCTCGATGACGTCCCTCGAACTCCGATCCAGCCGAGTGTCGAGGGAGAGCTCCGTCAGCACGACGGCGTGGTGACGATCTTGATGTACTACCGACGCAGGGCTTCGCCTAAGCACTGCTACGATATTATCGAGGTGGATTATGGTGGAGGGGGGCACCGCACACGGCTAAGAGATCCAAGGGATCAATTGTTGATGTGCCTAGAGGTGCCCCCCTGCCCCCGTATATAAAGGAGCAAGGGGGGAGGGGCGGCCGGCCTAGGATGGGCGCGCCAAGGGGAGTCCTACTCCCACCGGGAGTAGGACTCCCTCCTTCCTTGTTGGAGTAGGAGAAGGGGGAAAGAGGGGGAGAGGAGGAAGGAAAAGGGGGCCGCACCCCTTGTCCAATTCGGACCAGAGGGGGCTGCGCGCCTCCTTCTTTCGGCCTCTCTCCTCTATTCCCGTATGGCCCAATAAGGCCCATATACTCCCGGCGAATTCCGTAACTCTCCGGTACTCGAAAAATACCGAATCACTCGGAACCTTTCCGAACTCCGAATATAGTCGTCCAATATATCGATCTTTACATCTCGACCATTTCGAGACTCCTCGTCATGTCCCGGATCTCATCCGGGACTCCGAACTCCTTCGGTACATCAAAACTCATAAACTCATAATATAATTGTCATCGACACCTTAAGCGTGCGGACCCTACGGGTTCGAGAACAATGTAGACATGACCTAGAACTATTCTCGGTCAATAAACAATAACGGAACCTGGATGCTCATATTGGTTCCCACATATTCTACGCAGATCTTTATCGGTCAAACCGCATAACAACATACGTTGTTCCCTTTGTCATCGGTATGTTACTTGCCCGAGATTCGATCGTCGGTATCCCAATACCTAGTTCAATCTCGTTACCGGCAAGTCTGTTTACTCGTTACGTAATGCATCATTCCGTAACTAACTCATTTAGCTACATTGCTTGCAAGGCTTATAGTGATGTGCATTACCGAGAGGGCCCAGAGATACCTCTCCGACAACCGGAGTGACAAAACCTAATCTCGAAATACGCCAACCCAACATGTACCTTTGGAGACATCTGTAGTGCTCCTTTATAATCACCCAGTTACGTTGTGACGTTTGGTAGCACCCAAAGTGTTCCTCCGGTAAACGGGAGTTGCATAATCTCATAGTTACAGGAACATGTATAAGTCATGAAGAAAGCAATAGCAACATACTAAACGATCAAGTGCTAGGCTAACGGAATGGGTCATGTCAATCACATCATTCTCCTAATGATGTGATCCCGTTAATCAAATGACAACTCATATCCATGGCTAGGAAACTTAACCATCTTTGATTCACGAGCTAGTCAAGTAGAGGCATACTAGTGACACTATGTTTATCTATGTATTCACACATGTATTATGTTTCTGGTTAATACAATTCTAGCATGAATAATAAACATTTATCATGAAATAAGGAAATAAATAATAACTTTATTATTGCCTCTAGGGCATATTTCCTTCAGTCTCCCACTTGCACTAGAGCAATAATTTAGTTCACATCGCCATGTGATTTAACACCAATAATCATATCTATATATGATTAACACCCATAGTTCACATCGTCATGTGACCAACACCCAAAGGGTTTACTAGAGTCAATAATCTAGTTCACATCGCTATGTGATTAACACCCAAAGAGTTCAAAGGTATGATCATGTTTTGCTCGTGAGAGAAGTTTAGTCAACGGTGCATCACATTCAGAGCCGTATGTATTTTGCAAATATTCTATGTCTACAATACTCTGCACGGAGCTACTCTAGCTAATTGCTCCCACTTTCAATATGTATCCGATTAAGACTTGAGTCATCGGATCGTGCCAAAACTTGTATCGACGTAACCTTTACGATTTAACCTTTTGTCACCTCCATAATTGAGAAACATATCCTTATTCCACTAAGGATAATTTTGACCAATGTCCAGTGATCTACTCCTAGACCACTATTGTACTCCCTTGCCAAACCAGGGCAGAGTATACAATAGGTCTGGTTCACAGCATAGCATACTTTATAGAACCTATGATTGAGGCATAGGGAATGACTTTTCATTCTCTTTCTATTTCTTGCCATGGTCGGGTCTTGAGTCTTACTCAACTTCACACCTTGCAACACAGGCAAAAACTCCTTCTTTGACTGTTCCATTTTGAACTACTTCAAAATCTTGTCAAGGTATGTACTCATTGAAAATCTTATCAAGCGTCTTGATCTATCTCAATAGATCTTGATGCTCAATATGTAAGTAGCTTTACTGAGGTCTTTATTTTAAAGAACTCCTTTCAAACACTCCTTTATGCTTTGCAGAATAATTCTACATTATTTCCGATCAACAATATGTCATTCACATATACTTATCAGAAATGATGTAGTGCTCCCACTCACTTTCTTGTAAATACAGGCTTCACCATAAGTCTGTACAAAACTATATGCTTTGATCAACTCATCAAAGCGTATATTCCAACTCCGAGATGCTTGCACCAGTCCATAGATGGATCGCTAGAGCATGCACATTTTATTAGTACCTTTAGGATTGACAAAACCTTCTGGTTGCATCATATACAACTCTTCTTTGAGAAAACCATTAAGGCATGCAGTTTTGACATCCATTTGCTAGATTTCATAAATTGTGGCAATTGCTAACAAGATTCGGACAGACTTAAGCATTGCTACAGTTGAGAAAATCTCTTTGTAGTCAACACCTTGAACTTGTCAAAAACCTTTTTGCGACAAGTCGAGCTTTGTAGATAGTAACACTACTATCAACGTCCGTCTTCCTCTTGAAGATCCATTTATACAATATGGCTTGCCGATCATCGGGCAACTCCACCAAAGTCTACACTTTATTCTCATACATGGATCCCATCTCAGATTTCATGGCCTTAAGCCATTTTGCGGAATCTGGGCTCACCATCGCTTCCTCATAGTTCGTAGGTTCATCATGGTCTAGTAACATGACTTCCAGAACATGATTACCGTACCACTCTGGTGCGGACCGTACTCTGGAATACCTACGAGGTTCTGTAGTAACTTGATCTTAAGTTTCATGATCATCATCATTAGCTTCCTCACTAATTGGTGTAGAAATCACTGGAACTGATTTCAGTGATGAACTATTTTCCAATTCGGGAGAAGGTACAGTTACCTTATCAAGTTCTACTTTCCTCCCACTCACTTCTTTCGAGAAAAACTCCTTCTCTAGAAAGGATCCATTTTGAGCAACGAATATCTTGCCTTCGGATTTGTGATAGAAGGTGTACCCAACAATTTCCTTTGGGTATTCTATGAAGACGCACTTCTCTGATTTGGGTTCGAGCTTAACAGGATGAAACTTTTTCACATAAGCATCGCAGCCCCAAACTTTAAGAAATGACAACTTGGGTTTCTTGCTAAACCACAGTTCATACGGTGTCGTCTCAACGGATTTAGATGGTGCCATATTAAACGTGAATGCAGCTGTCTCTAATGCATAACCCCAAAACGATAGTGGTAAACCGATAAGAGACATCATAGATCGCACCATATCTAGTAAAGTACGATTACGACGTTCGGACATACCATTACATTGTGGTGTTCCAGGTGGCGTGAGTTGCAAAACTAATTCACATTGTTTCAAATGAAGACCAAACTCGTAACTCAAATATTCGTCTCCGCGATCAGATCATAGAAAGTTTATTTTCTTGTTACGATGATTTTTCCACTTCACTCTGAAATTCTTTGAACCTTTCAACTATTTCAGATTTATGTTTCATCAAGTAGATATACCCATATCTGCTCAAATCATCTTGTGAAGGTCAGAAAATAACGATACTTGCCACAAGCATCAACACTCATTGGATCGCATACATCGGTATGTATTATTTCCAATAAGTCAGTAGCTTGTTCCATTGTTCCGGAGAACGGAGTTTTAGTCATCTTGCCCAAAAGGCACTGTTTGCAAGCATCAAAAGATTCATAACCAAGTGATTCCGAAAATCCATCTTTATGGAGTTTCTTCATGCGCTTTACACCGATATGACCCAAACGGCAGTGCCACAAATAAATTGCACTATCATTATTAACTTTGCATCTTTTGGCATCAATATTATGAATATGTGTATCAGTACGATCGAGATCCAACAAACTATTTTCATTGGGTGTATGACCATCGAAGGCTTTACAGAATAACAATTATTCTCAGACTTTAAATGAATAACCGTATTGCAATAAACATGATCAAATCATATTCATGCTCAACGCAAACGCCAAATAACATTTATTTAGGTTCAACACTAATCTCGAAAGTATAGGGAGTGTGCGATGATGATCATATCATTCTTGGAACTACTTCCAATACTCATCGTCACTTCACCCTCAACTAGTCTCTGTTTATTCTGTAACTCCTGTTTCGAGTTACTAATATTAGCAACCGAACAAGTATCAAATACTCAGGGGCTACTATAAACACTAGTAAGGCATACATCAATAACCTGTATATCAAATATACCCTTGTTCACTTTGCCATCCTTCTTATCCACCAAATATTCAGGGCATTTCCGCTTCAAAGGACCATTTCTTTTGCGAGTGTAAGCACTCGGTTTCAGGCTTTGGTCCAGCTTTGGTCTTCTTCACGGAGTGACAACTTGTTTGCCATTCTACTTGAAGTTTCCCTTTCTTTCCCTTTGCCCTTTTCTTGAAACTAGTGATCTTTGTCAATCATCAACACTTGATGCTCTTTCTTGATTTCTACCTTCGTCGATTTCAACATCACGAAGAGCTCGGGAATCGTTTTCGTGATCCCTTGCATACTATAGTTCATCACGAAGTTCTAATAACTTAGTAATGGTGACTTAGAGAATTCTGACAATCACTATCTTATCTGGAAGATTAACTCCCACTTGATTCAAGCGATTGAAGTACACAGACAATCTGAGCACATGCTCACTAGTTGAGCGATTCTCCTCCATCTTTAGCTATAGAACTTGTTGGAGACTTCATATCTCTCAACTCGGGTATTTGCTTGAAATATCAACTTCAATTTCTGGAACATCTCATATGGTCCATGACGTTCAAAACGTCTTTGAAGTCCCAATTCTAAGCCGTAAAGCATGGTGCACTAAACTATCAAGTAGTCATCATATTGAGCTAGCCAAACGTTCATAACGTTTGCATCTGCTCCTGCAATAGGTTTGTCACCTAGCGGTGCATTAAGGACATAATTCTTTTGTGGAGCAATGAGGATAAACCTCAGATCACGGATCCAATCCGCAACATTGCTACTAACATCTTTCAACACAATTTTCTCTAGGAACATATCAAAATAAACATATGAAAGCAACAACGCGAGCTATTGATCTACAACATAATTTGCAAAATACTACCAGGACTAAGTTCATGATAAATTTAAGTTCAGTTAATCATATTACTTAAGAACTCCCACTTAGACAGACATCTCTCTAGTCATCTAAGTGATCACGTGATCCAAATCAACTAAACCATGTCCGATCATCACGTGAGATTGAGTAGTTTCAATGGTGAACATCACTATGTTGATCATATCTACTATATGATTCACGCTCGACCTTTCGGTCTCCGTGTTCGAGGCCATATCTGTTATATGCTAGGCTCGTCAAGTTTAACCTGAGTATTCCGCGTGTGCAACTGTTTTGCACCCGTTGTATTTGAACGTAGAGCCTATCACACCCGATCATCATGTGGTGTCTCAGCACGAAGAACTTTCGCAACGGTGCATACTCAGGGAGAACACTTCTTGATAATTAGTGAGAGATCATCTTAAAATGCTACCGTCAAACAAAACAGAATAAGATGTATAATAGATAAACATCATATGCAATCAAAATATGTGACATGATATGGCCATGATCATCTTGCGCCTTTGATCTCCATCTCCAAAGTACTGTCATGATCTCTATCGTCACCGGCACGGCACCATGATCTTCATCATCTTGATCTATATCAATGTGTCGTCACATGGTCGTCTCGCCAACTATTGCTCTTGCAACTATTGCTATCGCATAGCGATAAAGTAAAGCAATTATTTGGCACTTGCATCTTATGCAACAAAGAGACAACCATAGGGCTTCTGCCAGTTGCCGATAACTTCAACAAAACATGATCATCTCATATAACAACTTATATCTCATCACGTCTTGACCATATCACATCACAACATGCCCTGCAAAAACAAGTTAGACGTCCTCTACTTTGTTGTTGAAGTTTTACGTGGCTGCTACGGGCTGAGCAAAGAACCTTTCTTACCTACGCATCAAAACGACAACGATAGTTCGTCAAGTTGGTGCTGTTTTAACCTTCGCAAGGACCGGGCGTAGCCACACTCGGTTCAACTAAAGTTGGAGAAACTGACACCCGCTAGTCACCTGTGTGCAAAGCACGGCGGTAAAACCAGTCTCGCGTAAGCGTCTGGCGTAATGTCGGTCCGGCCGCTTCATCCAACAATACCGCCGAACCAAAGTATGACATGCTGGTAAGCAGTATGACTTGTATCGCCCACAACTCACTTGTGTTCTACTCGTGCATATGACATCTACGCATAAAACCTAGGCTCGGATGCCATTGTTGGGGAAACGTAGTAATTTCAAAAAAAAATCCTACGCACACGCAAGATCACGGTGATGGCATAGCAACGAGAGGGGGAGAGTGTGTCCACGTACCCTCGTAGACCGAAAGCGGAAGCGTTAGAACAACGCGGTTGATGTAGTCGTACGTCTTCACGGCCCGACCGATCAAGCACCGAAACTACGGCACCTCCAAGTTCTAGCACACATTCAGCTCGATGACGTCCCTCGAACTCCGATCCAGCCGAGTGTCGAGGGAGAGTTCCGTCAGCACGACGGCGTGGTGATGATCTTGATGTACTACTGACGCAGGGCTTCGCCTAAGCACCGCTACGATATTATCGAGGTGGATTATGGTGGAGGTGGGCACCGCACACGGCTAAGAGATCCAAGGGATCAATTGTTGATGTGCCTAGAGGTGCCCCCCTGCCCCTGTATATAAAGGAGCAAGGGGGGAGGGGCGGCCGGCCTAGGATGGGCTCGCCAAGGGGAGTCCTACTCCCACCGGGAGTAGGACTCCCTCCTTCCTTGTTGGAGTAGGAGAAGGGGGAAAGAGGGGGAGAGGAGGAAGCAAAAGGGGGCCGCACCCCTTGTCCAATTCGGACCAGAGGGGGGCTGCGCGCCTCCTTCCTTTCGGCCTCTCTCCTCTATTCCCGTATGGCCCAATAAGGCCCATATACCCCCCGGCGAATTCCCGTAACTCCCCGATACTCCGAAAAATACCCGAATCACTCGGAACCTTTCCGAACTCAGAATATAGTCGTCCAATATATCGATCTTTACGTCTCAACCATTTCGAGACTCCTCGTCATGTCCCCGATCTCATCCGGGACTCCGAACTCCTTCGGTACATCAAAACTCATAAACTCACAATATAACTGTCATCGAAACCTTAAGCGTGCGGACCCTACGGGTTCGAGAACAATGTAGACATGACCTAGAACTATTCTCGGTCAATAACCAATAGCGGAACCTGAATGCTCATATTGGTTCCCACATATTCTACGAAGATCTTTATCGGTCAAACCGCATAACAACATACGTTGTTCCCTTTATCATCGGTATGTTACTTGCCCGCATAAAAATTGGACTGCGGCCTCCTCGTGATGTAAAATACAATGTCTCGCGGTGCAAATTTACATCACGAGGTGCATCTGGTCCAAAACCAGCCGTCGCCCGCGAACGCCCAACCGCCAGTTCCTTTCCTTTCCCGCCCGCACGCCCGCGACCTCCCGCCCGTCCGCTGCCGCCCGCGCCTTTGCACACCCGCCGCTGCCCGCCGACGCCGCCCAGATCGATCCGCCCCACCCCGCCCCACCGATGTTTCCACGCCCGGCCCGTCGCTTTGCCGTCGTGGATCCGGCCGCGCCGCCCGCCGACGCCCCTGATCGATCCGGTCTCACCCGCCCGCTGCTGTTTCCACGGAGGCCCGCCGCCCGCCCGTCGCGGATGCGCCGCCGCCCGTCCGCCCTGTCCCGTCCGTCGCAGCTCCGCCCGGCCCAGCCCGCCCGCCGTAGCTCGACCCGCCCTGCTCCATCCGCCACCGCCC